>JARLTB010000005.1:2145000-2730000 GCA_030141615.1 Unio pictorum | reverse complement strand
ATGTTGTAAAACGCTTAGCGCTAAAGATTAGGCGCTAAACAAAGTCTTCATTATTCCTCTAATTATTATTATAAATATTAATATCAATATTTTGTTTAAATAAAATTTAATACTATTATTATTATTAGTATTATTATTTTATTATTATTATTATTATTATTATTATTATTATTATTATTATTATTATTCTACTAATATGTATATAATCTGAGAAAATGAATCGTAAGTGTTTATACAGTCTGTCTGTCTGTATGAATGTATGTTTGCAAATATGTATGTATGTATGTATGTATGTATGTATGTATGTATGTATGTATGTATGTATGTATGTATGTATGTATGTATGTATGTATGTATATACATGTATGTATGTATATACATGTATGTATGTATGTAATGTGCATTTTTAATCGCTTTGAATATCCCCATAATCATTTATTGTGATCTGAAAACTCTAATGCTCTGCCGTATCATGTATAAAAGTTGTAACCCATGGGACAGGACAATCTGAATTGTACATTCGATCAAATTATCTCGTTTCCTTCTGATCCTTCCTGGTAAATACGTACTATTCTCCTCCCGCGTTTTGCGCTGTGAGTATGATGCTGAGATAAAATCAGTACCATCACGTGATGGTTTATAAGACTAATACGAGACTCAAGAAGACGGAAACAACAAGTTATGTGTATGAAACATAAATCTCTAACGCCAGGACCTAGCTAATCGCAAATGATGTGCTAGGGAAAGGACTCCTATTAGTGAATTCTTGAAAATCATTACATCTAAATCAATCGCTGCACGAATCACATACAGTTCAGGATGAATCAAGGCTTCTTTCAGTTCATCATATTCATCGTGTCGTGTGCATTTACTCAAGGTACGTTCTTTCAGAGAAATGAAAACAACATAGTTTTGTTTTGTTTAGATACACTTTCGATTTGTAACCATTTTGCAAGCACATACATTCATATATCTTTAAACAATTGAGTAATGAAAAACAGTCTCCCTTGAAGTAAGGATTATTTCTTTGAAAATCCAGGCCATGACAGTCTCTACTATGCCTGCTATAAGAGTATACTCATTCTTCTTTAATGCACACTATTTAGATATAATGTAGTTAACTGGCATTATTTAGGCAGATCCTTTGAAAGGTTTTTATCAGTAATAATCGTTAAATATGTGGATAACGTTTGTGTCTGGTAAATCATACACGTAGTTCAAAAAGGTTATACATTTTGATATATTGCATATATTTTGTTGTAAGTTTGATATTTTTCAACTAATTTCTATTCAGCAACATGGATTAAACTAAACTAATAATTAACATGATACACATTATTCAGCAAGCCTCAAATACCGATGCTTAAATAAATATTCAAACTATGTATTATGGCAAGAAATTCATTTATCGTTTGGCAAGATTTCAGCAAACTATTTATCATATCTGAAAGCATATCTGGGAAGGACTGAGGTAAAGCTTATTGTTGGGATTTCATAATTTGTATACAATAGTGATCATCTATTAAATGTATTTCTCTTGAATGAAGTAGGTTACAGTTATTGTAATGCATTAAGGGGCTTTAAGTATATACTTACAAATTGACAATCAGATTTTAAAAAATTACAAACTATACAATGGAAACGATGGACAGAGTGAACAAGCTATACAAAAAAAAAATTGGTTTATAACGACAGTCAAGGAATGTTCTATTTAATAAATTCCACGTAGCTAAGTTTGAATTGTATTTTAAGATCAAGTAACCCTAATTTATATTGTTTTTTTTAAAATGTAACTCAAGTGCCTGTTACCGGTGAAAACAAGATGTACAAGTTTCGCTTTGCTAAACATATATATATATAAATGCATATATCAACACATACACACAAAAATAAACACACACACTTAATATATATATATAATGTTGGTATAAAACACTTTGATATACGAATACTATTGGCATATAAAATTGTGATCCAGCCATGGCGCAATAATATGCATAAATAAATATTTTTGCGAGTGTTTACGGTTGATTATATTTCAAAGATGAATTTCCTCACATGAATCATTATTGACGTATGAAAATAACGCCAAAAATATTAATAATCTATGTTTTCTAAATTAATATAATATGTTACACATTTTCATATAAACCCTTTCTGCTTTCTGCATAACGGAAAATCTACGCAAAAATGTGGAGAGAGAGAGAGAGAGAGAGAGAGAGAGAGAGAGAGAGAGAGAGAGAGAGAGAGAGAGAGAGAGAGAGAGAGAGAGAAGGGCGACGCCAGTTTTTGATTTCTAAAATTGTTGTGGCTTGGCTGAACTTAATATTTCTTGTAAAGTGACAAGGATGTATGTTTGCGAAAAATGGAAACAAATCGGTAATAAATTGTCCTCGTGACATAGGTCAAGTGGCGAGTCTGTGCAAGTTATAAAACTGAAGCCATATAGCTTTACCTTACTTGTAGACTTTTCGATTTTGCACAATTTTAAGTATAGGAAGTAATTGTCACAAACACAAATATAGATAAATAGGTTATAGTTGTAGTTTTCTGGAAATCCCGTAAAGTTCATAGCACACCTGCTCTATCTTAAACTTTGGTCTTTGAGCAGTTCAATGTTTTAGCTGCGACAGCAGTATCAAGTACAATAGTAGGCGTCGTAGCTGCTTTCAAAAACGTTCTATACGAAATGGGTATACAATTTTGTTTAAGTGGGGGTTGTTCTCTTTCCTATCCGTGCCTTATCCATATAAAGCCACATGTTCGCTGGTACCATTAGACAGGTACTTTATATGTACGGTAAAATAACTATCATGGAGATACATAAAGGACCGCCAGCCTTTATGAATACGATGGCATTTTGGAATCAGAAGCCTAAAGACTATTACCGAGATGCAGTGGAACAACGCCTACGGTCCAACTTATTCGAAGCTTCTAAAGAATTGATACCAATCCAACCGACAAACATTTTAATCTGCCGTCCTGACAGTTCGTAGAAATGCTACAAACATTGCTATTAAAATGTGTCATTTTGAATAAATTCCAGTATGGTCAGAAAACCAATATCGCTAAAACTACAGAAATCTAATTCGATCGTTTTGATACCGTTCCAAATTCGCTAGTTTAAACATATATTTTGATGTACAAATAATAGATGTCACCGATACTTGTTTGATTTAGTCAAAGTTTAATTATGATTAATCGGGACTCTAATTAAATTCGTAGCTCACACAAATGTGGTAATTTAGGAACGACCATATTCAGTAAATGGGCTGGGGGTGACCTTAGTATCCCACGCGTTTCTGGTACAGAGTCCTAACTGACGTTTGGAGATTCAGACTGCTCCCCTTTCCACCCTTTGCTTCATCGGACTATCAATATAGGTGTTCTCGTATGATCCGATGCAACATTTTGATCTACCGTGCAGATCCCTTGCTATATATCTGGTCCCATTTAACATAAGATCCCCTATATGAACATATAGAATTGCATATTGAAATCAAGCTAAACAATATTACTGTATCAACCCAGCTGAGATCAGCAAATGTGATGCTGTTATTGCTTGCCCCAATAGACGTTCCCATGTTAAACCTATGGGCACTTATCGTCTATAGCACATGACATAACTCCAAGAGACGTCCCCATGTTAAACCTTTGGGCATTTATCGTCTATATCACATGACATAATCCCAAGAGAGGTTCCCAATTTTAAATCTATTTGCATTTATCGTCTATATTACATGACATAATCCCACGGGACGTTGCCATGTTAAACCTATGGGCACGTATCGTCGAAATCACATGAAATAACCCCAAGAGACGTCCCCATGTTAAACCTATGTACACTTATCGTCTATATCACATGGCATGACCTCAAGCGTCATCTACATTTATGTCTATGGGTGTCCATGCAGACAAATCCGCCCCGACGTTCTCGCAATATATCACTATTGACAATGGTCAGCCATTAATGGTAGCGGCCCTACCTGACGTTTGACATTTTTGTTTTATTTGTAAACAAGATATTACATATCTAGTACTTGTATGTTTATTTCGACTTCATATTATTATAATTATTACATGGATGGATTTAACATTCGAAATATAGCCAGTCTTATTTTAGTTTTCAGTTTTTAATTTGGATGGATTTATGTAGTCATATCATTTTCTTGACCTCTCCAGTGACACAAGTTGTTAGAATATCCTCTCTTGATGGAAGGGGGTGGGGTCCTGTGCTCGAACGCAGCCAAGTCATACCAGCGGCTTCTAAAAGTCGTACTACCAGCTGCCTCGCTTAACTTTCGGCATTAAGATGTTATTATTAGGCCGGAGTTAGGATATTGTAACAGGGACATGATGCTACGTGGGTGCGAAATGATGCCTAGAAATCATTGAATGCTACCAGAATTCATATATCGTAACGATAAATAAACATAACTGTGTGTGTGCACTTGAGTACAATTAAGAAAAGAGTGAAATAAATATGTTTAAAAAAATCCATATACGATTATTATTTGCAAACTGTACCAACCCATTTTTAGTTAATTTTTCAAATAGTAATGGAATCCGATTTTGTCATGGTCTAAATTATGTTGAGCCAAATAAAGTTCCATTATTTCCACATCTATCCAACCTAATTTGGTTCCGTCACCAGCAGCATAATATACTAATTGCTCTATAGAATCTATTTTGTATTGCTGGAAATTATATAACAATATTTGTCTTTCTTGTAAGGTTGCTGTCTCAAAATTGGTAGGTCCATCACTATTCTGATACTTTCCGAGACTATTCCAACATACTATAACACTATTCTGATACTTTCCAAGACTATTCCAACATACTATAACACTATTCTGATACTTTCCGAGACTATTCCAACATACTATAACACTATTCTGATACTTTCCGAGACTATTCCAACATACTATAACACTATTCTGATACTTTTGGAGACTATTCCAACATGCTATAACACTATTCTGATACTTTTGGAGACTATTCCAACATGCTATAACAACGTTAAGTCCAGTCTGAACTTGCCATATTCTGATTACACATGAAGTTATATTTTAACACATTGTTGATATCACATTATCTACAATGCCAATAATATTTTGAGCAAAATGAATTAAGTCCACGAAGTTTAATTTTTCTTATCAGGTTGTCTTTGCTGGTTTTTTGATTTTTTTAAAAGTAGTTGCATCAACTTACTTTTGTATTTTTGACCGTTATCTCTTGCATGTTAGCATATTTCTATTTGCAGTAGTATTCCGTCTTACGTCTGGTGTGTGTCTGTAGATTTCATAGGATTTATAAATATGTATTTACGATGATTAATATTAATATTAGTAACTAAACGGTTCATACGTTTGGATCGTTCCCATTGGATAGGTCTATCACGTGATTCAATGCGTAATACATTATTTCCCATTGGATAGGTCTATCATATGATTCAATGGGTATTACATTATTTGATGGGATAGTCTGATGGGTTTCTTCTGCGATATTGGCTATTATGATTGAAAATACGTACTGAGTAACGAAATATGGCGCTTTAAGACCGTATGGGTGGGAAATAGAGGTGGTGATTGATTCATTCATATTTCATCTGTTCTTGTGTTAA
The DNA here is from genome assembly GCA_030141615.1 of Unio pictorum. Lineage (NCBI taxonomy): Eukaryota > Metazoa > Mollusca > Bivalvia > Unionida > Unionidae > Unio > Unio pictorum. The sequence goes on along the minus strand of JARLTB010000005.1, from coordinate 2,724,377 downwards.
CAACAGTGTGCAGATGGATTTAATGTTGGTCTTGAATCTAATGAGAGAGGAATCAGTCGTTTACATTATTTATTGGAAATACAAAGTCCTCATATAACGATTCTTTTGCATTTTAACACATTTAAACTGTCATGAAGTCATTACATGACGTTTAAGACAAAGCCATATTAAGCCATGAAGCTAGTTGGTAGGTTAACACATTCAAGGAAGCGTAATTCATTCGGAACACTCGATTCGTTTGGACATATTTTTAAATTGTAGCAGTACTTTGCATTTTGTTTATAATACTGTAAGTTTCTCTTTATGTTTACGTGTTACAAAACTGTATGGATTCATTATGTTACTTAGTTTATGAATATAGATCTGGTACCAACTGTTTTGGTAATATTTATGCAGATCACGGTCTACGTTGTAGACTAACTCATTTCCAAGAGTCAAATTAACATATTTGCTTCAATAATATTGATCTGAATATTGAATCGATTATCACAGACGCTATGCATTATGTTATTTACAAAAGAAGTCCAACCAGTCAGTGAGTTTGAACAAAGATTTGTGAAGAGCAACACACAATCCAAACTGGTTATACATAACACCTCTCATCAAACATAAAAAAAAAATATTCATATAAGAAAGCTTTCGTTTACAAATTAGTCAAACATACAATGACCATTACACAAGAAGACGTTATATAAATGCCAGATTTCATTCCGTCACTTAAATTATCATAGCCTGATAGTTACTCACTTTAAACAAGTTTATTTCGTTTTTCCTCCTGTACAAGTAGGAAGAAAAGAATTTTCAAAAATCAGCACACTGTTTCAACATACTACATTAACATATTAACATCACAATTGCATTAATCATGTAATGAAATCATTTAGCTTTTTTAGAGGATTTTGTGGCACGAGCAGGACAACTAGAACTTTATCACCAGACTGAGAACTCATTTTCTTTGTATTTCTGTTACGCATTAATTTCATCAGTTTTGAAATGGTCTAAGGTAAGGAATAGACAAAGTCTACCATTATTCTGCTAAATGGTTTGTCAGTTGCAGGATATGTTGCAGCTGAGTTTGGGTAACTTGTAATTAAGTTTTCATACCATTTGACTAATATGTCGAGATTTACAGCATTCACAAAGATCTCCTTTAATAGTTAGTCAATACAATGATTAAGATCTTGAGATAAGGCTTTTTGACCCTGAGTAACAAGCCAAAAGGGGGATATACAGATTTCTGATCAGTTGTATCAGACATTTAGTTTCCTGCAGGTTGTTCTCTATCTCGACTAGGATGTGATTATAGAAGACTGAGCTCTTTTAGTTTAGAAAATTGTGGAACATCAACATTGAATCATTCTTCCTTTTCTTTTTTTCTCTGTATTTCCTTTTTTGTCAATTTCACTTTGTTTCTCTTTTTCCTTCTCTCCTTGTATATTTCTATCTCTATCTTCCTTCTACATTTGCATTTATACAGTTTATGCCTGTAACTGAAGCTTCTTAGCTATAAATCCTTTGATTTGTCCCGCAAGTCTTTTTTGTAAGATTCCAAACCTTCTTGAGTTCGCTTAAAACAACGTTCTCAACTTTAACTGCCACTCCAAAAGGTTGCAGGTTTCAATAAATATGTCTCAAATATATAATATTAAACTACCGGAGGCTTAAAAAGTTCTGCAACAAAGTGATTTTCCAATTTCAATGCAATTTCAAGTTTTGAAATGTCTTAGAGAAATGCGACTACAGAACGGTCCCAGATCTTTTTAAGACCCTGCTTTCGAGGGGGGGAGGGGCTAAGTAATAGAAAAGAGAGAAACCAACAAAGATTATACAATTCACTAAATATTTTGTTTCCCATAATAAAAATCAAAATTTTAATATAATGATTGAGATATGCAACAAACAAATTAATACAAATTTAATATTTATACCACATTTAAATCTATACAGATCTATATTATTCCAGTAATTGGAATAATTTGCACCACAGTGATGTGTTGTTCAAAACTATTTGCGATGAGACAAAAAAGCTGCAAAATTAATGCTTGGTTTTTATTTGAAAGAACAGGTGAAATAGTTACTCATATAATAGTATTTTGTATCTAAACTTCCGAAAGTAAACCATATTTTTATACTTTTCAGAAGTGCTTAACCTTAAGCTTGAAAGTGACAATTTGGTTTCAATAAGAGGAGGAAACCCGACTCTCTCATGTTCGATGGACGCCTTATTTACATATGGATTGATCTACTGGTTCAACCCTGAAGGTATTGAACTTTCTAGATGCATTGCCATAAAAGGAGGAGGGCGTAATGTGTGTACAAGCAGTACAAGCAATAATACAGACGATTACAGCTTTACAGCCAACATGAGTGGAGCTTATGCTTATATTAATGGCTTAGATAGGATAAGAGATGGAGGAACATGGAAATGTATGCACTGTAATGGAAGCACTTGCGAAAACGCTACAATGGAGATTGTGATTTACAGTAAGTACATTTGCTTTTCATCTACATTTGTAACGTTAGCATCATAGTGAGATGTTTAAGATGTCTTCGCACATACCCCTTCCCCGCCCAAAACAAACCTTGAGATAAATATGCAAAATATCGGTTGGAAATGTATACATTTTACATTAATTTAAATTGATCAGAGAAGATTCATTTTGTTCATACCTCATACAATTCATCATAAAATTACACTCATCTACTCCTTGAATAACCATCTCATAAAGTTTAAATTAGTTTCGCACTGAAAGTCTAAAAACATTGGTCACTTCAATCACAAAATACATGTAATATTAATGTAGCAGAAGAGCAAGCTGCATGTGTAAGTGTTAATAATTATTAATGTGAGGCACACATATAATATATGCAAATGTAATTGTCTTCGGTAAAAACATAAGCATATTTTATGCAAAATGTACAGTTATTGCTCCAAACTCGTTTGACTGTACGGTGCATATTTTTATCAAGACCTTGCATTCTAATCTTTTAAACGAATATAGTGGCCATTCATTACCTGAAGCATCAAACGTATTTTGGGCCAATAATTAATTTACCTCTGATTAATAAAGTAAGTAGTTCTCCTGCATTATACTGATGCTACTCGAAATGTATGTAGCGAAACTTTTTTTCTGGCCATGACAAAAATTGCAGACATGACACATATTCATAAGGTTTAAATGCGCACAAATTTACTGACACTTCATCGTGATACTAATATTAATAATGAGTTTAGAATAGAAAAAGAACGTTCAACAACGATATTTCAAACCCTCATTTCAGATCTATGAATCTGGACATTTTCACAATTGGATAATATCCAGTGAAGGGTGTGTGTATGTGTGTGTGTGGGGGGAGTTAATTGTTTATGTGTTCCGCATATACACATGCTCAGTCTATAAATTTGTGTACAAATATATACTCCATTACGCTGTTACATATCTGTTTGTGTTACCAAAGTACTTGTACTAATTGCCTAGGCTAGATAGATTAACGTATGACCAATATTAAGGCAAGTAGGAACACACACACTTAGGACATAGCGTAGTTTTAATACATATTAGGCGGTGTCGACGATAGTAGTAGTAGTAGTAGTAGTAGTAGTAGTAGTAGTAGTAACAATAATAATAATGATTTACTAAGTACATTGTCTATTCTTCAGACTATCTAAGCGCTTATCAATGTTTGATAACGTTTAAAAATCATATATATATATATCAAGAAGAGCACCTAAACAAACAAAATAAAATTTAAACGACACATAACATATGCAGACAATTAGTAAGGAATTAAACATTATTAAGGTTTAAAGTCTGTAATTATTGTCGAAATGGGTGAGTTTGAGGATCAATTCATTCCTGGATCATGGGGCTGGTACGCAAAAGTACATTGTCCATATGATTTCGTTTCAACAGTGGAATAATGAGAATACCATAGTCCGAAGATGATTGTAAGTTTCGAGATAAGGTATACACTTGGGTGAGGTCAGAGATGTATATTGGACTGCAGCCAGTCAACGAAATGTAGCATAGTCAACATATATTGTGTTTAATTCTGGATCAAATTTGTAGCCAGCGGAGAATACAGGGAAATGGACGATGTGCTCTCTTCTTCCAACTCTGAACTTGTTTTTATTTTTTAAGTTTCTGTAATAGATACTGAAACCAACCAGATAGAAATGCATTACAACATTAAGTCTTGGAAGTACGAAGTGTTCTAGTTTCATAAACCGAATGACACTTGCGACTGGAGCCGATGCATCTCAGCTCCAGATATGCAATAATGTACATGTGCATGACATGTTGGTGCAAAGAGATGGTATTTTCCAGATTGAAACCCAGACGTCGTACTGTATAAATTTAATGTTGTGTATGCTGATACTTATTGTTTGAGGTAAGTGATATAAATGAGAACGCCTTTGTATCGTCATCCGGATGGCTTCAGGTTCATAATTTCTCATCGGAAGCTTGTTGTATGTCATTCATAACATCACATCCGAAATACAGCTCTCTCCGCTTTGTTTGGTAGCATCAACTTCGGTCGTGCAACTTGCTTTGTGCATATGAATATAGTCAGCCTACAATTGGCGGGACATACACTTTCAATTTTTATATTTTATTAAGGTTGAGTGTACAACAATAAAGATAACGTTGGCGAAAACATAGTCTTGATGAGCACCAAAGAATAAATCAACTGGATTGCAATGTTTCCCATTTAGAGACACGCTAATAACTAGTATCAGAAGTGTAGTTTAAACAGTAGGAAGTCAGCCATATGTGGACTGTGCATTTCTAAATAGACTACATTAAATTGATATCCAAGCTGAGATAAAGCAAATTGTATTAAGCTTTGGTCATGAATGTGTGGATCGAATCAGGGCCGGTGTCCTCCTCGATCTCCCTGGATGAGATAGAAGTATAAAAAGCATTTGCTACTGACGTCAATATTGAATCTATGTACTTTAGCAGCATCTGTTTCAGAATAGCCGCGAGCTGATATGACTGTAGCGTGCTCTTCATCAGATTGTTATGTACGAAATTCATAGAAACAGGAGCAAATGATGTTATCTGTAACAACTGTATGTCGATTATTAGTCAGCTCAAAATCTTTTATTCAAGCTTATATACAATATATTGTGCTTTATCACGACAACAAATTTGCAAGCAGTTCTGAAAGGATGAATGGTATCGTTTGAAATGATGTACATGTATTCCTTGGCATAATCTGTACCGTAATCCCGAAGTGTTCTTTGAAGCTGGAACATTCAGTCAGTGATCGTACTACTATAAACAATATCTGTACATATATGTAGCAGACGTATGGGCTTTTCATGTATTAGATTTGTCTGTGGATGGATTTGAGATGACAAAGATGACGATGTAGATAGGTTCAAGGAGTTAAAAAAGAAAGAGACAAGCACGTTAACGCATGAACGTGATATTAATAAATCCACAACAAACTTGAGATAAGAATAATTGAAAACACCATTATGATCATTTAAACAATTACGTAGAAAAATGTTTATAAGTATTACAAATTGACTGGTCCCACTATGAGCTTTACATTTTATATAGAACATAGCACAGAAAGGTATATTAAAGACAGACCCTATTCAGTCGCCATGGTACACGTCCCATTTTACAAGCTAACGAAAATGTAACTGAAGAAAGCGGGCATTGACCCCCTCCCCCAGAGCATAAGGGCAAAAAAGGAAAGACTTTCTCGTCGTCATGTTTCCGATGTTTTGTGATTTAATTGTTGTGTCTTGATTTGTACCAGCTATGACAGAAGGGTCATATAGATACAGATTCCACAAGCAAAATAATATGCAACTTACAAAGGCATTTCATGTGTCGTTCTTAGCTAGTATTAGCATGGTCATTCTTGATTATAACCAAAATATACTTTTCGTGGTTATTTCTGCTGATCAGAATTATAAAACTATATTTAAAAGTGTTCAAGCTGAAAGACTGTAAATTTATACGTCACGTATCTAATTTGTATTGATGAGAATACATCAAACACAATTATGAGCAGATAGGTAGTATGAAAGAACAACAGAGTCATAATCAGTTTATGATTGTCTACACACTTCGAAATACAAAATGGCTATCAAATGGGATTAAACAGTTCATTCGAACAGTTCAGTAATTCTATCGTAATTCAAAATGGATAAGAACAGAGCTATATTCCAACCCAAATCAAAACGGATTAGAACAGTGCTACCTACTAACCCAAATCAAAATGGATTAAAACAGAGTTACATTCAAACGCAAATCAAAATGGATTAGAACAGTGTTACTTTCTAACCCAAAAGAAGGGATTAGAACAGTGCTACCTTCTAAACCAAATCAAACGAGATTAGAACAGCGCTACCTTCTAACTCAAATCAAAACGGATTAGAACAACGCTACCTTCAATCCCAGACTAAATATGGATTAGAACAGTGCTACCTTCTAATCCAAATCAAAAGGAATTAGAACAGCGCTACCTTCAATCCCAAATTAAAAGGGATTAGAACAGCGCTACCTTCTAACCCATATCAAAATGGATTATATCAGTGCTACCTTCTAACCCAATCAAAAAGGGATTAGAACAGTTCTACTTTCTGACCCAAATCTGACCCAAATCTAAAGGGATCATAACAGTCCTACCTTGTATCCCAAATCAAAAGGGATTAGAACAGTGTAATCTTCAAAGCAAATCAAAAGGCAATAGCATAGTGCTACCGTCTAACCCAAATCAAAAGAGATTAGAACAGCGCTACCTTCTTCCTCAAAGCGAAACGGATTAGGACAGCGCTACTTTCTATGCCAAATTAAAAAGAGATTAGAACACTGCTACCTTCTAATCCAAAATCAAAAGGGATTAGAACAGCGCTACCTTCTAACCCAGATCAAAAGGGATTAGAACAGTGATATCATCTAACCCATATCAAAAGGAATTACAACAGTGCTACCTTCTAACCCAATTAAAAAATGATTAGAACAGTTCTACCTTCTGACCCAAATCTAAGGGGATTAGAACAGTGCTATCTTCTAATCAAAATCAAAAGGAATTAGAACAGAAATGTCCATCAAAAATCAAAAAGGGATTATAATAGTGCTACCTTCTTATCCAAACCAAAGGGGATTAAAATAGTGCTATCTTCTAAACCAAATAAAAATTTATTATTATCATTATAAACAGTTCATTATTCCATCCTAATAATAAGGGCATTTGAAAGTTCTATTTTCTAACGCAAATCAAATGGTAGGGAATTAGAACAGTGCTGCCTTCTAACCCAATTCAAAAAGTATTACAAAGTGCTGCCTTCTAACCCAAATCAAAAGGGATTAGAACAGTGCTGCTTTCTAACCCAAATCAAAAGGGATTACAACAGTTTGTATTCTATCCCAATTTAACAGGCATTCGAACAGTTCACTATTCCATCCTAATTATAAAAGTATTAGAACGTTCAACCTTCTATCCCAATCAAAAAGGGATTAGAAAATTTCTACCTTCTCACACAAATCTAAAGGGATTAGAACAGTGCTACCTTCTAATAAAAATCAAATGGGATTAGAACAGTGTTAATGTCCATCCCAAATCAAAAAGAGATTAGAATAGTGATACCTTCTAATCCAAAACAAAATGGACTAGAACAGTGCTACCTTCTAATCCAAATCAAAAGGTATTAGAACAGTGCTAACTTCTAATCCAAATTATTTAAAGGAATTAGAACAGTATTATCTTCTTTCCCAAATCAAAAGGGTTAAGAACAGTGCTGCCTTCTAACCCTAATCAAAAGAGATTAGAACAGTGCTACCCTCTAACCCAATCAGAAGGAATTAAAACAGTGCTGCCTTCTAACCTAAATCAAGAGGAATTATGACAGTGCATCTCTTCTAACCCTATTCAAAAGGGATTAGAACAGTTTGTATTCTATCCCAATTTGCCAGGCATTCGAACAGTTCATTATTCCATCTTAATTATAAAGGTATTAGAAAATTCTACCTTCTATCCCAATCAAAAAGGGATTAGAACTGTTCTATCTTCTAACCCAAATCAAAAGGTGATAGAATGTGCTGCCCTCTGACCCAAATCAAAGGCGTTTAGAACAGTCCTACCTTCTAACCCAAATCAATAGGGATTATAAAGTGTTACCTTCTAACCCAATTCAAAAGGGATTAAAACAGTACTACCTTCTAACCAAAATCAATAGGGATTATAACAGTGCTACATTCTAATCCAAATCAAAAGGGATTACAACAATGCTACCTTCTAACCCATATCAAAAGAGATTACAACAATGCTACCTTCTAACACAGTTAATAATGGATTAGACTAGTTCTTCCTTCTGTCCCACATCTAAATGTATTAGAACAGTGCTACCTTCTAGCTCAAATCAAAATGGACTAGAACAGCGCTACCGTCCATCCCAAATCAAAAAGGTATCAGAACGGTGCTACCTTCTAATCCAAATCAAAAGGTATTAGAACAGCGCTACCTTCTATCCCAAATCGAAATGGAATTAGAATAGTTCTACCTTGTAATCCAAATCAAATGGGATTACAACAGTGCTACCCTCTAACCCAAATCAAAACGGATAAGAACAGTGCTACCTTACAACCCAATCAAAAGGAATTAGAACAGTGCTACCCTCTAACCCAAATCAAAACGAATAAGAACAGAGCTACCTTATAACCCAATCAAAAGGAATTAGAACAGTGCTACCTTCTAACCCAAATTAAAAGGGATTATAACAGTGCAACCTTCTAACACATATCAGAAGGGATTACATCAGTGCTACCTTCTAACCCAATTAAAAAGGGATTAGAACAGTTTCACCTTCTGACCCAAATCTAAAGGGATTAGAACAGTGCTACCTTCTTACTCAATTCAAAACGAATTTGAACAGTGATACCTTCTAATCGAAATCAAAAAGGATTAGAACAGTGCTAATGTTTTTCCCAAATCAAAAAGAAATTAGAATGATACTACCTTCTAATCCAAAACAAAAGGGATTAGAATAGTGCTACCTTCTAACCCAAATCAAAATGTATTAGAACAGTGCTACCTTCTAAACCGAAATTAAAGGGATTAAAACAGTGTAACCTTCTACTCCAAATCAAAAGGTATTGAAACAGTGCTACCTTCTAACCAAAATCAATAGCGATTAGAGCAGTGCTGCCTTTCTACCCAAATCAAAAGAATTTAAAACAGTGCTGCCTTCTAACCCAAATCAAAAGGGATTAGAACAGTGTTACCCTCTAACCCAATCAAAAGGAATTAAAACAGTGCCTTCTAACCCAAATCAAAAGGGATTATAACAGTGCATTCCTTCTAACCCTATTCAAAAGGGATTATAACAGTGCTGCCTTCTAACCCAAATTAAAAGGGATTATAACTGTGCATTCCTTCTAACCCTATTCAAAAGTGATTAAAACGGTGTAACCTTCCAATCCAAATCAAAAGGTATTAAAACAGTGCTACCTTCTAACCCAAATCAATAGCGTTTAGAACAGTGCTGTCTTTCTACCCAAATCAAAAGGGTTTAAAACAGTGCTGCCTTCTAACCCAAAAGGGATTAGAACAGTGTTACCCTCTAACCCAATCAAAAGGAATTATAACAGTGCCTTCTAACCTAAATCTAATGGTATTATAACAGTGCATTCCTTCTAACACTATTTAAAAGTAATTAGAACAGTTTTTATTCTATCCTAATTGACCAGGCATCCGAACAGATCATTATTCCATTATAATTATAAAGTTATTAGAAAGTTTTACCTTATAACCCAATTTAAAAGGTAGGGAATTAGAACAGTGTTGTCGTCTAACCCAATTCAAAGGGTATTACAAAGTGCTGCCTTTTAACTCAAATCAAAAGGGATTAGAACAGTGCTACTTTCTTACTCAATTCAAAACGGATTTGAACAGTGCTACCTACTAATCAAAATCAAAAGGGATTAGAACAGTGCTACCTTCTTACTCAATTCAAAACGGATTTGAACAGTGCTACCTTCTAACCCAAATCAAAAGGGATTAGAACAGTGTTACCCTCTAACCCAATCAAAAGGAATTAGAACAGTGCTGCCTTCTAACCCAAATCAAAAGGGATTATAACATTGCATTCCTTCTAACCCTATTCAAAAGGGATTAGAACAATGCTGCCTTTTAACCCAAATCAAAAGGGATTAGAACAATTCCACCTTCTGACCCAAATCAAAAGGGATTATAACAGTGCTACCTTCTTGCTCAATTCAGAAAGGGATTAGAATAGTGCTACCTTCTAATCCAAAACAAAAGGGATTGGAACATTGTTATCTTCTGACCCAGGACAAAAGGGATTAGAACAGTTCTACCTTCTAACCCAAATCTAAAGGCGTAAATTATAGTGCAGTAATCTTAAAGATAACACAATATATGTTTCTTTATTTATGTATAAATAAATTCATGTTTTTTTTGTGTAACAGAAATGCAAGTAAAATTCTTGCTGCAAGATGATAAAATTTATTTTGTTTGTTTATGACTTAAACTGGACAAGATATTAAGCCGAATATTGATAATTAAATTAAAATTCTTTTGGTCTTAATAAAATAACTAAAATACTTATGAGGAAGAATTTAAACCACATTATATCACTGATCCTTCGTAAAGTTCTGTTTATTCATGTTCCAGATTTGTAATGCTATATAATACAAGTTTAAGATACAACATATGAAATGATGTAAAGTGTTTAACTTTTGCAATCTTTCTTCGGTGCAATATGTCTCAAGTAGAAATATGGTGACAATTTCTCTTTAGTTTTAAATAAAAGACGATTAATAATCTGCATTCTTCTAGTATTCCTTTAAAAAATAACCTTTTAAATATTCATTCATAACACTTACATTTTGCACGAATTGGCTATTTAGAAAACAAAGAGAAATATTGGTGAAAATACTACGGTCAGATACTTTAAACTCAATAAATATATTGTACGATAAAATGCTATATTTCATTGGATGAACTAATTAATTTTTCTGATTAAGTTTTCTTCTATTTCGGTAGCATCACCAGTTGGTGTTAACCTTATTCAACCCTTCCCACAAGATGGAGACCTTGGAGTAGAATCAATCACCTTGATGTGTCAAGCAGTAGCTTGTTCCTATCCTGCTCCAAATATAACTTGGTACTACAAGGTAAGGGTTTCAAAAGGATGAAAATCATACATGTCAACCAATTTACAATCCTAAGACAAGCTATTGCTATTGTTGATGAAAAACATGTGTGAAGTATTACTGGTGACATTCTTATTATAGTATGTAATAAATAGCATCCCATTTACGGATATTCATAAACATTTGTGATGTATTATTGGTATTAAAGTATGTAATAAACAGCATCCCATTTACGGATATTCATAAACATTTGTGAAGTATTATTGATGACATTGGTATTACATTATATATTAAGTAAAATCTCATTTACGGATATTCATAATCATTTGTGATGTATTATTGTTGATATTGGTTTTATATTCTGTAATACCTATCATCCCATTTATGAATATTATCCCAATAGACACAAACAGGGTGGCAAAAAGATCGTCTCCCAGTATGTATGTATGTATGTATGTATGTATGTATGTATGTATGTATGTATGTATGTATGCATGTATGAAAGACAGAAAGGTTACCTGATCTATTCTACTAAACTGATCGAATGTAAATAAGAAATTGATCAATGGAATCAAATTTCGTTGACATCAGCGTCCTCTCGTAAGGATCGCTCTACCGTATTTCTCCGTAATTACAACCCAATTGTATATAGAACATGTAAGTAAAAAATATACATTTATTATGCTGCGGCATAGTTTCACTTATGATCCCCGACCTGCATGAAGAAGACGTTGAAGTATCACCGCTGCTATAAAAGGATCATTATTGGGACCCATGTTACGTGTTCAGAAGACACAAGCACAGATATGTGTAACCTATACAAAATTACTTGAGACACAAGAGCGGGCAACAATTATACCACATGAGAAAGGGCTCAAATTCATAGCTGAGCTAATTGTTGTGAGAATGATTTACTATTATGTTAATGGAGCAATAATAAATAAGATTTTTCACAAATGAATTAACCTAGTGTGACGTATTTTTGTTGTAATAAATCAATGTGCAGTGTATTAACAAAATTATGATATCCTGATTTTCTATTACAATACCCAGATGGGGAAGCAAATAGAACCATGCAATATTCAAGCTGAATCACATGTTTTCCCCAATTTCAAACAAAATGGATGAATTCCACAAGCTCCCAAGTAGCACATGCGTCATATGTAATATAGTGAAAAGCCCTGTTTATTCAAAGAAATTGAAGTTGAGTATATATAATTGCGCAATATGGAGAGACTAGCATTTAATAAAATCATTTCGTAATAAGAAATATAACTGGTGAAGAAAGTGAATATTGCTAAGAAATGTTCTTGTGTAGCACGTACGAATATATACCATCATATGCGATGTACATCTTTTGCTAAGAACAATTCGGCGGCATTAGAATGTAAGGCTGCAATTATTCAAATCTTAGTAAATCGTACTGCAGAAAAAATCTGTTTATGAACATGTATATAAATATATATATATATATATATATATATATATATATATATATATATATATATATATATATATATATATATATATATATATACAAATTCAACACAGAGGAGGTCTTTACGCCAATAACTTTCAAGAGTTCAATTTGGTAGAGATGAAAGTCGAAGTACATATCTAGTGAGTAGAGTATGTTACATATGGGTCTCCGCAATATAACACGTAGACTGACTGCTTAAGAGGGTCCTTAGCAAATTAAGGCAGGCGGACATTTGTTGATCTTTTACGACACCGAACAAGGACCAATTTTGTGATTAGAAAGTGTTTTGTTGGATCAGGCCAACCTTGATCTTCTCTATCTGCGATACTATAATGCAAACAAGCGCGAATTTAACGACGTCTTTTAAAATGTGAACGAGATTTTATAAATGATAATCTTCTCCGTAACCCTACTCAGCACTACGGTTTATCCACTGGATGACCGCGTCCTTGCTTCTGATGCCCGGCTCAGGCACTTAGTGCTCAAACATTGCCATTGTGACCACATGCTCTTACGGCAAAACAGTTCGGGGAAATTAAATTCCTGGTGTGTAGCGGCGATACAGTCTTTTGCAGACACTTTAGGAACCCGATTTGTGAAGGTCACTCAGTATTGGGCGATAAGTCTTCCGATTGGTAAAGACATCTAGGCAACGATTGCGTCACTATAGATAATTCTTTCCTTGAATTATGATTACTTTCTGGTCGAGTCTTATTTTAGTCTTGCGCAATAGTCATGCAAATTCCTGCTTGCAATCCTATAGATGTAAGTAATCTTTTCGAGCCCAAACAATCTGCGTCCAGTTAAATGCGCTCTAAAATTTGTTCATATGTGTTTTATAATGACTTCCAACATCCAATGTGCCTGGCTTATACTAGAAGCTAGTATTTCTATTTGATTAACATTGCAATATGTATTGGCATACTAAAGTGGCGATCTGAATTGATGCTTTAATCAGCGACTTGTTTGCAATTCAGGATGTTCCCCAGCGGAACGGTTGGATGAGAAATTAGCAAATGCAGATTGTCTACTTCTATGCTAATTATCTTTCAGTGGTATTCCCAAGGATGCACTAGTTTCTTTAATACTAATATTTTGTACGAGTCCTCATGGTGAATCCGTTCTAGTCTTACTGACCCTTCGCTTCAGTTTCATAGTCATGGTTTAAAGCACACAGTGCAGACAAAAATGGTTATCATCGCCAAGACTAACATCATATTTCAAGCTGGGCAAAGTTTCATCAGAACAGATCTGTTCGGATTAATATGTGTATAATAATAATAATAATAATAATAATAATAATAATAATAATAATAATAATAATAATAATTAAGACTCTGTATAGCGTCTAATCTTTCGAAGCTCTAAGCGCTTTACACCATCAATAATGATATGACTACACTACAGAACAACAAATGACAAAAACAATGAAATTGGAAAACATAAAAACATGCTGAAAACATATAAGATGCAAAACATGATTAGGTCGCTAAGTTTGTCCCTGCAGTCGAAACAGGTGAGTCCTAAGAGCACTCTTAAAAGGGACCACTGTGTCTTTTTGTCTAATTTCAATGGGCAATTCGTTCCACGTCGCCGGGCCCTGGTGTGCAAACGAACGTTGTCCATAACTTTGTTTTCACCTTGGGAACAATGAGTATACGATTATCAGAAGAGCGCAAGGATCTAGTTGGTGTGTACACATGGGTGAGGCTGGATATGTATGATAGACTGGAGTCTGTCATTGAAATATAGCACAGAGAACAAATTTTGTGTTTGATTCTGTATCAAATTGATAGCCAATGTAGGGTAAAGAGCAGTGGTGAGGTTTGCTCTGATCGAAGTACTCTAAAGATGATCCGTGCAGCTGTGTTTTGAGCTTTTTGAAGTTTCTGGAGTAAATATTGTGACGAACCAGGGAGAATTGAGTTACAATAGTCTTGTCTTGAAAGTACTAATGAACACACAAGTCTTTTAGTGGCATCAACTGAAAGACATTTACGAATGGAACTGATGCATCTCAATTCAAGATATGCAGCCTTATCTATGTTCATGACATGTTGGTGCAATGTGAGAATAATGTCTAGAGTAACGCCTAGGTTCCGTACTGACTGTGAGAATTTAATGTTGGTGTTGCTGATACTTATTGTCTGAGGTAAAGGATGGGAATGAGAAAGTCTTTGTGTTGTGATCAGAATAACCTAACTTTTATCATCTTTCGTCTGCAGCTTGTTACATGTCATCCATGATTTCACATCAGAAATGCACTTCTGTACTCCATGGATGGTAGCATCAACTTCAGTTGGGTGGCTAGACTTGTATATTTGGGTGTCATCAGCATACAACTGGTGCGACACTTGGTGATGACCTATGACACTTAAGAGCGGCTGAGTATACAGTATGACGAGAACAGGTCCAAGAACAGATCCCTGTGGAACACCACAACATACGTCAACTGGGCTGGAGTGTATTCCATTTGCAGATATAATTTGTGTCCCGTTAACTAAGCAGGACTTGATAAACTGTAAGGCTATATTTTGAATGTCAAATGCATGCTGGAGACGGTGAAGTAATATATCATGGTCTTTTGTGTCAAATGCTGCAAATAAATCCAGGAGAGTGAGGACTGTAATCTTTCCACTATCCAAAGCAGAGAGAATCTCACTAAACAGTTTCAGAAGAGTAGTTTCCGTACTGTGGCAAGGGCGATATGCAGACTGTACATTGCTAAAAAGAAGTTTTGAATTCAAATGAGATTCAAGTTGAGTTAGAACAACCTTTTCTAAAACTTTTTATATGAATGGGAGATTAAAAACTGGGTGGTATTTCTTTAACTCGTTATGGTCGAGTGTTGGTTTCGTAAACAGTGGCTTTACGATGGCAGTTTTGAAAAATGATGGGAATTCCCCTGATGAGAGAGATATTAATAACATCTAATTGTGAAGGCAATATTGGGTATAAGCAATCAAGCAGCAGTTATGTCGGAATTGGATCAAATTCACAAGACTTTTCTGCACTCTTAATCACGAGTTTCCGTAATAATTATATAGAAACAGGTTCAAATGCTCCTAATGGTTGTCGCTGGAACTCAGCATCATAAATGTATGGTGACAAATCAGTTGAAATTGTGCTGTCAAGCGAATCTCTAATGGTTTGTACTTTGTCATCGAAGAAATTTGCAAATTGGTCTGGTAGGTCTAGTGGAGAGAAGGTTGTTGGAATTGGTGTACGTTTGTTCCCTGATATTAGTTTGTTAGTTTTCTCGAAGAGCTCATTGCAGCTGAAACTCTCTGTGATCTTAGTTCTGTGGTGGGATGATTTGTCTAAATGGACTATGTTTGTGATTTTCATCTTAGTGGCTTCGTAGATTTGTTTATGCATAGTCAGTCTGGTGGAAGGCCAAAGCCTCTCTGCTTTTCGGCCATGTCTTTTAGCAGTGCGAAGCTGGTCCCTAACACTGCTATACCATGGAGAGCGGGCTGGGGCATGTTTTTCAAGCAATGAACGCAGGCAGTTATCACGTTGTTCCTCTGTTGGATGTAAGAAAGTTGTTAGGTTGTTTTGGATATCATGCATGAATTTGGATCTATTTATCATACGGAGGTTTCTCTTAGTAGCAAATAGAGGTGGATTGTTAGGAACTGATACCTCGAGATGGCATACAATGCAGAGGTGATCCTATGCAAGTTCGTGGGATACAAGGGTGGATTGCAGAATATTATTATCAGGTCTATAACGAAACCTGTCTAAAATGTGACCAAGTTTATGGGTAGGTTGGTTATCTGACTGTTTAAGATTGAACACATGAATGGAATCTAGGAGTTTGGACATGTATGGTTTACCAGGACAGTCAAAGTGAAAGTTGAAATCTCCAAGAATAATTAGGTTGCCACCTATCGAATTTCCATACTCTAGAAGATTTGGAAACTGCTCTAAAAACGAGAGATTCAGTCAGCATGTTTTTTCTACTAGGAGCAGGACGGTAGAGACAGAAAAAATGGACTGACCTTTGTTCCAATGTGAGCGTTGTTTGGATTAGTTCAAACGATGTGTGGCAGAAATTAAAGGTTGTGTTGTACTTAAGGCATTAGATCATGGAATTCTTTTTAATTACAACAATTCCACCTCCGCGAGAGTTGCGGGTGAACGACTTGATGGAGTAATCGCTGGTTGTTAAGTCCACACACTTACATTCATCACCTGCGGAATGTAACCAAGTTTCTGTCAGGAAGAAGACGTAAATATTCTGGTCGTTGATAAAATTAACAATGTATGTGCGCTTTCCGGTGATCTCACTGATTGAGCGTTGAATAAAGCAATACGTAGTGGTATCCCTGGAACAGTTGACACAACGGTTGACGATTTAATTGGAATTTGAACCGGGTATTAACGTCATAAATTTTAAGTTGTTTATCCGTTACGGGCGAAAGGAAGATAACTGGAATTCTTCTTCCTGTTCTACGCCGGCCAGCTTTGAAAGAACGTTTCTTTTTTCGCTTCCGTTTACATTTAAAAAATGATGAATCTATTCCCAGTTCGTTTAGTCTTGAGCACAATGTAGTAGCTAGAACCAAGCTGTGGTCATTTAATCCATTTAATGAGGGTCCGTCGTATTGTAAGCGGTCACGTGACGGCGGTTTATTAAAAAAAAATGACGTCTTAACATTGGGACAAAACAGCTGAGAAAAATTAGAATTGTTCTCGTTTCCAAAACAAGGAGATGAATTAACACATACGAATGGAACAGCCAATGCATGATGAAACACAATAATATAGACGATGACAGAGAACAAGCACAAATATCATAAATATAGCACAAACTCGGAAGAGCCTATATCGAGCAGTTAAGCGATGGCGGCCATTTATTCATCTTTATATATATATATATATATATATATATATATATATATATATATATATATATATATATATATATTACCCGCTTAGTATAAGACAGGATTCGTAGATGACGCGACCATATGAGGGGCCTGATGACCCATGTTACTTTGCGGTTTAGTCTCTATCTCATGATCCCTGGTAATGATGATCGCTGGTAATGACATTGACGACCATTCTTTTGTCGTGACTATCGTTGTGGCACACCTGTATGATTTACTTGTGTACCTCTCTATGTTTGGAATGGTATATAAAGTAGTTGTGAAAATAACCATGGTTAGCACAACAAATTGCTAACTCTTGAATCACTATGAAAAATAAGCTTGATGCAAGGTCACTGTAAGGAACTAGCAGCTATTACGAAAGTGCCAGACGTCAACGTCTCACAAAATGTTATCAGTATAGGATTCCGGAAGCAGGAAATGTATAAAAGTACAACACGCAGGACGCCATTTATTGGTTTAGTCCCTAACCAGATTAAAACAATGCTTCTTCAGGATATTGGCTATCTTCGTCTTTAGAATTATGAACACATTTAGTCGGCAAGTTGATGTAAAGGCGCCATTCTGAAGGCTGTTAATCTGTCAATCCGTACCAAAAGTGTGATCTGGATCTGAATTTGTCTGTACTGTACCATATATTATCTTAATGTTGTAGGCATGGGTCCAACTTTTCATCTCAGTGAACGTTGCCCCTACTTTGAGTTTAACTTTCTAACGGTTAACAGGCACGTATTTTATTATATGGATGGCACGAACGCCAACAAATAGTGGCTATGTGCATGATGATGTGCCTACGAATACTCATTGCCATCTTCAAACGTATTGAGTTGCTCTGAGTTTGGATAGTATTCTCCTTTCTAATTCTTAAATTTTTAATTAGGCTGTGTTTATCACTAAAAGATCCAGTTAATATTAATATAAATATACTCATTTACTTTCAATGACAGAAAGTTTTGATCCACTTTGTGAAACGAAATGCTTTCATACTTCCATTGCTAGGTTAGCTAACTGCTGCTCTATATTTATGTTAATTACCGGACGACTGTTAACCAACAACCCGCACTTGTGTAAAACATCACGTGCTTTAACATCGTGTTTATAACTGCTCTGTTTCATGGATGAATCTGCAACTGCACTTTCCATCATAAAAAGTCCGTCGTTTTCCCCGATGTTGTCCATGGCAAAGGATATCCTTATTTGCTTTAGAAAAAAACTAGATTCCGTAGCATCTTGAAATACATGATACGTTTGAGAATGACAAAGCTTTGTCGGCAAGGTCAGGTTATAGTATTTAACTAAAGTTCTGTATTGCTTCGTTCCTAGCATATTTCTTTATGAAACTTTCTTCACTGCACATGTGCTTCCCATATTATTGTTAAGCCAAGTTAGAAGATAACTTTGTACTTATGTGTTATTTCAGGCAAGTGGATGGTGAAATATGCGCAGAGATGAATTTATTTTGTCAAAAAATTGCATGTGAATAAACATTCCAAGTGGAAGCACTTGTCCTATCATAGAAGATGGATGAAAAATTGTAGTTACCTGTACTCCAGCGTTAATAGTCTGAAACTGAATCCAATATTGTTGAAATAAGAGTCTAATGGCTAACCTTGTATTTTATACCTCCACGTTGGATGGGTGCATATTTAAGGGTCTCGGATATGGCCTCTTTAATTTCAATTTATTTTGCTTTGCCATTATTTTTCAAGCCAGCTTGAGCAAGAGTAACACAATATTTTAAAATAAGTTCCACAAGAAAGAATGCATATCAGTTTTCTATATGCCAACAATAATCAGTGGAGTATTTATAAAATATTTAGTTTGAAATGTGCTATCATGTTCTTTCATATAGATGTAATTGCAGCATGCTTGACGAAACAAGTAGTATCTTATCCATTCGTGGAAAAATCTCTGGCGAGTAATTAAACTAAATAATAGACAATTGAAATCCAGTCCTACTTACTGATCAAAACTCGGCATATCACAAGGTCTTTAAATGTTTTTTTCCCTTTACGTCCCATTAGACTAAACTCTGACCAGTCTTTTTGTTCGTAGCGGTTTCATCATCCTGCGGATACTATCCATCATATTACACCCGCCTAAGAAGTTCACGTAGTATATCTGAAAATAATGATAGTAATAATAATAATAATAATAATAATAATAATAATAATAACAATAATAATAATAATGTGACACACTATACTTTAATATAGTTTTTTGGTCATGATTTTGCATGCAAATTTGTTTGCTCTAACTTTCAACAATTTGCTAACACCAAGTATGCAACACGATGTACTAATGTACTAACAGCAATTATATAACAAATTTACCACCGTGAATCATTTAACTTCATAAATGATATTAACTCGAAGATTAATTAAAATAGCCAAACAATATTATGTAATGCCGTATATGTAGTAAAACACCTGTAAATGTTCATCTCTAAACATATTTTGACCTACATCCATGATATTTAATAGCTGACCATTACATCGTATCCATCCCACCCCTATGTCTGTAAGTATCAAAATATTTACTTTACTCATTTTCTTTCTTCACTTCAATATAAATCAGCAGATTCATACATATGTCTAAACATACATTTATTTGAATTTGACTTGTGATTGAAATCAAAATGAATTATTTGGTATTTTCTTTTTAATTTTAGTCAAGAACGATAAATCTTACGCTCTTAGCTAAGCGAGCCTAATTCGAAATGCTAACCTAACGGACGGCATTTTATCACGGTAACCTATCCTATCCTCGATATTTTTCGTTCCTAAAATGTACCAGTGTAACAATATAATGTACTTAATACGAGTCGGATAAAAGTAAAAAAAATATGACAAGCAGTTAGGTCATTTTCACAAGTTCAACATGATGGTCGATATATCCTATTTTGTTTGTTTAAAAATGCAATTGAGCCTTCGAGGTCATGGCAGTACCTCGCGCCTAACTCGTAGTAGTTTACAAGTGCTTGATTGCATCAGCAGACATCGACCAATAAAATAGCCTTATTTTCTGCAACTAAAAATACGAATATACGTTAACTATTTAACTATTTAATGTTCTTACCTTGGTGGTTCAAAATTGTGGGAAACAGGAGATTCGTCTCTGCCACAATTGTAATTCGGTCGGTGCAGGATGAGCTAGTCTTTGGTTCGTAGATACGTAACATATTGTTAAGGCAATGGCAATACCTCATGTTTGTAATACAGAAAAGTTGACGAGTGAAATGTTTTTTCTACAATAAATGCAACCTCCTTTTAGTTATTTGTTTTGAAATTAAAATTGGATGAACTAAGAAACTATGAATGTTCTCTTTGATAATGTAAAGTTAACCACAACATTGGTACAACGTAAAAAAACGTTATATAATTTTTTTGGAATAATTATAATAATTCTTATCCATTATATTAGGATCAATGCGAATACATTCCATTTGTAATTTACAATATCTTTTAGATCGGAGGACTATTTAATTTCACTTTCATGTGTAACATGTTACCAACGTTGTCAAAACTTTAATTTCCCACGTAAACAAAACACAACCATATAGAAACGTTGTGAAAACGTTGTGTGTTAGCTGGTATAATCTTTTTCAGTTGTCTCACAGGTGTATTGACAATGTTTTTGTTTCTTATTCACGATATAATTTTGATGTAATCATTTTAAAACGAGACCAATTCGTCAACGTCAGTATATTTAAACACTGCCAAATATTGCAGCTTAACCTGGTGGATAACCCTAATAAATCGATATTTGGCTGGCAGTGTATATATACCTTCATGCTTCTGTTGCTGTAATGATTCAAAAGAACAAATAGTATTTCAGGAGCAAGTATAATTTTTATACCGTTATGTTTTAATATGTTAATTGCAGAAATAATGTCGTAATTATTTCTGTAGATCAGGAACATCATTTGTCTCCATTACCCAAAGAAAACACTCTGGGATACAGAAGAGATTCTGAATTTGTGTGATGCCCGAAGAGACTTAAACAACACCATACACAAAGCAGGGGCTATGGAATACCGATAAATAAATCAGAATATCAGGAGAACACATATTGAAGAAAGCAAAAGATTAGATTGGACAAACGTGGATAGACATGGAGAGGAATCTGATAAAGAATAACAGCAAAATAACATTCCAAATTGCAAAAGACCCCACCAGACAGAAGCAACCAAGAGTCAGTACCATTCAAAACGAAAATGGAAAATGCCTCACAGACGCAAGTGACACTGCAGAAGGATTGAAAGAAAGAATTTTACAACCATCCGTCCACAGGATACATCGAAGTGCTTGAAGTTCCAAACTCCACAAATGATGATAATTTCCCCAGTATCAAAAAAGAGGTGCAGTTAGCAATAATAGCATTGAATAATGGGAAGGCAGCTGGAGTAGACAAAATCCCAGCTGAACCTATCAAGAATGGAGGGGATAATCAGTGATCGAGCTACTAACACAAATCTGCAAGTACATCTGGCAGACAGATGAATGGACAACACGGTGGAACCAGACACTGATTATAACTCTCCGTAAAACGACAATCTCCAACTGTTCCAACATTACAGAACTATCAGTTTCATCAGCCATGCTAGTAAGGTAATGCTGGAGATCATCTTGAACAGATTGAAACTACAATCAGAAGAAATAATCACCGAAGAACAGGCAGGGTTCTGGAGTGGAAGAAACACAGCAGAACAAATAGATTTCAAAAAGACTTAAATATTTGTCTTAATTTTATAATGGAGGAGTTTGAGATAATTATCCAAGAATAAACCTTCTAAATCTAGATTTCACCTTGATAGAAAAACCATCACTTGCGGAGGAGAGCTCTGGTTTATTCGACAAATAGTTTGATTGAAAATATTAGTGGCGCAAAGAAAGAAATGGCAATGATGGTTCGTATCATGAGCGGTCAACATTGAAAATCACTCGCAACAATGATAAACGACCAACGAGCGGCGACTATTAATTATCTCGACGATTAAATATATATTCTCAAAATGAAATGTATGATATTCATCATTCCCTAGTTTATCATCGTCTGGTGCCTTTATTCCTTACCTCTTTTTTCAAATATAAATCCATTTTTTTCTTAAACGGACATTATCGAGTATTCGTTATTTGAGATGTTAAGAAGATTTTCTTTATTAACGCAAAGTTTAGAAGATTTATTACAACAAAAGAAAAACGTTATAAATTAAAAAAAAGCTTTTGGTGAAAATCAAATCAATTCTTCATGTATAATGATGGACGCCTTCCCCACTGTAGCAAATAATGAAAATCCGAAACGCACTAGAGCATATGCTGTGCATATGATTCTTCTTTGCAAAGAAGTACACGTTTTCAGCTTTGCAACTCTTTATATAATCAAGTAACAAAGAGTGTACAGAAATATAATGCATCCAAATATACACCTCAACTGATGTCACCAATGATTAAGAATATTTCTTTGGCACATTTGCTATATTTTACCCAAGTGATACTTTCTGCAAGTTGAATGATTTTTATATAACATACAATGTATAGTTGTTACGCGTATTCTTGTTAAATTAATGTACCACAAGTGAAACTTTGAAGATGTTGCAATCAAGATCATGTAATAGACAAAGCTGGTGGCACAACAGCTGTATAATTTATTGTAGCTTGAACGGTATCTAGAGTACGTCTTGACGTCATAAATTAACATACAACTCTACACCGTCTTCCGGCCTTTTTATTGTATTTTAGACATACACTTTCACTAATAAAACATCCTGGTATAATCAATGTCAGGGACGAGAGAGTTTGTGCGCAGTTGAAAAAGAGTTACATACATTGAGTCCAGTACGATTCAGCTACTTGCAGACCGGTGTATAGCAGTAAATGACAAGAATAAAATGTAAATAATTTTTTTCGCTACCGTATTATAGATTAACAAATGTCGTCTTTTGTAGATAATTTACCTAGCACAGGTCTTTCTCATTCTGTTCAAACAAGGCAGTAATTTTCAAAAGTCACTAAGAATGTATTCATTGAAGATAGAAAGTTAACGTTTACGCCTCTTCGTTTTTCCGTCGTGTTGTTTCCTCTTTATTCTATTACACACACAACACACACTCATATAGACATACGTACGTACGTACGCACGTATATACATACATACATGTATCTATACATACAAATATATCAATAATACAACTCATATGGCGAATAACAGTCCTTTCAAGTGCATTTGATCCATCAAGTGATAAAGTGTCAGGGATTGATTAAGATAAGTGTCATACACTGAGAGAAAATAGTGGGCATAAGCAGCTCATCGTTACGGATCATTGCCATCTCACCTCTGTCAACGAGCCATCTCAACTCTGTCAACGTGCCATCTCAGCTCTGTCAACGTGCCATCTCACCTCTGTCAACGTGTGTTCGAGTATAAAGCTCGGCAAATATGGGCAGCTGATAAAGCATGCCATTAGGTTTTCGTGTGTTGGTGGTTATTTCAAGGGTTTTCACAGGTTCTTCCTCCACCATTCATGCTGGTCGCAAACTATCTTGCGATGGAAAATGTCGTTAAACCCTAAAACAGCAACAAATTATATCATATAAAAGTATTGGTAGAAGAATCGTTAATAACTAGATTAACTCGAAAGCGATTAGCTGCGATTAAAAGATTTATACCCGTACTAGTTTCGGTCAGACAAAAACTTCAAAGCGACAAGAATCTCAAACTACTTTGCAATGGGTGCTGAACAATTATTTAAACCCGTTACTACAACCACTAAATAGGTTATATATGGAAAAGTAGGCAAAAAAAAAATCAACATAAGAAATTTTACAAAATCTTCCTAGTCCTGCAATATTTCAATCTGGTCCGAAAAAGAAAATGATGAAAAAATAGTCGAATAATTACGTAATAAATGTACCGAAGATACTTTTAAAAAAAGTTATCCGAAAGATTTTATCGAATTTTGTGCTACGAGTTACGAAGATAAATAAAAATAAAGTTGAAAACCTGGGTATAAAACATATATTAGAGAGATGCAACACTGAATTGATTTACTTACAATTTATGTTATATAAATTATATAAATTTGGGAGGACCTTATCGTAATCTTCTAATGTCTTGCTATGAGAAGAAATTACTCATAAGTTAAGGAATATCAATGTCCATGGTGATAGAGAGAGAGAGAGAGAGAGAGAGAGAGAGAGAGAGAGAGAGAGAGAGAGAGAGAGAGAGAGAGAGAGAGAAATAAGAGTTCCAGCATTCTAGAAAGAAGTGTCGCTACATATGTAATGAAAAAATACAAATATGCCAATAATACAACTCAAAAGACGAATAGCAGTCCTTTCAAGTGCATTGAATCCATCGAGTGATAAAGTTTGTAAGGGATTGATTAAGATAAATGTAATACACTGACATAGAATAGTGGGCATAAAGATCCATCTTTACGGATCATTACCATCTCACCTCCGTCAACGTGCCGTCTCATCTCTGTCAACGTGTGTTGGAGTATAAAGGTTGGCCAATGTGGGAAGCTGAGAAAGCGTGCCATTAGGTTATCGCTGGTTGGTGGTTATTTCAAGGGTTTTTACAGTTTCTTCCTTCACCATTGATACTGGTCGCAATGTATAACGCATATTTGAATAGAAAATGGCGTTAAATCCTACAACAGCAACAATAACAATGAATAGTGCAAAACTAGTATCATGAGGACTTTCGACTCTTAATTCGTCTTTTTCAAAGACAAATACAAAACATAGAAAAGACATAAAAAAAGAACCAGAAAAAGTGTTTGTGTTTGCAAACTATTACATGTCTGCTTCTGCAGGAATTAAATCTTTAAGTTTGTTATGTTTGAACTAGTTTATTTCATCGTCTTGTTGATGCTGGACAATATTCTTACTGACCTAGAAATTGATGAACCATAACGACATCAGTCATTTTATGTAAATGTATGTACGTGAAAATTATATCCCGAATATGTCATTGTCATAGTAGCAATTATTGGCTAGTAAGCAAATTTAGAGAATTATTTAAAACAAAATGTGACGGCTGCAAAAGATAATTTTATTTATTAATTATTGTATTTTGCTAGTCTTCTTGGTTTAAATCGATACATGCACACATACATACCTACATACCTACATACCTACCTACCTACCTACCTACCTACCTACCTACATACATACCTACCTACCTACCTACCTACCTACCTGCCTGCGTGCGTGCGTGCGTGCGTGCGTGCGTACGTACGTACGTACGTACGTACGTACGTACGTACATACATACATACATACATACATACATACATACATACATACATACATACATACATACATACATACATACATACATACATACATACATACATACATACATAAGCGTGTTTGACTCAAGTTGAGCTTTTTGAATCTATTTTCACCAGATATTTAGTGAATCACGGAAGTTATATGCAAAGTTTTTATTTTGATGGTCTTTCTACACAAGTCCTTTATGTATTTAATATAATTTGAAACGTGAAGGATATATAATACTAAATCAGCACTCACCAGCTTACTTTTGGGGATATGTTTTCATTTCAGACAGACGGACAGATCGCTCCGTTTATTGGATTTCCTGGCTACACAAATACAAGTACCAGTCAATGTCCTCAGCAGGAGGCTATTTATACAAGCACGCTATATTTGCCACGTGGAACTAACTTCTCAGAAAACATCCCTTTAACAACAAAGTTCCTTTGTGGAATAACGCATCAATCACTCAGTGAAGAAATACGATATTCAAATGTTTCAAATGATGTAATATTTGCAGGTATAAAAACCACGTTTTAGATTTAAAAACATAGAACGAGCTAGCTTTCTATCGGTTAGATGAAATTATGTTTCAATTATAGCATCGAAAGACGTGTTATTTTAAGTAGTTGCAATCGTATATTTGCTTAATTCATGCTTGAGATAACGTATGCTTGCAAGAGTATGTGTGTGAATATTGTATGTATGAATATCAGAGATTTTATTTAAATGACGTATTTGCGTCATGAAGTGATATACATATTGTTTTTCTTTAATGTCATGCCTACATGGTAACCAAAAGACTCAATATTATGAGTGTCATTGAGGCTATATATGCTGGTTAACAAACGACTCAATGACATGGATTTAACTGAGTCCCAAACAAAATGACCTAACAGATCCCAAAGCAACATGTTGCAGATTGTGACAATTGACGTCCAGATTGAAGCAGCTAAAGATAGGTTCTGAACTTAAGTGTGGCAGAATTGTATACGTCCGATTATCAGCGCCTTGTAAATTAACACGAATACAATGAATGACTTAATGCCGAAGTGTATCAGTAGTTTGTAAGATGAAACTGTACAACTGGTAGCCCCAGAGTACCTTGGAATGGCTTCAGCTGGAATAAAAACTGAGATTCAGTAATTGTTATTGAGGGTCCGGCATTTATACCAAAAGCAGTGTGAACCGAACGTGTGCATAAACATATTTTGCACAGAAAAATAATGGGTTAACTATGCAATCTCACTGGAAGACAGTGAGAAAAACTCATATTCAATTTTAATTTTGTATTCTTTTTAAAGACACTATACGATCTTTATTGGGTTCATAGTAGTTCTTTGTCGATATATGTATGTCGAATATACCAAAAAGTACATAAAATAAATAATGAATATGTACTTTTGAGGTTGATGTTCTGTTAGAAGAATGAAACCGTAGATCTTGCTGAAATTGCATTTTGCTATATCTGCTAATGTAGAATGAGAGGACTCATTTTGCAATGCATAGCCTGTGTTTGCTATGTTAGAATGAGATGAATAATTTTGCAATATACAACCTGTGTTTGCTAATGTAGAATGAGAAGACTCATTTTGCAATGTGTAGCCTATATTGCTAAAGTATAAAAAGAGGATTAGTTTTGCAATGCATAGCCCGTTTGCTAATGTTGAATTACAGCCTTTATTGCTACTCTAGAATGAGATGACTCATTTTGCAATGGCTATACATTTTTTGCTAATTTATAATGAAAGGACTCATTTTGCAATGTATAGCCTGTTTTTTTGCTAATGTAGAAAAAGATGATTAATTTTACAATGTATAGCCATTTATCGCTAATGTAGCAAATGTAGCAAAAGAGGACTCATTTTGCAATGTATAGACTGTATCTTACTAATCTAGAATGAGAGGATCCATTTTGCAATATATATCTTGCTTTCGCTAATGTAACAAAAGAAGATTCATTTTGCAATGTATAGCCTGTTTTCGCTAATGTAGAAAAAGAGGATTGATTTTGCAATGCATAGCTTGTTTATTTTTATATTGAATAAGATGACTCGTTTTGCAAAGTATATCCTGCTTTTGCTAATGTATATACATCTTTTTTGTATTGCAGTCCATGTGAGTAAGGTCATCCTTCAAGATTCAGAAAGTGGAACTAAAGTATGTTACGAAGGATTTCTCCAAACATTGAAATGTGTCAGTAGTCCAGCACGACCAGTACCTAGCATACAATGGTTTCTTCAAACCAATAATGCAACTAATGCAACGACATTTATTGCTAACATCACCGAGATGAACAAAGCCAATAACGATGGGCTGCATGTGACAGAAAGTGAAATTACCATAATCCCGAAAAGAGACCAAATATATACAATCCACTGTGCTGGGAATATCGACGGTCAGCAAGCAGTTAATTCAACAATTATTGACATAGACGTCTTGTGTAAGTTGTCACAAAAGTAAATCGTTAAGCTATCATTACAAACCAGTATTCGTTCGATGAATTGTGCATACTTTGGTCCATAAAATGATTCCGTACTCATGACAGGTTATGTATTTTCCCAGTTAAATGAATAGAAGCAGCAGAGGGGGTGGGGGAATCCGACAAACATTATAGGCGTCGACGAGGCTTTCTTCTAGTTAATATTTAATAGAAAGGTCTATTTGACAAATTGAGGCTTCCTAGTAAATGCTTAATAGAAGGGTCGATTTGGCAAGCTAAGGCTTCCTCGTAAGGGTTAATTTGGCCAAAAGAGACGCCATTGTCGTTTCCCCCACCCCTTTCAGCTGCTATGGGTTAACAATTCTTTTACGATGAAAATCGCTACAATTTCACAAACAGACTAATTTGTAGGACCTCACCTTGTAAATCAATTAGATTATTAGACTGGTGAGTGAGTCTAAATTAATTCTCGTTAGCGAATTAATATGACATAGCATATAGACTGGATTAGTTGGATCCTTAATGATTAGAAACCCTGGAGGAGCTGTTGGTGCAAATGAATATAAAATATATCCCTGCTGAGCTTGATTTGATCGCTCGAGATTTATTTGATAGCTTCCATCGATAACATCACATACTAAATTCAATGCAATTACATTTAGCGGCGCGATATGCCTGCTCCTCGGCCGGGGTCATTATTATATTAGATAATTGTTGTTTGTGGTGCTGTTTTTTTCCATGCGTCATGGATTTTTTGGAAACCTTTATCGATGGCATCATTGAGAGATTTTTGTAGTTCTGAGATACGCGTATATTATATACTGTCGCAAACTCCGTTCTCGTTTTAGGATTACTGTCACCTAATACCTCTTGAATAATTTGCGAATGAAATGTTTTCATGTCATTGATGATTTTGTTACATGTTTGTACGACGCTGATAAATTCATCTCGGGTGAGAGCATCGGATTTAAGAGATATTAACAACAGTGAAAAATTATTATTGATCGCTGTGAAATTTTCAGTGATTTTATCCTGTCGAGTTGCGTAATATCTTCGGTTGCGGTCGTCTATCATTCCAGTGAAAAAATTCCATCTGGTGTAGCCGCTATAGCTTTTTATTGGATTATCGGGTTTTATTCTGTCGGTAATATAATCTAATTTTTGTGGTTCAACATTAACTAGTTCCTGTCAAGGTGGGATTTCAGGCCATCCCAGTATAGTTCTTATAGCACTCTGATATATATCTACGACATAACTAGGCGAGTTTATCTCAATCGCAGATGATAGTGTTGGTTCATGAACCGTTATAGCGATTTTCGATTCTGCTCCAGTAATGGATTTTATTCTACGCTGAAATTCAGCATTGATTTGTTCGATTTGGTATGACCCTGATGGTAGCGAAACAACGTTCCAGTCTGGAGTTCCATCGGGTTTATTCTTATTTGCAAATACCAAGGAATTATTCGGTTGTTGACCGCCAAATGCTACCGACCTAATATTAGGCTAACTATGATATACTCGTAGTTTCGCTAACGCGATATCCTTCACGGGAATCGGAAAAGGGAAATTCACACTGAATTCATAATTCGTTGATGTTATTGAGATCATGCTTGTTTGTACTGGGTTTGTGTTCTCCACTATTCGTTGAAGTAATGCCTGCGGTGTTGTCATTGTTATTATATTCATATTGTATTTCTAATTTTGACATCGCGGAAACATAAATACTTACCATCGCTGAGAACCCACTATCTGATATAAATGTATCATCGAGCGACGACGATATCATCGAGGATAACAGTGAGTACGCAGTTGATACAACATGAAATGTAATCTTGCAGTTTAAGCTGGCTGCATGATGATATTTTTTTGTTATTATCGAAATTATTCCCGTGATTGTTGTCGCCGCTGATATACAAATTGGAACAGCTATCGGAGCAATCATTGTCACCGAGGATAGTATTATACCAGCTCCGGCGATTACACCACTCACAGAGTACACGGCAACATCAACTGCGGTGATTCTTCGTCGGTATTTTTTTATTTTTGTTTGATACTCCTCAGTGAGTGTTTTGAGATTAGTTTTAAATTATCTGACCTGATCATAGCGATCTTGAGATACCGAAGGTACCGTTGATGACGAAGTCATTAGTGATGACATTTTATTTCCAAATCAGTTTAAGATTTCAATTTAGTTATTTACTTAAATCCGCTACGAATTCTACATACCATGTTACTGAAACCCTAGCCAAATTTTTATCAGTGGATGTTATTGTGAATCGTTCAGTTGTATCCTTGTCGATGATCGTTGATATCGTATTGTTGACCCCAGATGAACTCGACGATGATATATTAAATTGAGTTGGCGTCACTAGTGTTAATCGATAAATACCCTTGATAGCCGCAGTGATGCTCAATATATTATCTGTAGGTGTCCACGCAAATGATCCGTGTTGAATTGTGTATACTATATTGTTGGTTCTCTCATGAGGAATATTTGTTTTTTCAAGTATTTTTATCATCTTCGGCATATTATCCTTGATGATATTGTTGGTTGTTTTAATATCAGTGTTGATAGCTTCTATTTGCCGATTGATCACGGTTATTTCATCTAGAGAATGTTTTATATCCGCGAGTTTCATTGTGACCGTCGGTGGATTTCCAAAACATTCTCCAACAAATCTATTTCGAAGTACATTAAAATCCTTTTCATGCTTCTCATACTTGTTTTCAAATTGATCAATTTTATAATCAAACTCAATTAATCTATCCATGGAGCTTTTTATTGATGGTAAATTTGGTGATGTTGTCGCTGGAACACCAAAAAAACTTAGTATGAATTTTAACTCATCTTTGAGAGTTTTTAATTTATCTGTAATCGTCGAAACGAGTAAGCCGGGTTTGAGTTTACCCTGATCGGAAAATAGCGCAACGGTGTTCTCGGTTACGCCGCTTTGTTTAACTAAAATATCATCCAGAGAAACATTACTGGTTTTCAATTTACCCTGACGATCTTGAAAGACAACTATTTCATTAGGATCAACACTTGCTAAGTTCAAAGTTTCATATGGCTGCGTTGTTGATTGTCTAATTGCGTTCTATCTTGTAGCGCAATACATATATGACGTGGAGCTGAAACACCTTGTTTTGATGCTAGATGCCATGTAAGTGTACCATCGATATTAGAGTCTATAGTATCTGTGGTCACTGATAGCCAACTCAGCAACGACTTTCCTCATTGGTCCATAAATGGTAGTAATCGCTCCTCCGTGGTTATTGATGGAGTCAACACTGGCATCCATAATGATAGTTTTGTTAAACCGACTTTACCGGCAGCAACAAGAGCACTGCGCCAGATTGCATTATGATCAGTAGCCTTTCGCACGAGTACTACCGTATACTTTGCTCCATAGATAACTTTTCGGACATTTCTACAGAATCCGAAAATATGATGCAGTGGAATTGCACATGAAAATTGTCTACGTGGTCTTTTCAATGTTGCTACGCGTGTTGCAAATCCTAGGTTGTAATTACCATTAAAACTTTTGATAACATCAAAAGGGTTAGGTGGTCTTACTTCGTGTTCAATGGTATCATCTGGTTGATCAGCAACTCCAGTAGCCACTGGTGTTCGTAATTTAGTATACTGAACGTGTTCAGGGTGATTAGTAATATCCTTAGAAAACATCTTGCTAACCCTATTATTGTTGTGGCAATATCAACCTAACGCTCAATAGATTCAATTTCTCTTCCATCAATCATATATCTTGCACTTTCAAATAGCGCCATGATCCCATTATTGACAAAACCAACTCGGATATTTTGGTCATCTGTGTATGCTGTATCATTTTCTTGTAGACGTTCTCCTTCTACTTCGATAAAAGCTTCACACGGTAGAAAGTATTTACTGGTATCATAGAACTGAAGTTCGATTGTTGATCGAAGATCCGGTTGTACTGCGTGATTAGAATACAATTGATAATCGCGTACAGAATCATCCTTGCGCACTGGGGCGTCCATATCAAACGCTGGATCAGGTGACCGTTTTGAACATTTTATTATATATTCACTTTGATTTATCAAAGTCTAAATCATCGACGTCGACGACCCCGCGGTGGTTTTTTTACGCCACTTCCCGCTATCATATTTGCGGTTATGTTTGTAACAGAATTGTTACCGAGGGGATGGTGGATTAAATGAACAACACAAACACAAGTGTGAAAGATAATGTAAATTTATGAAATAAATTATTAATGAAAAATAATGATGTATCAACACAATAACTCATGCGTTCAACCCACAATTACAATCACAACCATTCACAATACATGAATACATTAAATATCAATACAAAATAAAACTCAGATGTAAAGGGATCTCTTGGACTATACACAGATCCAAGGAACCTTTACGATAGTTATATTAATGCAAGTATATATTACGATGACAAACACAAAATATTAAACTATACTATCGCACGTATGGATTGCGACAACTAGCACGAACATATACTTGTATTCAATCAAGTTGCTAGCTTTTATTGATATTCATGCAATCCCTACAAATACTAATGTGATTTGACATAAGCATGTAAATACAACAATGTATTAAATTGTACTACAATTTCAATACACATATGTGTCTCGACCCTGTATAACCGTACGATTCACCCACAGTTGAATCGCCGCCCAGTTTCCCCGAAGACCTAGGGTTGACTCAATACTTTTATTGGTCACTTGCCCTTCACGGATCCACCACAGTTATACGTACAGACAGCATACAACATCTACTAGAACCAACGGTTCCTCAATACCTAGATGTCGACCCGGATGTTTATAACAATAGACAGCTCCGACACTCGGACTTCTAGCTTTTCGGATATTTACACGTCACGACAGATGTAGACGAACAGACAGTTCGACAGACAGACAGTCAGATACTTCAATTCCGTTTGCACAATTAAACGGCACAATCAATCACATTCAGCTATTATACAGAGATGTTCCGCAACAAATCATAGATGTTCCACAACAAATCAGACGATATCAAAGACGTTATCAAAGATGTTCTCTGAGATGCTATCAGCTACGTTATCAGCTACGTTATCAGATGTTATCAACGATGTTATCAGCTACGTTATCAGATGCATTAACAGCTACGGTATCAGATGCATTAACAGCTACGGTATCAACGATGTTATTAGCAGCTACGGTATCAACGATGTTATTAGCAGCTACGGTATCAGATGCATTAACAGCTACAGTATCAGATGCATTAACAGCTACGGTATCAACGATGTTATTAGCAGCTACGGTATCAACGATGTTATTAGCAGCTACGGTATCAACGATGTTATTAGCAGCTACGGTATCAGCAATGGTATCAACTACGTTAGCAGCTACGGTATCAGAAACATTGACATCTACGGTATCAGATCTACGGTATCAGATCTACGGTATCAGAAACATTGACATCTACGGTATCAGCGATTATCAGATCTATGGTAACAGCAATTGTCAGCTACAGTATCAGAAACACGGTAACATCCCTTTGGCTGGAGATTGCAAGACGAGCTTATCTATCCTTCGATTAGATATTTTGGTTCCCGTCAAATTTATCATAAAAATTCTGCCTTATATACTCTAAAATAGGAGAGCAGAAATCACGGCAAGATTACCGTGCACCCCGTGAAACTAATGTTCCGGATTTCATGTAAATAAACATTAGGCACATGCAAATCGTTACACGCCGCTTACCTTAAAGAAAACAACTTATTCACCCCAGGTAATGCATGTACGACGAAACAAAGAAAATTGTGAAATTCGCTTGCAATTAAGAAAAAAAAATATTTAATTTTCGCCTAATTCTGTGACAATGTTATCTTGAGCGTTAATCACCAGCGATGCTAGTTTTTGATCTACTGCGTTATTTATTATTTTGCTAACACTCGAGGGCATTTCCGCTGTAGATGGTAACGGTAACGACGGAGTCGTCAATGGTGGTTTCCTTCGCCGTCGAACTAGCGCTATTAGTTTATCCTTCGCGGCTGAAAACGCTTTTCCGGCAAGATCTCCAAGAGCGTAAATACCCTTATCACGAATAACATCAATGGCTTTCATTGATAATTATTTTGCTAGCTGCGCCACTTTTGGAGCCATTCTTGCAAATAACCATGCAATTGTATCACCGAGACCATCACCATAGTACGCTTTATAAACTGGAAACCGCGAGTTTACTACATAGACGCTGGTTGGTTTATCATGATTGTAGTGTATGATCATCCTATTTAAATGATATTTATCTAATGCGATGACTTCGTCATCAGATTAGTCACTGTGATAACCATGATGGTGAAAATCCGTAGGATTTTCCACTAATTCATCAATGAAATCCCGATATAAACCAATATCCATAACACCGCCTTGAAATAACCGCCTGTAGATATCAGCTGCTTCATTAATTATTTCCGGTGAATTATTTCCAGATCGTTTTCCTCCGATGAGAACTTCTAATCGTGCTATATCGCTGAGAATATTACCAGGACATTGAATAAGACCACTACATGAAAATTCCAGTCCCAGAATATCCCTTTTCGTTTGATGTTTTAGCAAAACCAGTCGCACCTTTTTCAGAATCAGCTTATGCCATTATTCGTATTTCATCCGGGTTTGGGTCGTCTACTCTATAACCTGGTGTTGGTTGTGTGACACCTTTTATCATAGCCATAAATTTAGCAAAATCAGAACTTATTTCTTTTGTTATTTTAATTTTATCTCGGTTTGCTAAAAATGCTTTATTTGCCCAGGTATCCATACCTTTTATAAAATCTCTAGACTTGTCGTCTTTTAAATAATTATCTCTTATATTTTTTTAAAAGTGTCTTTAGTAAATTTAACTAATTCAGAGTCTGTTTCGATTCCTCTAATTCTAACTATCGCATCATCAGTAAACATCTTTTCAGGTGGATATTCATCTCTTGCACTAGCACCTTGTTGTTCAAGTGGTTCAGGTGGTGGTGGGATAATAGGAACATCACCTGGTAGTTCAATTTCTTCTTCTTCTGCAAGTGGTGCATGGAGTTCAGGCGGTGGGGATCTAATATTAATATCGCCTAATCGTTCTATTTCTTCCTGAAGTTGTCGTTCTTGTTGTTCTTGTCGTTTTACGGCAGTTACCATATCACCAGGAAGTGTTCTTAAAGATTTTTTTGTTTCTTTGGATCTTCTTGCTATTTTTTCACTTTCCGTTGCTATTTTTTCAAGTTCACCAATAAGAGGCTTTTCTTTTCTTCTTTCCCCCGTCTCGAAGAAATCTTCCCATATTGCTCGCTCAGGGGCTGATATTACCCCTTTCGTTGCAGTTGTAATCGGTCTAAACAAATTTTCAGATCCCTCAGAAAAATCGGTCTGAAGACTCTGTCTAGTTTGTAATTTATTTCTGACAAGAATCGCGTATTGGTAAGTATTTCCTAATTGCTGACAATATCTCTCTCCCTAGTCTTGTAGTTGACCATTATTGAAACAGTAAAGCAAATGTACAATGTAGTGATTTTGTCATCATCAAATAATGTCTACGTTTTAACCCGACTCAGCTAGACAAGCAACAAAAAAACACTAACTAAAATATTTTTAATTTAATTTACTTCCTTGTTTATTGATCAAAGCCGGTATTGATTATACAGTTGAGCACACATACCTTTCCATTGTATTTGCAACATCTGTCCATGCAGTGATGATTTATAGCCAGAATTTTACTAAATCGCTATACATGTCAAATCGTTAGTTATACAACCACAGGTATCCAGCGGATTTTTTTCATTTTCTTGAATTAACGCCCGTATATTACTAATCTTTGAATTAACCTCCTTTTTCAATTCATAATCTCGGCCCGATTCTTTTCGTATTCCTTCCACAATAGTAATTAACATGACAAACACACTTACATCACTACAAAATGCAAGAGAGTCCCGAATAGAATTCTGGATTTTTTTTCAGCGCATACTTCTTTGGCAGCATATATTTGTTAGTTATAATACCGTATTCTATATCTTGAAAGTCAGACATAATTTGGTCAGGGTTTAAATTAATAGATAATTTAATCTCTTGGTTTTCCAATTTTGAAATTTCAGCTATAATCTTATTCATATTTTCAGAATTCATATATAATTATACATATTTCTAATACAAAAAATATATATATTTTCACAAATGAACCCCGTTCGTGGTAAGTTGTTTAACATCTTCACATATATATTCACATTAAATGAATGATGTCAATGAATGATTATACAATTCCATTCGAGTGTTTTGGCAATTGTATATGGACAGCACAAGACAATACTACATTTAACATTAAATGAATGATGTCAATGAATGGTTATACTATTAGCAGCAGAGAGGGTGAATCGGACAACGTTTTCAAGCAACATTTTACTACTGCATTTCTTATGGGATCTTTCAAACAAAAGGGAGTCTCAAAATGGATTGCAACGTCGTTGTCACTCACCCTCTCTGCTGCTATGAATCGCTACGATTTCAACCGAATATTTTATCAAGTCCGGCTTGCCTCTTCTGCTCAGCTTTTTTTTTTTTTTTACGATTTAACCTGTTTCTCACGGAAAGTCTTTAAAAACTCTTCTGGGGTCGGTATTGGTTTATTTTTTCGTTTAAGATATTCTATTGCGGAACGATACTGTGGACAACCACACGCTATACAAATTTGATATTTTCCCCGTACGCCTTTTCCACAACCAAGACAGGGTTTGGGACCCTCGGGACACCCTTGTTTTGCAGTACAATTATGTACATCACAGAATTCCCCGTATGAATTTTTTCCACATCGCTGTGTAGATCCTAAAAACAACCAATTGCATTTATTAACCGCCAGTGCTGGATTCACCATTATTATTAATAGTTAATCAACATTCAATTAGACGTTAAAAAGTATATAGTATAATGATTAGTGATTACTCTGATAACGATGATGATTTTTTGCAAACACCACAAACATATCACGATTACAAAAGGCATTTAACGCCATCATGGAATGTTTCTAGTAAAAAATCTGCCATTGAATTACTCACCGAAGATAGTTATCTACTCCGTGGTATAATCATTCAACAACGGGGACAATTTTACGTTTTTTCAGATGATCCGGACATAACAGAATTTCAAGAATGTTCTGCGGTGAATGAAATTATTCCCCGGGAAAGATTGAGATATCCCTCTATCGACATTGATTCTAAAAACCCATCGTTGGAGGAGTTATTATTATATTTCAACGACTTAGTTGATTCCATTAACGATATTATTGTTTTTGAAACCAGTGGTGGTTATCACATTTTATTGAAAACGATTCCTATCGATTTTGATACTCATCGGGAATTATTAAAAAAAATTGCCGCAGACAGACCATCATGGAACGTTGATATACAAGCTGGACTTCATAGTATCAAATTACCCGGGACAAGATCAGCAAAACAAAACAGCATTGATAAGCGATTAATTTATCCTGTTGGATTTACTAGCAGTTTACTATCTTGTCCTGTTGCTATACAGCCTTGTTATGAAAAACTTACTACTGAAATCTGTTGCATTTGTTCACTGGTGAGATTATCATCTTCAAAAATACTATCGTCAAAAATGTCATCATCAGTAGTAATATTTGAAAAATAATCAGATATCAGAACTATACAATGCACCGCAGATTTCTGATCCAATATGTAGATATAAAACCAGCTACCTAAACGACTGTGGCGGGTCAGGAAAGACGACTCGTGCGATTGAATTATTTCGTGGGAAATCAAACATGATGGTGCTAACACCAACACAAAGACTCGCCAGAGAGATGAAACAACGAGGAATTAATGCCTGTACTTATCATAGTTTCTTTCGATGGAAAGGCGATGAATGGACTCCTGAACGAATGGGTGAGAAATTTATTCCTGAAGTTATTATTTGGGATTAGATATGCACAGTGTCATTAGATGTATTGCAAACATTTCTCGATTGGTTATTGTTAGTGAATACAAAAGTAATTATTATGTGCGGCGATCATGGCCAACCACCTCCATTTGTCGGTTTATCGCCACATGATTGGCTAAAGAATTTTGCAGACTATTATGAAGAAATTAGTACTGATCATATAACACTTGATGAACAATTACGCGAGTTCAAAAAACTAATTAGACTACAACCGGATAGAATCCAATGTGAGATAGCGCGTGAAATAATTTAAAAAAAAAACACCATTCAAATATTTTTGGGAAGCGTGGAGACCAAAGCGATTTGATAATCGCAAGTAGAAAGATAGTCAGAGACACACTTCAGATGAAGTTATTTGAATTGCATAAAGAAAAATTTGCAACACTTCCAGTACCGTTTTGTTATAGGCCTTCGGATACACGAAAACAGAATATTGAAGTTAATATTCAAGGACAGCGTGAAAAGCAGCATTTAGTGTTAAATGATTTTGTATTAGTTGATATCAGCGTCGTCGAAGATGCATTACGCGCTGATAAATCCCCTTGGACGCTAGGTTACGCAGCGACGATACATTATTCACAGGGATTGACTATATTAGATACAATTGTTTGGATAGTGGATAATCACATCGAGTGGTCAAATTTAGTTTATCTCGCAGTATCCAGAGTACGAAGAATAAATCAACTTCGTAGAGTTGTTTTAGATGATAATGATACTACAATAAGTGATATTTTCAGCGATGATATAATCAGAACAAAAAACTTTCTGGTTATAAACTACAGGATAAAAAAATAACAGAGAATTTGATATTGATGCTGAATTAATAATTACACTGAAACCACAACAGAATAATCACTGCGCGAATTGCAATTGTATAATGCGTTGGTGCTGGTCGGATAAAGATCCTCGACAATTTACCGTGGACAGAAAAAAATAGCAGTATTGGTCATACCATGGATAATGTGATGTTGACTTGTCTTGAGTGCAACATATTAAGAGGCGCTAGTTAAGACCACGCAGCGGTAAATGAGTATCCTCGGGTATCACTTGTAGTTGTTCACGAGTAAATCGTCGCTGAGGAGCAGTTGAATCCAATCTAAAGATTGCTGGTCTATCCGTAGATCGTGTTATACTAGATATTTTATGCGCGGTGACACTCCAAATAGGATCATTAGCTATTTTGTTACCACCTTCGAGTTCTCCTGGTTCATATAAACACCTAACAGTGACATTGCCGAGTACTGGTTGCTTTTAAAAATCTTTTTGTGGTTGTACGGGTATATACTTCTTTTCAACGCGTTGTTAGGTTTCATATTAATCGTTCGAGTAACCTCATTATTTAGCGCGGTAATTACGCCTGGTAATCTATTGACCCATTCACGGGATCGTTTATCCTGAATAAATTCCTTAGCATATTGATATCCGAATAACCGCTCAGCAAGTGTACGATTAAATCGTTCAACAATTGCCTGATCACGATGTAGTACAGTATGCCCTTGTCTGATAGTGACATTACGATGCTTCATTGTTGATAACACTGCACCCTGAAATTCCTTGCCAGGATCAACTTGTAATAAATTTGGCCAGCGCAGAGGACCCCTTCAATAAATCCTTTCAAATGTAGAAGCCACTTCAGTTGATGATTTTGTCTTTAGCGGTTCTGCTTGTTTGTTTCGACTCGCAACATCAACTACAGTTAACGCGTATTTGTAACCACCTTCATGCGGCAGAAATAATATATCAACTTGATGAACTTCATTAGGAACGGTCACATCAAAATGCGAGTAATTAATTTGTTTATTCGGCGGTAGATAAATTTGCCATATTGCCTGTTTGGATAACCAATCCGCTGCAGTGGTATTTTTCACCTTCGCGGCGCTAGCGAGTTTATCGATTGCTGCCTTGCCCCTCCAGTATCCTTTTGGAGAATAATAATTAGGTTCCATGTTGTTATTAATTACCGGCACATAACATCAATTTACCTTTCATAGCCGATTTTTCTAACCATGAAGCCAACTTTTTTTTGAACGATTTATCAGTGATAGAGTCCAACGCATGAATCAATTTTTATATCTCCGAGATGTCTATGTTGCAGATTACTGCTTTTATAAGCAGCATCATGAGCATGACACGCTTTATCAATGGCGTTTATTGGATATTCACCCAGTCAGGGTTTGTTTTGATCATCGAGTCTGATATCGAGTCTGGTTCCGGGTCCACAATAACTATTCTCTGGAAGGTGTTTTGCTCCTGGATACTTCGCCCATGATGTTCCTGGGAGTTTATCTAGCTTGGCTGCGATATCACCTCCTCGTTTTTTCTTAAATCCTTAGAAACAAATCTACGTTTCTTTGTACTGTATTGTACACACTTACCAGAATGTGCTGATCTGTGATTTTTAGTTGTAATCGTCGTCAAGTCATCTGTGCCAGTACGCGCCTTACACTTCACACAATATAGATCCATAATATATTTATAATAACATGAATGTAATTGATTATTCAGCTACCCGACGACGAGAACCTATTAAACACCATGCGATGTTGCCGAATTCAATTAGAATGATTATAATCGGACCATCTGGAAGCGGCAAGACACAACTGCTACTTAATATGATAACGAGATAGATGAAATGGAAGAAGTTGTATTTAATTGCTCCAAGTCTAGATGATCAGCGATGTTACAATGTATTATAAGATTTTAACGACAAAGCGGTAGAATAATCCGGCGAGGGTAGTATTGAGTTATAACCGATATCGATGAAGCACCTAGCATTGATGATATTGACGGAAGTATAAACAATTTAGTCGTATATTATGATATCATGTTAGACAATCAAAAGAATCCCGCTAGGATATTTTCCAGAGGTAGGCATAAAAACCTGACGTGATATATGTCTCTCAACGATACACACAAATATTAATACCAAAAGTAATCAGAGATAACTGCAACGGAGTTGATACACATACTCTTGGAAATATTTGGCAAACTTGGTGCAGCCGTGATATGGATCAAAATCTCTTTAGAAATTTCTTTCGTCGCGCTCAATCAATCCCACACGGATTTTTGACGATAAATGTATCAGATACTCGGACGCGATATTGTGTCGTACTTGATAAAATATTCGGTTAAAATCGTTTAATGAATCTCGTAAAAGAATTGTTAACCCATAGCAGCAGAGGGGGGGGGGGTGGGCCGACAACGACAATGGCGTCTTTTTTTTGCCAAATTAACCCTTACGAATAAGCCTTAGTTTACCAAATTGACCCTTCTATTAAACATTTACTAGGAATCCTCAATTTGTCAAATAGACCTTTCTATTAAATATTAACGAGACATAAGCCTCGTCGACGCCTATAATGTTTGTCGGATTCCCCCTCCCCCCTCTGCTGCTATAGATTGCATTATAAATGTCATACATGATGTATACAATTTAACAGCACATATATATTCTTGCCTCTTTTTAATGCTACTGATTATGTTATGATTTGTGTCCATATATTTATACAACTACATTCATCCAAATGTCAATCTATTCTTTGTTGAGAAAGGAAACTTGTTACAAGATTGATGCGATAATAAATATCGTTTAAATGGAATGGTGAGATAAAAATTATCAGAACTGTCGAGTGTGCAAGTGTTATTACTCTAATGGATATGTTTATAATAATCATTCTATTATATGCAGCCAGTGCTATATCATGTCTCCTTTCTTTCCATAACACAATAATGATGAATGCTTTCATATAGTTTATTATGGGTTGTGATGTGATTTGGATTGTTAACGTAGCATTTAACAATGTTGCAGTGATTTCGCTACCATGTCTGCAATGTGGCAGTTTATAGTGATGTCTAGTACTGGGCCATCATGCCGCAGGCATGTCGTATGATCATCATTCCAGTAATATTATTGACACCATGCCAACTATCCTAACATTAACCTCCTAATGCTGAACGCCAAGTGAGGCAGCTATTAGCAACATCTGTATATGTCTTTGGTATGACTAGGCCGTGGATCAAACCCAATTCATTCCACATATCTTGGCGGAATCTCTAACCACTAGACCATCGGAGCGGTAGATTATTGTTATAGAAGATATCGAATAAGCAACGAAATATAACAAATTAATCAGTTCAAGCACTGGTAAAGCTGTATTAGTGTCATCATGGATTTGGGATATTACATACGACCATTATTAGGTAGTTAATGACAGACTTGACAGTAATAGTGGATTATGTGCTGTTGCTGACTTGTAAACAGTTGTGTCTTTTTTGTATTTAATTAATGATTTTAATTATTTAGAAATATAGTTATCGAAAGAAAATGTAAATGAATCCAAACTAACAGTTATGAACAAAAGTAAAACGGCATTTTATTGGTTAAAGTTCTCTTATGCTTTTGTTATAGATAAATTCTTCTGCAAATCATCACAATTCTTTAAGCGAGTTAAATTGTTCTCATATACCTAACGTTGAATAACCTAGTCATATACTCACGTGTCGGATATGTCAGTTGGCGTCTGTATTATTTATACATTTTTATGGTATAGTTATCATTCGGAATTCCTTTGGAGCTTATTTGCATTGGTTCGATCTATTTGAATTCATTAAACGCTTAGGACTTTAAGAATTTACAGTTTTATTAGATTCAACATATGGTTTACATGCATGTGCTTTCAGATGCTCCTGAAATAAATGTAACGGTCAGTGGTTCGGATCAGATAAACATGTCATGGAATGTGATATGTGAAGCGAGCGGATTTCCCACAAACTATACATTTCATCCTTGGAAGCAAATGCTCAGAGAAGTGACAATTAGATCCGATCTCCATGGTAACCATGAAGGCATCATCAACTCCAGTAAAACTATCTTGACCCTGAATAGGCTGTCACTGCAGGATATAGGGACATACGTCTGTTCCGTCGACAACGGAGTACGAGGAGTCAATGGGGATATTATACAAACTAGTGGTACAGTTCTTAATGTCAAAGGTACATATATATTAGTGATAAGAATATATGCCTAGTATATAATGCATTATAATATATATATTGTCTACACATTCAAGACACATTCAAGACAGTATGCAAAAATATAGAATGCAACATAATGCAACATGTGTGTAAATTCATGGAAATAAATGCAACATGAGATATAGAGTGTATTATACACTCAAGAAAATATGCCTAATATATAATGCATAATTCATGCCGCGGTGATCCTGCATTATAAACCTGAACTATAATTTGTACCTGCTCACTAACTAACGCCATCAATATGCGTGTCAAAGATATATATATATATATATATATATATATATATATATATATATATATATATATATATATATACACCTAGTAATTAATAAGTCGTGAAAACGTCGCTTTCATGTGTACCTTTTTGAATCACACTATCAAATAAAAATGTTAACGAAAGTTAGTAAATCCATGTTTAACTGTACATCTAGAATATATTTTAATTAAATTAGATATGAGTATCTATTATACCAATTCGAGTTTCTAGTTGATCTGCATGAATGGATAACATGCCGCTATAAGGTGAAATTGTTGCAGAGGGAAATGGAAAGAAATGGAACGGCGAATTCTATACATACATTTTTCTTCTCCTTTCTCTTTAGGGACACCAGAAATCGTAAATAGGACAAATGTCACATTTACTGGAGAAGTTGGCTCATCCGCCAATATATACATAGCCTTTTACAGTGACCCGGTCATTACTGAGTTTAAATTTCAAAGAAATTGTTCAAACGTCGAGAACACAAGCAGGATACATACATATCTCAGCACGAACGTTGTTGAAGTACTGTTCCATAACAAGAATGTAAACCTGACAGTTTCGATAGCACATCTGTTGATTAATAACCTAACAGAAGATGATTTTGACGATTACAATCTTGTCTTAGAAAATTCCCTTGGTAAAACGGACGTTAAAGTGCAGCTGATTCTATCAGGTAATATTCTCAATAATCCTTACATTCGTCAAAAAATACACGTTATTTGCAGTTAAATTATACATTCTAAATTTAACTCCATTCTCAAATTTATCATCAATTTTAGTATGCATTTTACAATTGCATTTAATAGAATAATGTAACGGGAAATATTTATAGTTATGATATTACACATTTTATGATTTAATTTCAGAGATTTATTAATGTAACTGGAATTATTTGTATTTATGATATTATACATTTTATAATTTAATTTCATAGATTTAATAATGTAACTGGAAATATTTATTTATGATATCTATTTATAATCCATGGAAACAAAAGGTGAAAGGTTCATTATCAAGTTAATTGTTTCCTCTGTTTGGGTAGGAGTGAAAGCAGGAAAGGTTCATTAGCAAGTTGAATGTTTCCTGTGTTTGGGTAGGAGTGACAGAAGGAACGGTTCATCAGCAAGTTAAATGTTTATTATTTTTGGTAGGAGTGAAA
This sequence comes from Unio pictorum, assembly GCA_030141615.1. NCBI lineage: Eukaryota > Metazoa > Mollusca > Bivalvia > Unionida > Unionidae > Unio > Unio pictorum. The sequence goes on along the minus strand of JARLTB010000005.1, from coordinate 2,679,698 downwards.
GGAAGAAAGTTTCATTATCAAGTTAATTGTTTCCTGTGTTTGGGTAGGAGTGAAAGCAGGAAAGGTTCATTAGCAAGTTGAATGTTTCCTGTGTTTGGGTAGGAGTGACAGATGCAACGGTTCATCAGCAAATTAAATGTTTATTATATTTGGTAGGAGTGAAAGGAAGAAAGTTTCATTATCAAGTTGAGGACTGAAAGCAGGAAAGGTACGTTAGCAAGTTGAATGTTTCTTGTGTTTGGATAGGAGTGAAAGCAGGAAATGTTCATGATCAAGTTGAATGTTTCCTGTGTTTGGGTAGGAGTGACAGCAGGAAAGATTAATTAGCAGGTTGAAGGCTTCCTGTGTTTGTTTAGGAGTGAAAGCAGGAACTGTTAATTAGCAAGTTGAATGTTTCCTGTGTTTGGGTTGGAGTGCAAACAGGAAAGGATTATTAACAAGTTGAATGTTTCCTGTGCTTGGGTAGGAGTGAAAGCAGGAAATGTTCATTAGCAAGTTGAATGTTCCTGTGTTTGGGTAGGAGTGAAAGCAGGAAATGTTCATTAGCAAGTTGAATGTTCCTGTGTTTGGGTAGGAGTGAAAATGGTCGGCAAGTGAATAGTACTCTAAAAGGAAAAGATATGCAATATCTCAAAACGTTTTGGTTAATATACTAATATACACAACAACTTATAAGATTAAATCGTGCCGTACTGAAAGTATATAAATCGTACCGTACTGAAAGTATATAAATCTTGCCGTACTGAAAGTATATAAATCGTGCCGTACTGAAAGTATATAAATCGTGCCGTACTGAAAGTATTCAAAGCGTGCCATTCTGAAAGGATTCAAATCATACCATAATGAAAGAAAATCAAATAGTGCCATAATGAAAGGAAATCAAATGGTGCCATAATGAAAGTATGCCACAAATTGCCATAAATTATTTTGAAATCATTTTTCGAATATGTACGATGATGTGATCTCATGGTTTCGTATGGTATGCTATCCATGTTTGTTTAACTGAAATTGTACTATTTAAAGTTATTTGCAATTCAAATAAACGCTATTTTAAAATTCGAATAAATGTCGATAATTATGCCAAATAAACTGAAATAAATTTACGAACTTATATCTAATAATAGATACGTTTAATTTAGTGTTTGCCTTTATTTACTAAAAGAGCAGTTAAGTCTTATGTGAATCACCTGTACTATATGTCCATCAATGATTGTCCTTCACAACTTTAGATATTTAAGTGAGTTGAATAATTAGTATAAACATTTAAATCTTCGAAATCTAAAACGCATCGTGATGTCACAATCGCTACGTCATAAAGTAGTACCCTTTACGACGTTATCAATATAAAATATGTCTAGGTTATTTTATACCAATTCCGGTATCGTTGAGTATGGGAAATATCTGTAGGTTTCGACATTCAGTGTACGGGAACTAGAATGCATTTAACTCATATTTGATCAATAACTAAGGCCGCAAATTAAAGATGATAACAATTACTACTATGTGCTGGTGTTGATACCACAAGAGAGACTGGCTTTAAGAAAAGAATCCAAATAAAGTAGATGTTCTTCGAGTATAACATATTTCAAATCTGAACTTATTTTCATTTTTTCAAAACATGTTTGCTTTTACACGGTGTTAATGACTTCATTTTCTTCTCGTATGATAACCAGTGTACGTTTGACTGAAATTGCCAATATTCAGAGATATTCGCAATTGAACGACAGCTTTAATGTTGACGATTACCACAAAATATTTGTAAATATTTTACGAATATCTAACGTTTAAAAGGATATGTACTTGTTGTGTACAACAGATTCTTACGTTTGAAAAAAAAACGAGACTAAATTTAGTATTCACATTTATATCGCCTGATTCTCTTCAATATTAGATTATAAAAATGGAAGGCCGTAGTCACAATCCCCAGAGTAAACATTGGTACCCATTGTGAAGTTTTAATTCTTAATGGTATTATAATTTATGTCATATCACATCTGCCGTCACTTCGCTATCCGCTATATCAAATTTTCCGAAGACTTCATAGGTTTATTATTTGAGTGTACCGGAGCTAGAATGTGTTAGTTCACATTTTGTCACTGTCTTCACTTGCAAATATTGAAGATGCCACTGACACTACCATCAGATGATACTCTCACCTACATGAGATATTGACTGTATGAATAGTATGAATTTATTTAATATCAAGGATTTTTATATATGAAACAAATCCTTAATCAGCGTCTTCATGCGAAAGGTTTGGATGCTCTTAACATGCAAGTCGATTTGTGTTTGACGTCAGACTAATTTAGTTACAGCACCATGTACGATTTTGAAAATGGTGCCAGACTTCACACTTGTTGAGATTTGTTTCAAGCAAGGATAAATATATTTTAACATTCTGAACCTATTTTAAAACATTTTAATATAAAAAATAAATCATATATGATATTGGTTTACAGGTGATCTGTTAAAGTACATAACGCCGAAATAAGTTGAGTTATATTTCTAGCTGAAACGAACATAACATCAGTCTGAAACATTTCCTAAGCAAGGCACCACGTATAATGACAATTTTTAAAAACCGTGACAACACGTACACAATTGTATTGTTTCACAAAATACATAGGTTTGTGTATGAGCGACTGAAACATCGAACATGTACACGTAGAGGGCAAACAATAAATCATATGCAAATAGCGTCCGATACGTACAATGCTACAATCGAATGGATTCCTTATGTCACTGTGTTTGTCAATCAATTGGAGAGCTTTTATTGTTGTATGATATGATATAGGTTTGCTCTTGGGGCACAGTTATTACGAATTCTTACATGTAGCATTATGAGCTCTATTTTAAAAAGGGTTACAATATTATATAGTGATATATCAACTGAAGAAATTTTCTCAGTGAGGTAAGACTATGAATATATTTATCACATATAAATGGTGCTTGAATACATTACCAATACTACTACAGATTCATATTATTCATGTGATACGTAATTGCATAGTTGATTTAAACTACGAATTTAACGTTCCAGGAGAAACATCACTTTACCTATCTTTAAATGAACGAGACTGTCCTTTTCCCCATCGTCTATCTATCTATCTATATATCTGTCTATATATTTATCTATCTATCTATCTAACTATATATATATATATATATATATATATATATATATATATATAGAGAGAGAGAGAGAGAGAGAGAGATAGAGATAGATATAGATAGATATATGTTTGTCTGTCTGTCTGTGCAATTTTCAGTAACCCGTAAATGCAGTTTAAGCGATGATTAAAAGTTTAGTAGACATCTATCTTAACACGTACCATCATGACAAACGTCTTAAATACAGAATTATATCCACATCGATCAAACATGAGTACACAGTAAATATTACATATAAATAACAATATAGTGCCGAATTTCTTATATACTATGTACGGTATATTTGCTTAACCGAAGGACATATGGTTCAATTCGTTAATGGAAAGCTCTGTTTTCCTAGTTAGTGAAAGGATATTAGGGTTCTCTTGGGTGAAGGAGATCATTAAGAACCTAAGTAGGGCATGGAAACTGTAACATTATTTATATTTCATAACAAAGACACACTACAAAATAGATTTCTTGACGATTATTATTAGACATTATATGTATGCACATATTTTTCTAGGTCTTCCATCGATGGTTGCCACATTTTACTTCAATAGGTTTATAGAGGGTGGAATTGAGTTTCACTTTGTTCCCGGTTATAATGGAGGTCGAAATCAAACTTTTAGCATTGAGTACAGCTCAGTGACCAGTCTTGTCTGGGATAATACCAATATTGCAGATTTGCAAGAAGACCAGACTGAGTGTCGACTTCCTAATGGAACATATTTTGTAACTGTCACAAAGCCTTCCCCCGGAGAATATATTTACAGGATTTATTCTAAGAATAGCAATGGAAGAAGCCCATACTCCATGAATGCTTCAGGTTTTATTCCGCAAGGTACAAAACCGACTTCTTCCCTCACTTTTCTGGAATCACTTGAATCGTTCTTTATCTGAATTTTATAGATATGCTCCATTGCTAATCTCACACAACTGGGCTCTGTTACTTGCATGCTTTCTGCTAGAGTACAATATTTAATGCTCGGTAATTTACGAAATTGCGCAAAGAAACCGACATATTTCATTTTTTATATTATATCTATACAGAAGCTAAACATCTGCGACTCCACAAGGTTACAAAATTCCCTACGTCCATGCAAGAAACTCATGCCGGAAAAGTAATTTAACAAACATGATTTTGCAGGGTAAAACGAGCGGACATACCTAGTAACTGTTGGCAAAACGAGTCATGGATTTGACACATATAAGATATTTTGTTTTGTTTAACAGACAAAATTAAGCAATAGAAACGCATAGCACGAAAACTTATTAGTTTAGTTTGGACTTTTGACCAAAATATTTTTGTTTTATTTAACATGCTTCAGTTGTATACAAACCAACTAGATGGTGTCTAGTACCTGGAAGTCAATTTAGTGCAGAGACAAGGGTTATATGGATATAATTCTGTATTTAAGACGTTTGTCATGATGGTACTCTAGCAGAAAGCATGCATTTATTAGAATAAATGATTATTGTCATAACTCAGTATTGCGGTTATTACAGTGAAATGTTTAATATCAACAAAATTATCTATTAAACTACTTCATGTTTTCAACATGTATCTGTCAGTACTGACCTTTGCACTGTGTGACAATCAAAACAAACCATATATTAATATAGAATGCCTTTAAAGATGACTTCACGGTGAAGTTCTTGTGAAAGATTCATGAGCAGTTTTAGAGAGGCTACGTTGTAAATAGAGCAGCATGTAAATAGAACACAGATTTCACTTCCCCATCATCACCAAGGCCTTATTAATCAATGTACGCTGTCGCCGAAATACACACAGACAAACACTCTCTGAGTTAATATTCTCAAGAATAAACGATTGCCTTTAAATTCATACGAATAATTCATACATATAACTCTTCTATCACCACGAAAATTAGAGAGGACAAATCTTCTAAAAATAAACTAGGACGACATTCATGGGTACTGAACTGGAAATAATAATTCTAATTCCTCACAGTCCCAATTTTAGGGCATATTTTAGTAAAACTTCTATATTTGCAAGCCACACCTATTTGAACTGTATACATGAAGTCTTTCTGAATTTCCTTGCAAACAAGACATGCGACACTTGTCGGAAAGTGTGTAGTGCTGGAATTTCACAGGGTGCACGTGTTGGTCCAAGTGCTCTTGAGAGACCAAAACTACGTTCGCTATATCTTCCTTAATTATATGAATTTTTTTCAATGCATTATAAACCTAGTTATAAACCACGATAATGTATACCTAAAATATGTTAGAAATTTAAACATATTGATCACTTAAAATTTAAATGAAAACCTAATTAAACATTTAAATTAATACACTAAATTTTATTTAAAAATTAACTTTTTAACAGGTTTGCAGAATCAGTTTGACAAATTTTAGACAACAAAGTTGAGCAATGAATGGTATTAAAAACAAATGGTAGTTTGGTTCTGTATTACTGATAAAATGTTTCCCAGGGTTGGTGAAGCAACATAGCTCATAGTGATTTTGGCAGCAAACCGCAATATGGTCCAGGTACATATAGGTGTACACACTAAAGAAGCAATGACAGGTGCAACGTTCTACATTTATTCTGCTAGGTATTTAGGCAGTTGTTTGTATAACTAATAGCACACTCATAGCTAAACTTACGATGGGACCACAACCATGTTTTATAGCGAAATTGGATTCCAGTTCAATGTCAATCACTACAAAAGGTGACAATGGGATAGGAAAATATAGTTTCAAGAAGGCTCTACCTTACTGAACAATGTTGCTAAGCTCTCTCATGAAGACCTAAGCCAAGTCTTTGAGGTGATATATAATAATAATAATAATAATAATAATAATAATAATAATAATAATAATAATGAGGACTTTGTATAACGCCTAATCTTTAAAAGCTCTAAGCACTTTACACCATCAATAATGATATGAATACACTACAGAACAACAAATGACAAAAACAATGGAATTGGAAAACATTAAAACATGCTGAAAATATATAAGACACAAATCATGATTAGGTCGCTAAGTTTGTCCCTGAAGTCGAAACAGGTGAGTCTTGAGAGCACCCTTAAAAGGGACCACTGTGTCTTTGTGTCTAATTTCAATTGGCAATTCGTTCCACGTCGCCGGGCCCTGGTATGGAAACGAACGTTGTCCATATGACTTTGTTTTCACCTTGGGAACAATGAGTATACGATTATCAGAAGAGGAGCGTAAGGATCTAGCTGGTGTATACACATGGGTGAGGCTGGATAGGTATGTTGGACTGGAGTCTGTCATTGAAATATAGCACAGAGAACACATTTTGTGTTTGATTCTGTATCGAATTGATAGCCAGTGTAGGGTATAGAGCAGTGGTGAGGTGTGCCCTGATCGAGGTTCTCTAAAGATGATCCGTGCAGCTGTGTTTTGAACTGTTTTAAGTTTATATATATATATATATATATATATATATATATATATGGCAGTACAGTGCACATGTCCTTATCAAACCTTGCTTTCACCACCAGACTACTGGGGACCATTCAAGCTGATCTTACTCGAACACTTTGTTCCAGCCTTTATCTGAAAAGATATAACATATTTCACTTAGTTTTAGAAAACAGTAAGCAGTATGCAAATGAAGTTAAAATGTGTTTGATACAGTGATTTCAAAATAACATTCAGGTTGCCAGCATGGGAAAATATTAAACTTAAGAGTGTGACACTCAGAAATATGTAGCAATGGCCATGTATTAAAGCAATAAATTGATCCCCAAACTATATGACTTTCTCGAAGCACATTTAGTCCTTTACATGTCAAATAAATAATCAGGTTGACTATGTATCATACAGTTTAAAGCAATGATTATGCGGTGAGGTTTGATATTGGTGCAAAAATTAGTACATACCGGTATACAAGAAAGTCAAGTAAATTAAACTATATTACTATAAGAATCTTATTCATGAGGCAAATAATAATTTTGGATATTGCAAGAGAGTACAGCTAGATGTGGCCACACATATCAACTACAGGTACCAGTACATCCTATATAATGAACTAAATGTGAAATTCTCATCATCAATACTTGTAAACAAGAATGGAAATTTGCATTTGTGTGGTATATACAATGTTCTTGTTAAGAGCATATGTGCAAACATAATTCAAAGTATCTGTTTGAAAATTTATAGTGTATTTTTAAGAGTGTTTTGTTACCAATTATTAATCTGTACTGAATGTGAACTTTGGGTTCCAAACATTCTAAAATATATGGATATTTGTTCATGTGGGATGTAATCATGTTAAGATCAGTTGTTAGAAAGGTTAACTCAAATGATCTGTTTGATCATTTCTTTCACAAGGGCCACAATGCCGCACTTCACTAATCAATATCTTAAACAAATTTCACAAATAAAATTGAATGCATCATCATTTTGCAGTGTTCGTACATCCAAGGGTAAATATACCAGGGAAAGTATATTTATGCACTTGACATGTATTTCATTATCGGACAGTTTAAAATGATTTTGTAGAGAACTTGAGTAGGTTCTAGTATAAAGTTTCATCCCTTTCCTCTCAATAAATACCCTGCAACTATGTTTATAAACAATTACTGAAGGCTATACAAACATATATGTGTTACTCAGGAAGTCACCCCATCATGAACACCTACATTAACTGCTTGGATTCCTAATAAAGAGCTTGAATAACCAATACAAAATAGAATTGTATTAATCTAAAATACCTCCAAAGATAATTTCACGGCGAAGTTCTTGTCATGGGTTTACAATCATATGTTTGAGAGGCTGCACTGTAAACAGAACATCATGTAAACAGATCACAGATTTCACTTCAGAATCATCACCAAGGCCTTATTACTCGATGGGCACTGTCGCCAAAATACACATAGACAACCACTCTCTGAGCTCATATTCTCAATAATAAACAATTACCTTTATATCGCTACCAAAATGCATAAATATAACTCTTCTATCAGATTAGAACTACATATCTGTGGGTAATGAACTGAAAATATGAATTATGATGCGATTCCATCTGTGCTATCAAGATTCAATGTAGTTGTGGCAAATTCGCATTTTTATTATTCCCAGACAACAAAAATTCTAATGCAAACCCTTTGGTAGCTGCGGTTGTTGGGAGTATTGTTGCAGCCATGGTTGTTATATTAGGTGTCGCTGCTACTCGTATACTGATGAAGAAAGGGATATTTTCAACAAAGAAATCAAGTGGTATGTGAAATCTCCTTAAAGTGTTACATAATATCGAATGAATAGATTTCGTTTTAGCAATATGTCATTGTTGAATTGTCTGAATTAATTATACGTTTATTTGGCTCCACAGTGTATAGTTCTGAATAGTAGTTTTAGAAAATCTACATTTTAAATTTAGTTTCAGTTTCCAATTAGTGTGCTATTTACCAGATTATATTCCCTCTATACGATCTCTATGTTGCTGTTTATGCCTTTTAATTATTTGATGAGATAAGCAAGTGCGTATTTCAGTTTTCTTGTGATATTATTTCCATTGGGTTTGAGATATTCTCAGTCTGATTGGTCTGCTTGGTCCTGACCGTAGCAACGATCAGCACAGTTTAGTTCCTGTTTTGTATGTGTAATGGAGTTAATCCTAATGTTATATCCATAGGTTGAAAATGTTTTTTCGTCTATCACATATAGTTTTCATTTTTCTTACAATTTAAAGTTTGTATACATTGTTTAAAAACGTATTAGACTCATCTATCTTCCTAAATTAAAATTGATAGTAAATATAGCAGCTTGATGGCATACATTACAGATAACCAGAATTTATAAATACTCCAATTTATTACTAAATGGGAACTACGAATCTACTTGGGCTTTACTATGGCATTTTTGTCAGGTGTAGTAAAGGAATTTGTTTTTAGTTTAGCTTCGCTTTTTTCATTCTTCAGGTGCATGTCAGTCAAGGAAGCACATATGCAGGTATGAATTTAACTTTGTTTGATAACAAATTTCAAAATGAAATTGGTGATATGACGCATTAAACATTCAATATATATATATATATATATATATATATATATGTATATATATATATATATATATATATATATATATATATATATATATATAGATATATAGATATATATATATATAGATATATATAGATATATATATAGATATATATAGATATATATATATGTACATAGAGAGATAGATAGAGAGAGAGAGGGGGGAGAGAGAATGAGAGAGAGAGAGAGAGAGAGAGAGAGAGAGAGAGAGAGAGAGAGAGAGAGAGAGAGAGAGAGAGAGCAAAGAAATTTACTATTTTACTTTACAGAACACATCCCTACTCATTAATTAGACGTTTTGTACCTACCTTATACTTATCGGTTATGTATGCTTGTTTCACTTTCAATGGAAAAGACATAATATTGGTAAATTATGCCTGCTAATTATATATAATACTGTGTTTCATGTGAGGGGAATATATGTATTGGTAAATTCTGCCTGCTAATTTTATCTAATACTGTTTTTACTTTCAGGAGAGTATTGGTAAATTCTGCCTCCTAATTATATATAATACTGTTTTTACTTTCAGGATAATATTGGTAAATTATGCCTGCTAATTATGTCTAATACTGTTTTTATTTTCAGTTTAAGAGACGATATTGGTAAGATATGCCAGTTAAATTTATTAACTTACGAGTCTCCATAAATGTGATAATCAAGCTGGATAATTAGCATTCTGATGCATTCAGTTATTAACGAATTTATAGGGATACTTCGAATGAGAATAATTAGCATATGACCTTATCTCCTGCTTTCCGGCATTAACAATTTTATAGAGATACTTCGAATGATAGTGATAATCAAGTCATATAATACGTTATGAAGTTATTATGCCATATGGAGGTTAGCATAATTACATATCGTGCGCTGTCAAGCCGTATAACATTATATGTGGTCGATGTCATCTTAAACTGGAAAGATATTTGTTGTATATAGTTGGAGTCTGAACAAGAAAACAAAGTATTATGTAAATAATCTATTGTAATTCCGTGTTTGTCACAGAGTTAGAAAGAAACAACTTTTGTTTTGCCTGAGAAATATTTGAGATTTATTTATTTATTTGTATTGTGTACGCTTATAGCGGTGTCTGGAATGAACAGGTGTTTTTATCCAGACGAGCGCCTGAACAAACATAGGTCTCGCGCCGCCGTAAACTACTGGCCGCAAATATCATTATCACGATATGCACGGGTATTTTACTGTGAATATTACTCACTGTCTTTTGAATTAAGCATGATTAAGGTATAATCGAGGCAGTGATCACTTGGATCTAGTGAAGAGTTCACGTATTTTCACGTGGTATTTCTAAAAGTCATAGGGGTGAGTGTTAAATTTATTTCATTTGATATGTGAAGTTAATTGAGTTTGTATTGCAATATTTTGTAATGATTCATTTATTACAAGGCATATTTGAAAAGTTGTGAACTGTGAATTTCAAGTTGCTTTTATAGAGTTTAATTTATAAGTATGTTTCCAGAAATCATTATTATTACCAGATTGGTTTATTGTAGCTTACGAGATTACAAGGTTACACGATTACAATGTTACAATGTTACAAGGTTACAAGATTACAAGGTTACAAGGTGAAAAGGTTACAAGATTACAAGGTTACAAGATTACAAGATTACGAGGTGGTTACGTGGTTACGATGTTACGTGGTTAAGAGGTGATGTAACGAGCTATCTAGTCGTCTATATGTATGTACGTATGTATGTACATGTGGTAAAGCCACGACTGTAGACGCAGCTAATACAAGAGTGATGTATGCTGTCTGTACGTGTATCCGTATGACTGACTGTACATGTAGTGGATCCGTGAAGGGTATGAACGGCCGATGCAAGAGTGTGTCAACCCGAGGAACGTGGTGAAACTGTGCGGTATTTCGGTGGATGAATCTTGCGTCTAGACAAGGGTCAAGAAGCATATGTTTATTCAAATTTTTGTTTAAATTGGTATATTTGTATTTACATCAGTTTATTTTGAATCTTAGATGAATTGCAGATCTGTGAATCTTTCTGACAGTGCAGAACATTTTTAACGTATTTGAAAACTTGAGATTATTTGAATCCCAAGCCTTCTCTATACGTGAACCAATATGATTATATTAGTGTGTACTATTATTTAAAATTGTGTTTTCCTTATATATCAGATAGATATATATTAATGGTTTATTATCAATGTGTGATAGTACAGAGTGATTGAATCAAGTGTATTCTGAGCGTGTGTGAGAATTATTGTATTATTACATCATACATCTTTCTTTACCTTTTAAGTTAATACATATTCATCTTTCATGCATTGTGTTGAGTGATTCATTTAGTCCAATACCCACACGATTACAATTCTGTTACAGTGTTTATCATCCTATAAACGATTGTATATATATGACCAGTCATATTTCTCCTCTTATCTTCCCAAAGTGGTAATAACAACTTTTAAGTCGACTGTGTCGTATATATACGTCAGAAATACTGTATTATGGTCAGAATATGAATTATTAATAGTACATCTACATCAGTACATTCTGTTACTCTTAGTTAGCCAGCAGTCTTAAGAACTTGTCTTTTGAATTTATTTCAAGGTCATATGTGCATATTCTAAGTTGACACTTATTCAGTTCACACATCTTATACCTTTTGGCAGATGTCGTCTATGAAAACATGCCAGCGCAGAACGCTAACGTAAACGTAGATAATGAATACGTAAACGCTTCAGCAGTTAGAAAAATTGGGGCAGATGTCTGCGATGACGATGAAAATGTGTATGAGTGTATATGAGTCTTTTGGTAAGTAAATGCACCATTATTAATATTTTGTATAAGAAACAATATTCAGGACTTATTACAGTTAGTAATGAACCGAGTGCTATATTGAATTACGCATAATAAATTACTATTGCATAGAAAAACCTAAAGATTACAATAGAGATAATTTGGCAATATGAAACAAAATCATGCATTAAACAAAAATAATCATGTATTTAACCAGAAATAAATCATGCATTTAACCAGAAATAAATCATGCATTTAACCAGAAAAGAATCATGCATTCAACACAAAACGAATAAAGAATATCAGGCTTTTATTACTTCGAAATGAAGTATGTCTTTAAAGATTTATTATTTATTGATTTATTGTCTTTCTTTCTTCATTCGCTCACCGAATCAATGTATTTAAGGTATTGTACTTGTCTTGTTTATCATGTGATTTGCAGTACATATAACAGTATAACATTATAATCTGCATCTCATTCACACTGTTTTAAACAGAGAAGCAATGGTAACCTTGTATACGCGGACCTGTACCTGGCTTATCCGAAGACAAATAATGGTAAACCAATAATCCATGGACATTAAAGCCGTACCGAATATGAGGAATTGCGTTGGACTAGCGGGTAGAACAATTGCCAAACAGCGATGATGAGAAAGAATCGTTAGGAACACACTAATTGGAGAATACATATCAATACTTATTCCATAAATATAAATAGTATTGATATTTTCTAAATTGAATTCTTCCTCACATCAACTAGCGCATTTTACTAATATATATATATATATATATATATATATATATATATATATATATATATATATATATATATATATATATATAGTAGTAGTAATCAAGTCGTTATTCTGGCTACGCAAAAACTTAATATTTGCAATTCGCGAGTTCTTATAAAAAATACCAGCATATCTTACATGGTATAAAGGGATATAAGCCATATACATGTTGCTTTATGTCTGAAAAGTAGCATTGTGATCTCCAAATGCGTTATAAACACTTTTATAATTTCTACATATAGCACAACTACAGCAGTAACATAAACCTGTCAGTTAATTTCGGAATCAACAACAGTAATCTTTACACTTTATTCATATTTGTGGTACATTTCGTTTCTTGTTATGCAAAGATTGTTTAATGATTTAAAGCATTATGGAAGCTGTAGATATTTCATTGCATTTGCACTTGCACAAGCACACGCACACACACATATATATCTTTCTATATATATATATATATATATATATATATATATATATATATATATATATATATATATATATTAGATATGTTCATTACGCAGATACTAAATATCTGATAGTGAAACATGCACGTATAATCTGTTTTAAACTATTTGTCATTTTGCAAGTATGATTTCGAAAACAAATTATCAAATGCTTGTAATTTGTTACTCTAGGGGGAGTGGTCTTTCGTTGAATTAGGTTTAATCTTGTCAGGGTTGACATAGAAGAACATCTAGAATTTGTGAAGAAAACTATATGTTAATCATCATTTCAGATTATATAGATTTTTAAGCCATATGATATCGTGGGTCTCCTTTTGATATTCGTTAATGAAAATAAATCATGTATGTCAATAATATATTTGTATAGGACAATATTAATGACTTTTGTTAATACAATATTTGTTTAGCTGTATTAATATATACTAAAAATAACCCATAACGTGTCTAAATAAAATAAAGAATAATACAGTCACAAGTCTCATGCACCAAAACTGCATTCTTTATTTTAAACAATTGTATCTACATTACGTTCTTCTAGATATAATATTATTAAATATATCGTTTACTTTGTGTGTGATCTAATGTATTTTCATTATAATGTTCAATTAATTCATTTAATTAATGACAAAATGACGCATGTGTATATAACAGTAACATCTTTTAATTTGTATTTTGTTTTGTTTTTGATTTAATGCCATGTTTATAATACAGCAAAGATATTGAAATATTTACGGTGGGGCCCCGATTGGCCACGTGATCTAAAGCGCTGTCCGTTACGAATCACTACCATCTCACATCTGTCTGCGTGGTTGCGAGTCTAAGATTCGGCTAATGTAGTTATGTGAGAAAGCTTGCCAATAGCGTATCGTGGGTCGGTGGTTCATTCTGGGGGTTGTCCGGGTTCTTCCTCCACCAATAATTCCGATCGCCATTTATAGCCTATATTGTTCTAAAACCCATAAAAGAAAGAAATATTTATGGACAAGTTAAAGGCAATAGGCAATAAGTTAAAGACATACTTTTCTTGAGAAACCGCTTGTTTAAATTAAATGCGTTGGATGTGCACGTAGAAAATGACATGGAATGTTGTAATATGGTTTCGAGGCACAATTGTTTTCCATCACACCAATATTGGTACTTTACGCGTCCTTAATTTATTGCAATCATTTTAGTTCCTTCAGCAGCAAACGTAACTTATCAGTTAGATTCAACGTCAGTGATTTGACCCTTTCTGCAGTAAACAAGCATTCATTCTTGTCAATCAATCACCTGCCTCAACTAATATGTATTATATATGAGGCATATTACATTAGCACATTGCTGTTTCGTACGTACATGCATTTTGCCTTGAATGTATTATATAAATCATGGAAAAACCATTGCATCTCGTGGTACTAATATAACCGGAAAACTAATACTTTGATCAAGTAGCGGCTGACTGCATATAACTGTGACTAATACTTAATTTGGAAGAAGACAATTATGTTATTTGTTGATAATAAGAATAAAAAAACTTGACATCATTGTGCATATGAACTATCTTAATAGTTTGCTATGAACTCATCTCATAAAATCATATTCTAACGGTTTGAAAGTCACATGTTCAAGTAGCAAAACTGATATAATATGCTTTATATATATATATATATATATATATGAGTTAAATGCAAACAAAAGTCCTCTATTCCTTTGCTTCATTATTTCGAATTTGAAAACTAAGAAAATACATGATTATTAAATTATATCAAGTTCTAAACAATAATGAAAATGCATATATTAATGAAACTATAATGGGTGCGGAACGTTTAGAGAAATTATCATACATCCATAACAACATGTAATGGAGTAAACATACAATCACAACGACATACTTAATATATTATAATTTTTCATAAACTGTTTTAGTCTACTTGTATTGTTGCAAGCCACGTGGTCATCGAACTAGAACAGTTTACATGAATGTTAAAAGTGCTAGTTATTTTTAATTTGCAACATTTAAAGATAGAATGAGTTTCTCTTGGATAAAGTTGGGTTGAAATACATCGTACACATTTGAATCATTTTAATTGGTCAGGATATATTGATTGCACCAGTCAGTTACCAGTTTCAGTCAGAAACCATATCCTTCGCTGCAACCGTACCTAAAACAATTGTTAAAATATATCTTGTTACCATTGGTAAAATATGCAGCGCCAAAAATAAACACAGATTGATTTTAACTTGTACAGCTTACCATGACGTTTACATTTTATTTTATTAAATTTGTATATTATGGAAATAAAAAATGGAGAGTGGTATTTTCTTTAATGTATCTCGATTCAAGTTACGATACATCCATAATGCGACTGATACAATTGTCATGGGACCTATTTCGTGACTGTTCTCAAAAATGCTACCAATAAAAAATTAAACCAAATGTGACTGCCAGGTATTACATAACATTACTATATAAGCTTGAATAATAGTCATAAAATGCTTAGGTTTCATAGCAAAAACAATTCTTCATTTCTGCTATCAGATTCATCTTGTTAAAAATGATTGCATGCATCTACGGAAGGATAATGTAGTACTTTAAATTGTATATTAAATAGATTTGAGGTGTTAGTGGTAAATGATGCAAAGTAATATAGGTTAGTGTTAACATGTTTTACGGACAATAACATTAGTTATACATTTAAGATGCAATGTAATATAGGTTAATGTTAACATGTTTTAATGACAATAACTATTTTACCATAATTTGCCTCATCAGCATGAAAATAACAACGATATCTTTTTATTCATATTTATTCATAAAATCCTGATTATAAGTAATCTATGGAAAGTTTGATCGCACTCTGAAAACTAACGCATACGAGAGAAGCACGGTGTAAAATATAATCATAAGTAAAGTCTTAAAATTAGTAATATTACTCAGAAAAATTGAAACTTAATTTTCAATTAGAAATATTATGTTTCTTAAATTTATTGATTTGTTTGTTACATTTATATTTTTGTTTCTAGAATTTATTTCTTTGAATGATTGTTTTGACCTTTTTTAACTTTTTTAAAATAGTTTCTCTGTATTTTGCTTTACCATGATATCGGCATTGCCATTTAGGCACTTGGTAATTGAAAGCACGACGTGTGTACGGTAATAAATTGGATCCTGCTAATATATTTTAGTAAAAGGACATAATGTGCGCTTACGTATTTGGATATAAGGCCAGAAGTATACTTCTTATTAATTCCTTCAAGGAAACATAATGATGTAAAGAGGATTAATAAACAAAGTTAACTTGATACCATCAAGATGCATGTCATATCATAAGCATTCTACAGATAAGAAAATTAAAATTCAGAAAAAGGCAGGAATATTTCTGGTCCTATGTTTGTTCAGAAATGTGCTGATAAAATTAGTTTTTAATTTAATTTTCTGAGCATACACATATATTTTATTTGTAAAATGATTTACAATTATTTTTATCCTACACATTCGATTTTATTTAAAAATAAACTTTTCTCCTCAGTTCTTCCTTCGATGTATTTATATTTGTTGTATCTATTTATCGATATCTCTGTAGACAAAAACTATCTGACAAGTCGAATAAAGTATTGAAGTAGTTCTAAACAGTATTTCTTGCAATCATAACAATGGTGTGCTTGTCAGTGTAGTGCAATAACCTAGATTATCAGACCAATAATGGTTTAATTTTATTGCACGTTATATCGCTGTTACAGTGCACAATACACAGATGAAAGAATTTTTTGCAGTTATTGATCTAGATCATATGCATAGTAATGGATATGACCAATTGTTAAATGAAATCAGATACAGATTTACAAATTCACAACAGGACTCTTCGACGATGATATAAATATTTTGTTTAACATTCAATGACTTGAATGAGCAATTAATTATAGATATGTGCATGTATATACAATCCAAATTTTGGATTACTTAACATAAGAATGCAAACGATACACCGAATATATTTTGCAAACAAAGCCAGTTCTGTTACAGAAAGTTTGATTGCTATTTTATATCGGAAGATCAACGGAAACTCATGCACTGTACCAAAAAGTGGCGTTCATTCTTATTCATTGTAAATTTATTCAAATGTTCCTATTGTAGACAAAATTGTGCTGTAAAATATTTGTTTCCTTACCTTCTACAGTTTTACAGTTAAACAACTGCTAAACGGTGAATATTTAAAAAGAATCGGAAAGGTAAATTCCGTTTCCAGCAAACATATGGTGCCTAAGAAAGTACAATATTCTGTACTACACTTGTTAATGATGAACATTAATGTTTCAAAATGGATACAATCAGATTGTCAAGAACAACTTTTGTGAAACAATATAATCGTTAAACAGCACTTTCTTAGTTAATGTCTGTGAAGATGAAGATTTAAGTGCCGTTTGTGCATTATTTTCTTTATGAAATCAGTTTGATAACCGTAAATATGATTTTTAATATATAACATCACTCTTTTCAATATTGTATCATTAGATTGTTTGGTAAAATATTTAAGGAAAATATATATGAAAATTAAAACAGAATCAACGTATTGTGTTGGCATTTTTTGATTAAATATAAATGTAGCTTAGAAAATATGGAACAATGAATTAAAAAACCTGTGTTACGGTCCAGATGATTTCTGACATCATTTATGTTTGCGCATATTTAAAATAAATAAAGACGGTGAAACATATACTTTATACCAATGTGCATCATTTCTACTAAAATGAGGGCAGATAATCAATACAAAACAACTTTGCAGACACATCAGTGGATTGTTGTAGCGAATCCTGAGTGGTTATATTACGAAGAGTGCTATTCGTAAAAATAGATGCACTCACATGGTATAATAGATGTTCTTAGTTGTGTAGATTCGTTTGGAAAGATGGGTCTAATTCATCCGTATTTCAACATTAATGATCCAGTGTGTTGTTCATGGGTATTATGTTTAATATAAACATGTAATACAAAAATATAAATGTTGCAACAATTTGAAGAAAACAAGAATCAGTACGCAGAGAGCTCATACTAAGCTGATAGTCAGACACCTGATCGGTACTTCTGAAAATGGTTTTCTCCGCCTTGCTGCGATACTGACATATTTTTGATCGTTGTTCACATAATAAAAATGTGAATAATTAAGTGCACATTATATTTATTTACAAATATTTTGTGGCTACTATATACTATTGTCCAAAATATATGCTTAACAAATATGAAACTTTGTTTTTGGTCGAAATCACGTGACTATATAACCTTTGATGTCATTGACCTCTAGGTTGCGAGATTTGTATAGTCGTATGACTACAAATAGCCAATGTACAGATCCAGGTAAAATTTCAGCACCGACATATTATCGTCATGTCTGCGAGCGGATTAAAGGCCTGACGGATACTTTGTAAAAGACAGGTTTCAACGTACCGTGTGAACCATGTAAATGTATAACATAATGTTCAAATAAATTTACTACTCACTCAACTGTACAACAACTAAATAAAAAACTAGGTATAATATAAAATATTCCACCAATTTCATGCAGTTATATCTCGATCAAAGGTCATAAAAGCTGCTGGGCCAGCTAGTACGAGGCTACCGATGTCGGTGAATTCCATCTTTTCTATAGGTAATGCGCTCTGACCCATGACCCCAACATAAATTTCCAAATATCAAAAATGTGGTGGCAGGGGTCATAAGGTCACATAAAACAAAATTCGACTCTTTATTAAAAACTTACATGATGATGGATATTGCTGTGTGTCCCTCTATATCATATTTTATTTTTGACATTTTGTAAACCAAAATATCTGCTCCGGTAATGGATAAGGTATTAATCCCTTACAGAAAATTAGAAATTGACACCCTTAGGCAGCTGGACGATGTACTACATCCCCGTCTGGCAACACCTTGGTCTGAATAGGGATAGGCTCTTCCAGACAACTTTTGCCCAATAATATGATAATGCTTGACAAATCTGAAGTTACCATATCAGATAGGTCGTCGCCTGGGTCAACAAGACTTCGCCTGCCGTTTTTTCCTGGATGGATGTGACAAGTACTTTGCACAAAATCAGCGCAAGAGACAACATCGACATTGTCACCTGGAACATGTAGTTATTTCACGTTTTGCAAATAAGATGAAACGATCGCATCAAAGAAGAAAGCGAAAGAAAAGAGAAAAAAAAGAGATAAGAACATGACTTATGGTCATGCACAGTAGCTGATGCCAGGGATATTGAAGATGACATGAGTGAGCATGAATACATACCCATAGAATAGGCTTCCAAGTAAAATTCACTAGTAAACGCTGAAATGTTACCGCATTCGGAAGACGCAAAATGGATCTCCACGAAAATTCAGAAATACGCCTTACATGTTTTCGCTGACATTTACAAATTTCAAGACCAACTTATCTTTGGATAATGCAGAGGGGTGTAATTCTTTCTTAACTACACTGGAACAGCAATGTAACTCCAAATAAGACACTCGTTTAAGACTTTCCATTCATCAAGATTGCATGAAGTCTTCCGTCTGGATCCTCTTCAGCAACCAAGCAGAATTAACACCTTTGAAAATGATTGACAAGCTTCAACTCGTGCAAAATGCCATAATAAGTTTCACATTAAAGATGGAAAAGCAACATTGTTTATGATGTTTATGGTAAACACCCTTCTTAGTATCAAAAAGAGCCGTGTCTAAATTAACAACTATCAAGAGGTGTTTAGCCCGTGGCATTTTGGTAGGACGAACGTATTCCGTAAAGAACGACAAGGAAGAATGGAAAGGAGCCTGGAAAATTGTTCAACAATCCGATGGAGTCAAACAACGAAGAGAAGCCGAACTCATTGTACAACAAATTTGGCTATTCAAAAACACACCATGTGATATTCAAGAAATGCAAAAATTGTAAAACATCTTAGGTCCATGTTACACCTTAAAAGTACACCCTCAAGAAGTGGTGGACCTCTGCTGTTTCGAGACAAGGAGTTCAAAGACGGAAGATACGTTCGAGTTTATCATCACGATAAACATTTTGATACCGTCAACATTATAGCCGGATTCCTGGGATACGGTTATTAATGCGAGAAATTTGAATATATTTATACCAATCACTAACAACACAATCGTTGCGGCTCGAACTGCATAGGATGTTTGGCTTCTCAATTTGGTTTGGAATTAAGACAAGAACGAGTACATTGTCTACCTGGTCAGAGCACTTTTGTCATCCCAGCTTCTTAGTAGAACCATTTGAAGAAGCTACTGAAATTGTGCTTTAACTGTGGATCAAAAATACGTACCAATATTGCCGAATTACACGCTTGCCAAGGAAAGAAACGATGTCAAATTTGTCACCAAAGTGTACATTTGAAACACGAAGGCTTCATTCAGAACAGCCATTTCAAACATCATGAAGAATACAATGACCAGAAGAAAAGCAATGTCATCGTTTCCGATCTCGAATGCTTACAAGAGACCGGCATTCACATTCCTAACTTACGCATGCATCGAAGGCCTATATTTCGTCAATGCACTCACTATAGCAAGGAAGTGAAACAATCTGTCCAGGATCAAACCTGTTGGTCAATTTTGCCCAATCGATCTTAAGCCCATCGAGACGTGCAGTCAAGTAGAACCTTTCAAAGAAGGTTGCACCACTGCCTAAGCGTGTTAATTTGCGTACTGAAAAACGATTCATGCCCGAAAACACACTGGTGGACATGAGTCCTCAAACGACGAACTTTGTCAAACGTCAATACTCGGTCAAAGCCCTACACTGGCGACATTACTTGTGTGACAAGGAAGAAAAATGGATCCAACTCGCCTGCAACGGTAGAGGCAAAAAGACCATTGTAACGTATTCGGGAGTTGGCTGGAACATAGAAAACCCTAAAATCGTGTACGAGATCACCTCATGAATATTTCGCTGATGTCACTTCTGCTACCTTCAAAGTGACTCCAATAATCAGTTTTAACAACGGACTACGGACAAATTGTACGAGACCATTGTCAACAACGCTTGAAGTTAGAACAGCAAGAACACCAAGTGTTGGAAATGTAGGAACACGAGTACGATCATCGTTTGAAAACCGACTCTGAGTTTAAATGCTTCTTGGAAAAAAACACGGTGATAGACCCACTAAACTCACTGGATAGTTTGTACGGGTAAGGGACTAATGACACCTGGTTGGTGTACCCGGCGGAGGAAGAGAAAAGAGACAAAATCAAATATTTGCACGAGTGTTTGCTGTGTCCTCGCACGTGCAAATATCGTCAATTTCTTTTAGGGCATCCGCAGTTGATGATGGTACACACTGACCTGGGCAACATTCGACAATACGAAGGATTGATTAAGTATGAAGTTTTACCTAGCACGGACTTGTACCATCGTTTTTATCTCACCATTACCAAGGAAACCTGATGTTTCCTGAGTGCCGAAACGTGCAACCAAGACCAGCCTTGTCCCCTTACCCAGGAAAAACGAGCTCTGACATGAACGTGGGTCCGCGTGGAATTCTTTAAATCTCTGGACCTGCCTGGTATACAAACTGTTAAAAGTGGACGAAATATACCACTTTCCCACGATACAACAATAAAATAAGGGCGACGAGATACAGAAAGACATGGTCGCATACTAAGTAGATTCCTTTTTAAACCAAAACAAGAAGCCGGCGGCTATCTTTCCTGGCGCAAACTACCGAGGGCCAAAATAAATTCAAAGAGAAATACTGGGAGCTGTAAGGCAGCATGTTAGACCACGAGGAGAAAAACTAAGGAAGGTGATCGTTTGCCAAAGTGATGCTGAATTGCTTGTGGGGTAAAATAGCACAACGACCGTCTTTACCCAAGATAGAGTATATATCCGAACCTTCCCGATACTTCCAGATGATTCACGATAAACATAATACTTAAAATACGTGAATATCGCTCGATATTAGTTAATTAGGTAGAAGAACTGGACTTTGTAGAAGCCGACGAATTTGGAAATATCATTGCGTCTTACGTAACACCGTATGTTCCCTTAAATTTGTACGATGTTTAAGAAGTATTAGGTGATTGTGTGTAGTATTTTGACAATGACAGTAACATATATGTCGATCGGTCGGACCACTGTTATCCAACCTCGAAGGAGACCGATTAGGCGTCTGGACAGAGGAGCATCCCCATGACACGATTCTAACTTTTGCAAGTGGTTGTCGTTAGAATTACTTCTACTAATACTGAGACTCAAATGGCGACATGACATCGAATGTAATGGTAAAGGATTGAGTCTCAATTGCCGCAACACTTGAAACGCCTGCAATTTTTTTTATCTGGAAGCTTTAGACAAAAGAGCTGTACACACTCTGTAAGATTGTAAGCCTTTGATGAGAATCCGCCACCGTTATTTCCCTCAGCGGCCAAGACAGAGGCAACCCCTCAATTACCTGAGGAAGAAGAGACACGAGATGCTGTTAAAACACCTTCACAGATCCCATTCCTAGTTTATCACTTCCCGCATTCCCCAACGAGAACTAAAAACTTGGGTTAAAACGATGATGCACAATGCTCCTTCGAAATAAATGAAAAAGAAGGAAGGGAATCCAGAAATGAAAAAAGAAAAGAATACCAAAGCTATCCCATTATCTCCACTACCACCAGCACTACCCTCGGCGTCTAAGCCTGTAGCACACCGAACACAAAACGGTTTCCAAACAACCACCATTTCTCTCCATCCAAACTAGTATCATCGATGAGTGGGTGACTTATTGACAGAAATGGAAAAGTTGTTAGCCAGCATTTATTACGATCTAGTACACACTGTAATTTCGAAGGAGTTCCGAACTTGTATGGTGCTGCTCAAACTCGACTGAAACGTCTTCGTTTACCTAATGTGCAGCGATGGTAACAAGAACAAGGCACGTAAACTATACATAAACTAATTCAACAAAGAATTTTCAGAAGTCGCACTCAGATGGAAGTCATCGATCATCAATGGCAAGCCGATTTAGTCGATGTCTCTCCTGTAGCCACCTACAATCGTGGCTATATATATTTATTTTGTGTCATAGACGTCTTTTCTATCTTTGCCGGGGTCGTGCCATTTAATTCCAAATCGATCAGCAAGTCGGTATCATCCAGTTAGTAAAATATCATATTACAATGTGTTTGTGATTTTGTTCTATTAGCATTCTGTAGCGTAACAAACATATGTCGCGGCGCAGAAACACCCTGCCATATGCCATGCAAATATACAATTATTAGTGCTTTGAATACTATCTGTAGCTGTTGTTAGTCAGGATAGCAATGATTTACCACATGTATCCATAAATGATATTAATGTTGGCTCTGCTGCCATCGCTGAAGTTTTGTTATATTTTCTTTACCAGCAGCAAAACCACCATCTCGCCAGAATGCATCATTATTGCACCACAGGATCATATACGATGAAATTCATCTGTGGATATTTTACTTAATTACGGACAAAACTAAATCGGTTGCTGACATTTATGGGACGTGATCAGAATGTAGATACCGGGCTGCAAATATCACAATTAGATTTTAGAAACCTATATCCAATGTATTACTTTTCGTTGAAAACCTCTTGATTTAACAATGTTATTCAAACACACTTCCGATCTCGTGTATTTCTACCTGTTGCACCAGAGCCTCCCCAGTATCCCCAATTACATAGCGACATCTGTTATATTCAGCGACAAATAGATGTTACTCGAAGGTTTTGGTAGACAAATAAGAGTCATTCATACACTAGTAGAAAACTTATAAATGTTTCCAAATGTATAACACAATGAGATCACTCGTATTATTATACATGTCATACGTCACGTTAGTGTTACTCTGGCTCCTGGTCAGATTAAAAACCTTCCATCATATTCAGCTACAAAAAGTGGAACTACCATATCGCTAAAACACGATCAGATCACAGATGGTCAGAATAAACTATCACTGTCATCGCGTCAGATTAAGCATTTGAATGATGCAAAAATAAACAACTACAGGTGTCAAGTTTACTCTCCTCGCGAGTGCTATTTCCGATATAGTTAAATCAGCTTGTAAATTTCCACTTCTCACGACTATACCAGCAGTGATTGTCGCGGCCGCCTCTGCAGTGGCGAAAATCACAAAAATCAAGGCATTCTGGACAGCGTCTGGAATGGCACTAAAGAAATCAACATGACAAGGATACAAAAGACGAAGGGGTTTAAGGTTAGCAGGGAGTAGTTTCACTTATGGAAAGACCTGAGATTACCAGTGAGTCTGTTCACTTATGGAAGCGGCCTGAGATTACCAAGGTATATGTAGCTAGAATAAACCAAACGAGTATATAATAAATTACATACCACTAAGGCAATTCGATTTGTCATCTGGGATAAATAGAATGCTTTTTTACCGCATCGTTCACGCTTATCGTTAAGTGCTGATCTATTATTTTTGGTTGTAATAGATTTTAGTTTATCTATCGAAGGGGTACGCGCTCTACATTTAACACAATATAGATCCATATTATATATTATATATCATGAATATAATTGATTTTTCAGCGACAAGAACGCGAGAACCGGTTGCACACCGTCCAGTGTTACCAATGTATTAAATAACGATCATCATAGGTCCATCAGGAAGTTACTGAATATGACAATAAGATGGCTAATATGGGATTGCACCATCTGAAGACGATCAGGCCTTTTACGATGTGTTAAAATAGCTTAATGAACATTCAAAATCGTTGGATGAGCGCGGTTTTGATGTTATCAAGTTTTATCACTGATATCAATGATGTACCAAGTATTGATGATATTAATGAAAGTATTAATAATTTAATTATATATGATGATGTAATGCTGGATAAACAATCAAATCCAGCAAAACCATTTTCTCGAGGTAGACATACAAATACGGATGTGATTTATGTACCTAAGCGATATACACAAATTCCAAAAGTGATCAGAGATATCTGTAATAGTATTGCTGTGTTTAATGGAGTTGATACGTATAGATTAAGAAATATTCATCAGACCTGATGTAGCGGAGATTACGACTATAAACGTTTTAGAAATTTCTTTAGTCATGCTCAGTCAACTGCACACGGATTTATAACAATAAATGTACATGATCCAATATCAAGATATCGAATCGGTCTTGATAAACTATTTGGATTAAACTACAAGAGCAGAGGGGTGTGACCTCTATTAGAGGCGTCCATTTGTCAAACAAACACTTCCTACACTATCGAAAATTATAACGGCAAGAAAGTAACATAACTAAACCGTAAGGGCTTGGCACAAAATGTGGAAAATATTAGTTATGAATATAGGTCTAGGTTAATTCTAATATAAGTACCAAAAAATATGAAGATCATCCATGTGTATGCAGCACGTTTGGTTCGTGGATCTTTATTATTTCTTAAATGTTTCTTTCAGCTGAAAATGTGCTTTTATCCAACATCTTAAACGAGACATAAGTAATGATGCAAGTAGAAGACAATTCATAGTATAACATTTGACATGATATATGAACATGCTATATACTGATCACTAATAGTTTTAGCTTGATTAATAGTATTGAATTGTCACATTTTCCATGTTCTTGGAGCTTGCTATGGTGTCAGAAAAGATTAAAATATGTGTTTCGCGGAAGGGCTAGAAACATATCAAGTCCGAAGAGGATTTAACTTATAATAAAAAGAAATGTATTTCCTGAATCACTGGATAAAGACTTCGATATGGCAGGAGGCTTTTGGAGGAGTAGGATGACAAGAAGTTATTGAGGTTACGTTCTATTGAAATACATATTCATTTTTATAACTAATCCATATATAGATAATGTAACAAGGAAAACACATAGTACTTGTACTATTGACAGAATACAACATACCCATCTCAATCAACAAGACTGATTTCTTTAATTTAAGTCTTCCAGTGAAAGATAATAGAGTGGATGAAAAGTTGTTAAATTTCGCTTAGATATCTGCAAACTATCGTCTATAGTTTGATCACGTCCCGTAAATGTCATCAACGCATAGTCATGTACTACGTGATTATTTTCAAAACTTTGCAAAATTTCCTCAACGGTTCTTGATGTCCATTTATCCTCAAAGAAACCTCACAGAATATTCAAACACCAATGGAATCTTCTCAGGCATTTGCTTGAAATGCGATAAATTCATGTCGTTGCACTGAAACTATATGTATGTTACGTTATCTGGGATATGAATAACTGCATTACTTTGAACAATATTTGTGTTCTTCTTTAACCATGCTAATCGTGATTCACGAAGAAAAATATTTTTTGTTACTCGACGATAGATAGAGTCATTACAGGCATTCACAAGGACAGTTTTGTCAATCTTACTAATCCTGCATCAACTGCGTTGGGTCGCCATATTGCATCAATGGTCTAACATTTCTACAAAAGCCACTGAAGTGGAATAGAGAAATCGCACATAAACATGTTCTTCTCCATTTGACATTGATCTATATGCAACGAATCCCATGCTGAAATTATCATTCATCGATGCAACTTTATTTCTAGCTGCATTCATGGTTACATTTTCGCCTTCCGGATGCTCTCTTGTATCCTTTGCAAACATCATTGATTAACCACCTAATCTCGAGTAATCATTGGAATAACTTGCCAGACCTAATAATACTGTGGCAATATCAGCCTTTTCGAGACACGATTCATTTTTTTCCATCAATCATGTGTGTGTTTATGTTAAATAACGCCATAACGCAATTCTTAACGATGTAAAAGTCCGTTCTCTATAATATGTAGTCAAACGCATACCTTCGATATCAATAAATGCCTCAACAGGCAAGACATATATACTTGTATCCTGAACGTGTAGCTTAATTATTCCACGTGCGTTAGGTACACGGGTATCACAGGAATAATATTGATAAACACGCACATACTCACCTATGGGAACTGTCGCATCAATGTTAAATGCTGTATCAGATATACGTTTAAACATTTGTTTAAATATATGTTATCGTCTAACACAAAGACCACTTCCTGCTATCAGACTAGCAGCTATATTTGTTTATCTTTTCTGATATTGGTAACCTAGACAATTACGTTTATTTTTTATTTGCAGCTTGATTTATTATTTTACTAACATTTGCTGGTATCTCTTCAGTGCTTCTCATTTTTTCTGCTGGTTGAAATTTCTTCGTATTTATTGTGCTGGTCTATCCCTGATTGCCAACACCCTACCAGTAACATTACCAATAGCACAAGTAACAACGTCGACTAGCTTTGATTTCTAGCTGCTTAGCAAGTCATCAACGATTTTATCAATAAGAGATCAATATATTAATATCCACGATGCCGCCTTAAATAATCGTTGAATAATATGTTGATGTACTTAAGAAAGAATGTTGTTAGGACAATTAATAATAATAATAATAATAATAATAATAATATTATTATTATTATTATTATTATTATTATTATTATTATTATTATTTCTATCCTTCTTCTTCTTCTTAATATTATTATTATTACTATTATTATTATTATTATTATTATTATTATTATTATTATTTTAGATATTATAATATGTCACGTTGCCCTGTCCGCGATAGCGAGAGTTGAGGAGTAGGAGGACAATGAGTTGAGGAGGTGTATAGAGAAGTCAAGAGGAGAAAAGTATTTGTAGCAAGTATGGAGGAAGAAGATATGGAGGTGGAAAACTAGGATAAAATAAACTGTTGAGTATAATACAAGGACAGGTGGAAAGCTATCTCACACTACATATCAAGTGATGTAATATGATGTTACAGGGTCGAGAAAAAGAAGAGTTATTGGGAAATTATTGTCATTGATTTTTAAATTAAATTATACCAAATTGTTATTCATTTTGAATCTCACCTTTTTGTGTTCTAAAAAATGTAACTGTCGGCATTGCTTACTGGGGGCTCAACGCATTTACTGTCTCTATCATCAATTTCACTTCCTTCAAAATCGAGCCTGGCTACGACTTCCATAATATGTTTTAAAAAATATTAGGAGTACCCCACCCCTACCTCAACAATCCAGCCACATCATACAATTAATATCATTTATTATGAACAATGCAATAGTAATTATGTGGGTAGATTTTGTATGTTTGCATGAGAACATTGTTTAAATATTTTAGTCCAGTCAAATTATTTTGCATAGATCTACATAGGAAAAGTGTCATGTGTCTTTTATCCACGTTTGATGCAGATTCCATGCACAAGGATTTATGCTGTTTTATAGTTGTTGTTGCAGTAATATTCTTGTTTACGATGGGGTTTCTGCATAATGAGTGATGCAATTCTTGTCACAATAGAAGATTTTAAAATCAGTTTTACTTGGAAGCGCAGACACTTGATTTCAAACCACTGAAATGGACCTTATTATTCATCATTTCATTTTTTCTGATATTTTGCTTCATTGGATTTGTTGTGTTTTCCTATTGAGAGATAATCCTGTCATCATATTATAGACTCCAATCCATTCTGAAAACTTTAAGGATTAAAACATAACACAGTTTCCAGAAAGAAAGGGTCAAAGCAATGTGTATTGTTTTATTCTGACATAGTTCTTTAGTCCCTGAACAATAACCAATTATAAAGTTTAATCATTTGGAATTACTTATGCTCACACACAAAATAATCTCACCCGTGTCACAGAGAAGTTTACTGATTTCGCTATCCTACTTTTCTTGTCTCAGTCCTTGTCCTTCTACTAGGACTACTTAATCAAGGGATGTGACCATTATTGTCACCTTAATCAAGGGACATAACCATTATTGTCTTCTTCTGGCCTTGATGGAAATGATTTCCCTTCAAACAAATTCCTACACTTTTTGAAATTTAACAAAAACACATTTTGTGAGAGAATGAAATCAATTACAAAAGAAAGATTAAAACATCAGGATGAAAGGAAAGAAAAAAGAAAACGAACTACAGGCTAGGGAAATTTTTGACTCTTAACGGTAGGAGATTAAACTTTATTAATACGTACCACCCACTGGGTATATATTTCAAGTATGCAGTACATTTCCTGGACGAAGAAAGTTTCCAAAGGTTGGCTAAACTTGAAGAAGTAATTTCTGCAAATTCACCTAAGTATAATGCAGACAATCATTTCTTTCTTCTCAATGACTGGGAAACGAAATTAAAAAGAAAAATAAATGTTTCCGTGAAACCCAATTTACGTTCGTTAGAGAAAATACAAAATCAGAAGTGTAAATATAAAATGCCCTCAGGAATAAAAAAGAGCAGAATTACCGAAGTGGGCGAAAAATTTGTTACAAATTTTTGTTTCAGAGCATGAAAATGTGAATACCTAACATAATACATTGATACATTGAGACAAAACTACTAGAAGAATATCTGGAAAAAAACAATATGACGTGTTGTATATATATATATATATATATATATATATATATATATATATATATATATATATATATATATATATATATATATATATTTATATATATATATATATATATATATATATATATATATATATATATATATATATATATATATATATATATATATGAAGTGCCGTTAACTGACCTAAACAAGAATTTCTCAAGATTTATTTTTCAAATTCGTCAGAATAATGTTAGTGAATATGATTGGTAAAAACGAATATTGAAATTAACTGATAAGAAAAAAATCAAATTTAACGAATAATGTATGAGCAAAGATCAGGATGCATAGTGAAATTGAGATAATTTCAGAGTGCTATAAGAGTAATGAATTTGTGAATTAGTTCATGAATTAATAACTAATTACCAAAACATAAATATTATATAATGAACAATAATATTATTCATAGTCTTAAAACCTCAGTCACCTTATGAATTAAAGAACTTGATTCACAAAAAGTAAAAATGTGAGACAGCGAGACAATATTACCTTAGCTACAATGCTGTTTATAATTAATTATTATTTACTCTAAGTATGATGTGAAATTCTGAACAATATCTGAGACAACACAGATTAAACTGCAGCTTGGTTTATGGCCCTAAAATGTATCAAGCCCGAGAGGCCCTAAACAGTTTACAGAAAAATCTGAAGACGAAAGGATCGGGAAATGAATCGAAAACTTCGGAGGGTGTCACTGATGATGACACAAATAAACTTTGGGCCCAGCACACCATCCATTTTAGTGAACCCTTTATGGTCTAATAATACTTTGCACATTGGGTATAGAGAGGGAGTTCAGATACAGAAACAAAAGGGGGAGACATATCAATAAAGCATGATTGCAAACTACAATCTTTAAGAGTTTAGCGACAGACAGATGAAGATGAGGGCAAAGGAAGATATAAGAACACGAGTCTTTATGGTTTAATAATACTTTGCACATTGGATATAGAGAGGGAGTTCAGATACAGAAACAAAAGGGGGAGACATATCAATAAAGCATGATTGCAAACTACAATCTTTAAGAGTTTAGCGACAGACAGATGAAGATGAGGGCAAAGGAGGATATAAGAACACGAGTATAACAAGATAACGAATGGAATTTCTGGATTCACAGCAGAACACTTTTGACGAAATAAATACAATGTTTAATAAGGAATTAATTGAATAAGCATAAAATTATTCATACGTGCGTGTGTATTTATTCCGAAAATTGGATTAATTAACGTAAGAACGCACAAATGTGATTATGATAAAACATAAGCAAATTACTCTTCAAAACATAAACACAAGGTGAATGACTCACAGTGGCTAATCAATGGGATTATGGATTACTCAGCAAGAAAACAATGTAGAATTTTACTCATGCAGTAAAATGAATTCAGTCATAGCATAATTATGCAAATGAAATAGGACATATATACAACTTATCTTTACAGCCTCAACAAATACAATCGGTTTTACAAACTCCAAAATTAGCCTACAGATACGTGATTATTTGCATGGAAATGCACTCCATGGTAAGAACGCTTTATTTCAACTCCACGGCTGATAAAGTTCACGTTAACAGTTGCTACGATTACTTCATGTGGTTATAGCGTGTATTACTACGATAACTTGGAATGTCCAGGCCACCATAGACACAACGGACTCTCTTGACTCTGGACTCTCCAGACACTGGACAGCTGAAAACATATCCAATACCTTGTAGTATATGTTGTTGTTGTTGTTGTTAGTTGAATTAAAGTCGTTTTCGCCCGTTCGGGCATGCACGACTGTTTAGTGCACCGTTTGGTGCTACTTATTTTTTTCGGGGGAACGGAATGGAGCCACATCCCCCACGCATTTATTCACGGTTTTGTGATGCTTAATTATCAGCTAGTGATTGGGGGTTTGGTTCATGTAGGAGGATTGAGCTATTCGTAATTATTCTTTTTGTTCCTTTTGTGTGTGTAAGATTCAGAGTAGGATACAGTGTTAGATGTCATCAGTCTTGTCAATGTCCCTAAGATAATTGAGGATAATTTCTAGACTGTGTTTAGGATTTGGGTTATTTTGTTGAAGGAATTCTGGGTAGGTTGCTGGGGATTTGATTTGCTTTAGCTCTTGTATAAGTTTTTTTCTTTGTCCTTTGTATTTGGGGCATATGTTGTAGTATATGTGACATGGGCAGAACAATGCAATAATGTTATACGCTGTAAGTAATTCAGATTATATTACCGGCACAATAATTGCAACAACAAAAAAACAAATTCAGAGATTAACCTAATCTTACTCGATAAAAATCCTACTGAACTAAACTTTTTTCTTAAAAATATAGCATTTAATTACTAATATAAATCCTTTGCTAAATCGTAAGCAAGATTATAAATGTGTGCATTATTCTGCGTAAACAAAAGCTACTAAACGTATTAAAGATTAACGTGGTAGTACAATAGTGACATAATATATATAAAGAAATAAATATACTTGCATACCTCTACAGTTGGAGATGTGCAATCCTTATAGTAGACCGCTGACTACAAGACAATCCAAATGTAAGGATATTTACATACAGTGAGGTATTTATACACATATATTGTCTGTGCACTGACGGCATTCTGTTCTTCCCATTGAAAATACCTCGCACCAATTTAATAAATACAAACAAGGTTTATACAATCCCGTGACAACGAGAATTGAAAAGACAAGGATATATACTAACCATTTTTTTCCAGATTAGTGTCTCAAATGATATTAGTATCCCTGATTACCCATTGGTTTTACCCTGCCCCTATAAAATCATGTGCATGCACTTGGGGCAAATGGGAAATGGTTATATGTGCAGGAGTTGGACATGAAAGCTGAAATCACTATGGGAACAAATCTAGGATATAAGTATCATATGGCAATGAGTTCGATGGAACAATTGCAAAGTGTTTTCTCGTCTAACGCGATCTCCATCTCTCTTTAAGTGTGGACATCATATGATCTTGTGACAAGGAATTTGCGTCAAGGAATTTATGCCAAGGTAGTTGTGTCAAGTGAACATACAGAAACTGAGTTTGAAGCCGGTAAGAACTTAGCAACAGTTTTTTTTTAAAGCGAAACAACCTCGTGCTTCATTCACTGATATTGATGGCCCATCGTCTCCCAGATGATTTGGATGGGAAAAAAAATTTATTCCACGAATTCGTTAAGGCCAGAAGAGAAGAAGACAATTTCGAAGACAAGATCATTAACATGGATGAAAGTCCAAGGTACTTTGATTTCATTCCTGGACAAACTGTCTAAAAGAAAGGTGTTATAAGTATGAAAATCTCAACGACTGGTGCGGATAAAAAGCATCTAACCATAGTACCTGTAGTGTCTGCAGCAGGATATGTGTTACCGCCAAAGATTATGTTTGGCTGTGTGAGGGAGATTAGGGCTCAGTAAGGATGGATCGTACGTGTTCAGAAGGGTTGGGTTGTTGAGGAGGTGATGCTGGAGTTGATTAAATTAGAACAGAAAAGGTTCTCGTATATACAAACGATTTATTCTTACATGAGAACCCGTTCTTAAAATATTTGCATATAGGAATAAGAGTGTAAATAAACAACATTTACAAATCTGTTTTTTCTAAAGATTTCGTCAATAATTTTTACGTTTGAGTGCATATTCCAACATGTATATATGGAATTATTTAGAAGGTGTTCCGCAACATATGACTTTTAAAAAAGATTACGTGTTGCAAAACATACAGTACTCAAACAGAATTACTCTGAAAATAAATGTGTGGTATCCTGACAAATACGGTGTCCCAACATATATGGTATATACGGTAAACCCAGTACCAACGGAATTAATGAAATCTACACAGTATTGATTATAATGTGGAAATATACAGAGTACCGACTGAAATATTGAAATTTACAGCATGGACTGAAATGAGCTTATATTCCACAACTACTACAGTTTGAACCTGGCGAAGAATTTCTTGCTGCATTATCATCTTTGGTGAAACAAACAGGACATCAAAATTGCAGGACATACCGGAATTGATCGTGAATCAGGTAATCATTGATCGAATCAATCGAACACTTTCTGGCCGGTAATATGAATTTCAATATGCAAAGGAAATAGTTAAAGAATATATGAGATCTCATGAATGGGTTACACGACTACTAAGTGTGATAGATGCATTATAAAATGAGTATACTGGTGCAGTTTATGTGAAACCTACCAAAGCGAGTGCAAACAACATACCTATACAACATGTTTTATTCAAAACAACCAGTATTAGGTAGTGTAACTTTAACTTGAAGGTGGCAAAGCAAACATTGACTGAACCTATTGTGGAGAGCAACTGTACATACCATTTCAATTGTCTTAAGATCTCCGCGTAGACCTCTCTATACTTAACTGCTTCTCGACGAGGATTTGTACATATACATTTACATGTAATTCCCGAATATACACAATTACCAAAGTCTTCAATTAACTAGCGCCTCGACTTTGATTACACTCAGGACAGGTCATCATTGCCTTAAGCGTGTTTGACCAAGACCACTATTAATTCTGTCTACGGTAAATTTGCTTTGGATCGTTATTTGAATATTCTCACAACATTGCTGTGTAACAACTTGCACAATGATTAAAGTCGCATTTATTGTTTTGGTCACATTCTTTAGAGCACCCAATTTGTCTTCTTACTTTATCATCGCTATTGTCAGCAGTTTGATTGTTACTATTTTGTGTGAAAATCATGAAATCCTCTGTAACCGAGATATTAATTTGTTTCGAGAGAATGCCTGTTAGATTTAATTTGAACATTCGATACGATCATCAACGATCATGTTCAGGAATATCAGAAATAGTTAATCCTTGAGATGAATGAATCGTCATTGTGTTTGCTAACGCCCATGGAGTTTTTTCCTATAATGCGCTCTCAACAACACTGACCGGAACTAGAACGATATAAGTTTACACGAGATTTCGAACTTCTTACGATCCTGATAAATGATCTTCAATATAATTTGTTTGCGCGTATCTGCTGGACGATAACTAAATGGTACAGATAGATTTGAAAATTGTTTCTTTATGCAACATTAAAGTTGTTGTTGAAATTTATCACAAACTTATCTTCATACTTGAAACTATCAAATCATCTGGTCTCCATAAATTCCAAAAATCATTGACAGGAGTTTATGAAATTATGTCACGCATATTTAACACTTTACTAAATACTAGTAATGTTAATTTATTCGTTTGTAGTCTGATTTATTTATTAAGCTCTCTTAATTCTAGCGCTTATTTTTCATAATAATCTATTAAACCTTTCAGCCATTCATACGCAGGCAATCCAATAAAAGGTGTTCGATGTCGATGATCGCGGTACATTATCACATCAGTAATTATTCTCAAAATTAAGTCAATAAATATATTTAGTACATCCTTAGATACTGTGCATATTTCATTCCAAACTATAATACTTGGAATGTATATTCACCCATTCGCCCAAAAGTTAATTTATCTCGACCGAAACCAATGTTTTATGTGTATGATTTAATTCCTCGTTCGCTCATTTCTTTGGCAAGTCCTATCAATGCGTTTGACGAACTCACATAGGTTTTCATTATTGGAACATGAAAATATCCACACGAATACAGGATCGCTTTTACAAATATTTTCGATATCAACGTCATAAAATTCGAGAGTTCAATTTCGGGGAAATATTGTTAATGCATTAGTCCACACATGCGCATTGTGATCGATAATTTCAATTGAAGCTCCCTTCGATTTATATTTTGAATCGTATAAAATATATGCTATTATCGCCTTTACTATTATGGGAAATTGTAGATTATTTCCTTGCTCAGCAACGTCTTTGATAGATGGTCCAGTATCTTTAAATATTTCTGCCCACGAGTCTTTTTTATTTGCGTCTTAGATCCGCTAAACGTGTTCAAGGAATCACATTTGTGAAATGTTTCGTTACTCCTTCTGCTACACAATTTAGTTTCGAACATTTAATTGGTTGTAGATCATCATCGCTGAGTTTATCATTCAGCGGATATATCCCATAAACAACCACGCTTAGAGTACAAGCTATTTCATAATGAATGAATGAATGTATGTTAAACGAAGGTGAACCGGCTACGAAGGGCCATTATTCACTGTTTTATCTTTCAAAAAGGAAGTTATTTAATTTTTCCCGTGGGGTAAGGAATGGTGCCACATCCCCACGGGGGGTTATGCACACAGTGTGCCATTCAATTTGATCGTCAGGTCGCGCCCCTATTGAGGGACTATCGACATGAATGTAGGACGTGAGTGAGTTGGAATGGATCAACACTCACTCAACCCTATGAACCAATCGGAAGGTTTGTACTAGAGGTACAATGGCACCAAATAATGACTGGTGGAAAATGGTTTTCACGTCTCGTAATGTTGAGGGTTCTGTTAGCGAGACAGGAGGAAAATATCTGATAAGCCAGCCCATATATGTCGACAGCCTTGAAACGCCCTAGCCATACTGGTTTCAAATCAGGTCCAGTTTTACTAATGACAGTCCCATGTGACAGCCTATTAATGCGGATGTACTAGTCCCGCATTCCTGATGGTTCGAGGTTCGATACCACCTTTTATTTCAGATTTAGTTTAAGAGAAGGTATCCGGTCAATTGCTCGCTAGCAATTGCTCGCCGGTCAATTGCTCGTGGTTAATTGCTCTCTATAACAATTGCTCGCGGAATGTACTGCTCGCCGGTCAATTGATCGCGAGAACAATAGCTCGCAGGTGTATTGATTGCCAATTGAAACTGAATAAGTTAACAATATTAAGAAGAACCAAACGACTAATACTTGTTTAACATTTATTAAAAATAAAGACAAGTTATACAACACAACCAGTATCTTAAAAATACGTGTATATACCAAACTTGTATATAACGTATTAAAACGACAAATTATGTGAGACACCTCTTAAGTAATCCATCAAGTCAATTTCTTTATAAGTTTCAGCAATATTTTTGATTCTGGACGCTGCATCCCTGTATCTCTTCTTTTGAGGCTGTATAGGTTGGCCAGTTGTTTGTCTTGGGAAGATCATCGTTAATGTTGTCGTAACAACTCCTCATTGAGTGTGGTGTACGTGGCGGACGACGTTTGTTGCCTCGTGTAGGCCGTCCAATCCATGTATCTTCAAAGAAGTCAAGTGCTGGCTGTGATTCCAAAGGAAAATCAACACGTGAAAGTAATTCTTCAAATGCTAGAACTACATCTTCAACAGGAACAAATGCAAGACTTGGAAAATGGCGCATCTGCATAGCAAAATCTGCATCATTTTCATAGCGATGGTGAAGACCGTTTGATTGAATGTTTCTGTATAAGCACTGACAAAAATGAAAAAAAAAACATCCTCTGAGTTGTATTCCAATAAATTCATTCTGGAAGGCTTTCACAGTCGCCGTTTCAAAATCGGTCATCACCGATATCGGTCTCATTGATGGCTCCAATTGTTTCAGTTTGCTGAAAACCATTCGATAGCTTTCCTCAGTTTTTTCCTACATTAAAACGAAAACAGCTGATACAATATTATTGTTAATAAGTCCATGAATAGTGTATAACTGAGCGAATAATGGTGGAAGAGTTCCGTCAGTATACCAGTGCTGTGATCTTGCTAAAAATTGCAAGTTTCGATGAGTAGCGAAAATTAGAGTTCTTTTGTCGCCTTGCCCGCTGTCGTATACTAAAAAGTCTTGAGATTTGAGAGTTTTCTTAAACTCATCTGGTATAACTAAGTCTTGCAACAACAAGGGATTTGCTGTCATTGCTCCTTTACGTTTGCGTGCACGTCGAATCACTCTTATCATATTGTTGACGCTTGTTAGCTGACCAAGTGCTGGTTGAGATGCAAGATTTAAAGCTTCTGCAACAATGTTCTGCGGTCCATCCTGTGTGGTGACCGCTCTGTCAATAATGTTATGCATGACATCCAAAACTTCCGCTCTACATGCATTGCCAGAATGATTGTGTTCTCCAATCCTTTTCGCAATACTATCTCCAATCGAGTATCTTAACACGAACCTATTTTGCCATAATATTTAACTTTTCAAAGAGATCAATTGGCCGGCGAGCTATTGTTCTCGCGATCAATTTACCGGCGAGCAGTGCATTCCGCGAGCAATTGTTATAGCGAGCAATTAACCACGAGGAATTGACCGGCGAGCAATTGTCGGCGAGCAATTGACAGTAAATCTTAAGAGAATACTGACTAATTGGTATTTGGATGCAGCATTGTGCCGCTGGGTCTGATGGTCGTGGTGTTTTATGTATATGGAAAAAGTTATAAATAGATAGAGAGGAGTGTTGATTCCTAGATGATAGTATCCATGGTCCACCCTTTTGTTCTTGTACCTGATGTTATTTTCTTAAATGCTTCTATATCTTTTATTATCCCTGATGCTTCATCACATTCTGTTTGGGTTTTTTAAGTGTGTAGCCCGTCAAATGATTGGTCAAAGAACCCATGTGTCCTCATTCTGGGGCTACAATTTACTTCTTAAGGTTGCTATAAATTTCAGAATTAGTATGTTATTTAGATGTTTTAGTAGCCCGTCAAATGATTGGTCCCTTTTGTTTTTGTTTTTTGTACAACTGTTGAAGATATGGTGTAAATCTTCTGGGGTGTTGCAATTATGGCAATTAATGTTATGTGGGAAGGTTTCTATTTATTTTCCAAAGCTGTTTGCGGTTTGGTTTTTCCTATTATCATTCTATTTATTTTAGCAGCAGAGGGGGTGGACAGACCAACTTTTGAGGCGTCGACGAGGCTTCCTTCTCGTTAATATTTAATAGAAAGGTCTATTTGACAAACTGAGGCTTTCCAGTAAATATATAATAAAAAAGTCGATTTGGTCCCTTGTAGGGGTCCAATGGCAGAAAACAGACGCCATTGTCGTTGCAATCCACCCCCTCTGCCGCTACGGATTAATAATTCTTTTACGATGAAAATCACTACGATTTCACAAACAGACTAATTTGTAGAACCTCACCTCGTAAATAAATTAGATTATTAGACTGGTCGGTGAGTCTGAAATTAATTCGTGTTAGCGAATTATTATGACATCGCATATAGACTGGATTAGTTGGATCCTCAATAATTAGAAATCCTGGAGGAGCTGTTGGTGCAAATGAATATTGAATATATCCCTGCTGAGCTTGATTTGATCGATCGAGATTTATTTGATAGCTTTTTTCGATAACATCACATACTAAATTCAATGCAATCACCGGTGATATATTGACATTTTGAGGGGCGATATGTCTACCGCCTCCGTCTGTGTCATTATTATATTTGAGAATTATAGTTTGTGATTGTGGCGATTTCTTCCATGCGTCATGGATTTTTTTTAAACCTTCATCGATGGCGTATCTAAGAGATTCTTTTATCACTGGGACATTATGTCCTGGAATCTTGAAATAAGGAATATATCTTATATCTATATTATATTTCGTTGCAAATTTTGTTCTTGTTTTAGGATTATCGTCACCTAATACCTCTTGAATAATTCGTAAATTATATGTTTCGATGTCGTCGATGATTTTATTGCATGTTTCTACAACGCTGATAAATTCATCTCTGGTGAGAGTACCAGACTCGAGAGATACTAACAGCAACGCAAAATCATTAGTCATCGCTGTGAAATGTTTAACGATTTCATCTTGTCGAGTTTGATAATATCTATTAGCGCGATCGTCTATCATTTCAGTGAAAAATTTTGACTTATTGTATTCGTCATAACATTTTATTGGATTATCAGATTTTATTCTGTCGGTGACATAATCAGATTTTTCAGGTCCTGGTATTTGATAAGCTGTCCGAGGTGGGATTTCGGGCCATCCCAATATTGTTCTTATAGAACTCTGATAGATATCTACGACATAAATTGGTGGGTTTATCTCGATCGCAGATGATAATGTCGGTTCGTGAACTGTTATAGCGATTTTCGATTCCGCTCCAGCAATGGATTTTATTCTGCGTTGAAATTAAGCATTGATTTGTTCGATTTGGTATGACCAAGATGGCAGCGAAACGACGTTCTAGTCTGGTGTCCCGTCTTCACGATTTTTATTCGCGAATACTAAGCTGTTATTCGGTTGTTGACCGCCAAATGCTACCGATCTAATAATAGGCCAACTATGGTACACTCGTAGTTTTGCTAGCTCTATCTCCTTCACGGGAATCGGAATAGGGAAATTCACACTGAATTCAGGACTGGTTGATGTTATTGAGCTCATGCAGGTTTGTACTGAGTTTGTGTTCTCCACTATTCGTTGAAGTAATTCCTGCGGTGTTGTCATTGTTATTAATTCATGTTGTATTTCTAATTTTGATTTCGCGGAATCATAAATACTTACCATCGCTGAAAACTCATCATCGGATATAAATGTATCAACGAGGATAATTGCGAGTACGCAGTTGATACAACATGAAATTTAATTATGTAGTCTTGTAGTTTGCGTTGGCTGCATGATGATATTTTTTTTTGTTATTATCGAAATTATTCCCGCGATTGTTGTCGCCGCTGATATACAAATTGGAACAGCTATCGGATCAATCATTGTCACCGAGGATAGTATAATTCCGGCTCCGGTGATTACTCAACTCACTGAGTACACTGTAACATCAACCGCGGTGATTCTTCGTTGGTATTTTTTATTTTTGTTTGATACTCCTCGGTGAGAGTTTTGAGTTTAGTCTGAAACTCTCTGGCCTGATCATAGCGATATTGAGATAATGAAGGTATCGTCGGTGATGTCATTTTATTTTTAAATCCGTTTACGATTTCGATTTAGCTGTTTACTTAAATCCGCTACGAATTCCACATACCATGATACTGAAAACCTAGCTAGATTAGTATCATTCGTTGTTATCGTGAACTGTTCGGTTGTATCCTTTTCGATGATTGTTGATATCGTATTATT
This sequence comes from Unio pictorum, assembly GCA_030141615.1. Taxonomy (NCBI): domain Eukaryota; kingdom Metazoa; phylum Mollusca; class Bivalvia; order Unionida; family Unionidae; genus Unio; species Unio pictorum. The sequence continues at coordinate 2,639,114 of JARLTB010000005.1, read as the reverse complement.
AACCCCAGATGAACTCAACGATGATATATTAAATTGAGTCGGTGTCACTAGTGTTATTCGATAAATGCCTTTGACGGTCGCGGTGATACTTAGTATATTGTCTGTAGGAGTCCACGTAAGTTATCCGTGTTGGATCGTGTATAATACGTTATTGGTTTTCTCATGAGGAATTTTTGTTTATTCAATGATTGTTATCATCCTCGAAAAATCATTCTTGGCTGCCTGGATGAAGTTTTTCGTCTCATCGAAGGATTTTTTAATATCCGGGAGTTTTATTTCAATTTTATCCAACGCGGTTCCAATAAATTTATCAATAATATTTTTACGAAAAACTGAGAACTGTTTTACGTATTCTTCAATTCTAGATTGAAGTGATGCTAGTTTCAACATAGAAGATTTTATCTCTGTGAGCTTTGGTGATATCACCGCTGGTTCGCCGAAGAAAGCCATAATTAACTTTAATTCGTCATTGACAGTTTTTATATTGTCCATAGAAAGTTTTATTAATTTGGTGATGTTGTCGCTGGGTCATCAAAAAAACTTAGTATGAATTTTAACTCATCGTTGAGAGTTTTTAATTTATCTGTAATCGTCGAAACGAGTATACCGGGTTTGAGTGTACCATGATCGGAAAATAACGCAACGGTGTTCTCGGTTGCGTCTCGTTGTTTAAATAAAATATCATCCAGGGAAACATTACTAGTTTTCAATTTACCCTGACGATTTTGAAATACAACTACTTAATTGGGATCAACACTTGCTAACTTCAACGTATCAGCTATTTCATCTTTAATTATTTTTTTTATATCACCGGTTGCAGCGCCATCGGGTTCGGGTTTCTTCAGCGCTGATAAAGATCTCCCCCAAATATCAATCTTGTTATTTTATATAATCTCTCTCTAAAAAGTATTACTAGTGTATTCATTTATGACAACATGTGGTGGTTTTCCAGATGATGAAATAGCATCGAGTACATTGAATACTTCGCTGCCGCATATTGGTGGGTCATTCATTTGTTGTGTTGGTAGCGTAGAATACCAACGAGGAGTTTTTAAGCGGTTTATATAACGCATAAATTCCTTCGGCGGCGCTAATCCATATGAATCAAATCACGCAACACTAATATAATTGTATTTCATTATACAATAACAGATTGATCTAATTGTTACATGTTTTCCACTGGTGCATCTATCACTCTCATTCTTCCGCCAACACCTTCGAGTAGCATTGATTTGTCGCTGAGAATGACAGCAACCGCTCTATACGTAACACCACCAGCAGGTTTTACATTATCTCTAAAGTGTATATCAACGACGGACTGTCTTGTTAAATCAAGATGTTCCAACGAAAGTAATAGATCGGATATAAATTTTAAAAAACATACTGTGATACTTGCAGACCAGTATCAACATTTTTATCGCGTCCCATATATGTCAACAACCTGTGATACACTCGTGCAATATGATTGTTGTCGTAATCAAGTTGTATATCCTCGGATGGTTCCAGCTGACCATTTATTCTCAGCGAGACTTCTTCAACGCCTAACTGATCAAATATCATATGGCTACGTGTTTGATTGTCTAATCGCGTTTTATTCTGTAACGCAATAAATATATGACGCGGAGCTGAAATACCCTGTCGCGCTGCCAGGTGCCATGTAAATGTACCATTAATATCATAATCTATAGTATCTGTAGTCACCGATAACCAACTTATCAATGATTTTTCTCCTTGGTCCATAAATGATGGTAATCGCTCCTCCGTGCTAATTGACGGAGTCATTACTGGCATCCACAGTGATAGTTTTGATAAAATAACTTTACCGACAGCAAGACCAGCTTCATCACCACGCCAGATTGCATCATTATCAGTACCCTTTCGCACGAGTACTACCGTATGTTTTGCTCCATAGATGACTTTTCGGACATTTCTGCAGAATCCAAATATATGATGAAGTGGAATCGCGCATGAAAATCGTCGACGCTCTCCTTGTAGCATTGCTTTGCGTGTTGCATATCCTAAATTGTAATCGAGATTAGCGCCTCCGACAATATCAAACGCATCAGCCGGTCTGTCTCTGTGTTCATAAGAAGCATCAATTGATTGTGGATCAGATGCAGTAGCTCTTTGTGTCCGTTTTTTAATATACGGAGAGTGATTAGGGTGATCAGTAATATCCTTAGCGAACATCATAGATGGACCAGCTGATCTTGTATAATCATCGGAATATCGTGCTAACCCTATTATTGTTGTGGCAACATCAACATCATTCTCAATGGTTTCAATTTCTTTTCCATCAATGAGATATCTAGCGCTAGTAAATAACCCCATGATCCCATTATTGACAATACCAACTCGGACAAGTGGGTTATCTGCGTATGCTGTATCTGTTACAATGTCTCCTTCTACTTTGATAAACGCTTCGTACGGTAGAAATTATTTGCTGGTATCATGAACTTGAAGTTCGATTCTTGATCGAAGATTTGATTGTATTGCGTGATAGGCATAAAATTGATAATCGCGTACAGAATCATCCTTGCGCACTGGGGCGTCCATATCAAACGCTGGATCAGGTGATCGTTTGAACATTTTATTATATTTATCAGCGTCTAAATTATCGACGTCGACGTCGTCGTGGTTTTTTTAAGCCACTTCCCGCTATCATATTTACGGTTATGTTATCTTGGTCACTTGCTGTCAACGAAGTCGCCAGCGACGCTAGTTTCTGATCTACCGCATTATTTATTATTTTACTAACCCGCGCAGGCATCTCTGCTGTAGATGTCAGTGGTCCCAATTGTGGTTTCCTTCGCCGTCGAACTAGCGCTATTAGTTTATCCTTCGCAGCTGAAACGCTTTTCCGGCAGCATCTCCAACAGCGCTAATACCTTTATCACGAATAACATCAATAGCTTTCATTGATAGCTGTTTTGCTAGCGGCGCTACTTTTGGAACCATTCTTGCAAATAACCCTGTAATTGTATCACCGATACCATCACCATAGTACGCGCTATAAACCGGAAATCGTGAGTTTACTACATAGACGCTGGTTTAACGGAGTTGATACTCATACGCTACGAAATATTTGGCAAACTTGGCGCTGCGGTGATATGGATCATAATCAATTTAGAAATTTCTTTAGTCGCGCTCAGACAATCCCACATGGATTTGTGACGATAAATTTATCAGATCCTCGGACGCGATATAGTGTCGGACTTGATAAAATATTCGGTTAAAATCGTTTACTGGATTTCGTAAAAGAATTGTTAACCCATAGCAGCAGTGGGGAAGGATTACAACGACAAAGGCGTCTTTTTTGTCATTGGACCCCTACAAGGAACCAAATCGACCTTTTTTATTATATATTTACTAGGAAGCCTCAGTTTGTCAAATAGACCTTTCTATTAAATATTAACGAGAAGGAAGCCTCGTCGACGCCTAAAAAGTTGGTCTGTCCACCCCCTCTGCTGCTATTTTAGATTGTTCATGACCTGTGCACCTGGGTGATTTTATTACTCTACTAACTTCCTTAATGATATTGTGTAATATTCTCCCTTGCTTATTTATGTACAAATCGGTTTGCCATTTTTGATTAATCATTGTGTTAATTAACCTATAGTTTGGCTATATTTAAGTGGCATGTAATTATGTTCGTCGAGTTTGTATTTAGCATGTTGGTCTGCTAACCCATTACCTTTGATGTCAATGTGGGATGGAATCCACATAAATTCTATAATACAAGTCAATATTCCTGGTTTTGGAAGTTTTAACTCAATATAGCATATATGTTTTAATTATGAATGACACGGTCATATTTGTCACGGATAATCCGAATACTATTGCTTGTTTCTGATAACACGATAAATTTCATTTTGAGAGAATACATCGTCGAGAGAATTAATAATCGTTGCTGCTCGCTGGTCTTTCATTGTAGAATCGACAACATTATTGTAACATACAATGTTTAATGTTGACCACACATGATATACTTTTAATCAGATTACTCGTTGGATCAACGAAAACTCGCCTCGGTAAGTCAGTAATTCTTCTGTTAAGATCTCATATGGATTTAGAAAGCTTGATTTTAGAAAATCTTTACTACTTAACCATTTCGTAATTAAGACAAATATATATTTAGATTTAAATATTATATATTAAATTATTCAAACAAAGAATGATTTCAAGTAGTTAATGATAATGATAAGTTCGACAATCCTTTTTTGTGGATATCATTTACAAAGTGCACGTTGTGGAAGTCAAAGACCAAAACCGTGTTTGAATTGTGGTGTTGGCGTTAGCGGAGAAACACGCTTACGTGTACAGTATGGTGGTACAACATACAAAGAGCTGAAACGAACCGAAGATTTAAAAAATAACACGGACAATGATGAGGTTATAAAAGTGTTGTAGACTATATAGCAAGATTTAGAAAAACAAAATTAATAAATACAAAATGAAAAAGAGTTTATAAGACACTCCATTCTGATTGATTAGTAATCATATTTTATGATGGTACGTACCATCAGGCAATGTCGACCAAAAGGACCAGTCATTATATAATTAATTCTAGTTATCTATCATTCTTTGCTGCGGGAAAGTAAAAGTATTTCTTTCATAGCTTTGTATTTGAGTGTTATTTGAGTGTTATAAAGTAGTAATGGAAGACGGTCTTGTGATCGATCGTATAGATTCAAATCTACCCTCCCCCAAAAAATAAATAATAAATTTACAAATTGGATAATTTACTCATTATTACACATATCCAAAACTTAAATCTGAAAGGACTTGTTGAAATTATAAGAGTGCCAGATCTGTTGAATCTAGAAATACAGAGACAGGTGGAACAAATATTTGTATCGACATATACACCTGCCAAATAATTCGATGTTTTCTCGGCTTCATTAAAACGTGTTGCAGATAAATAATTATATCAATATTTTTGTAAAAGTATTCACAAAAGATAATTGTTCCAATATTTTTTAAAGGGAGATAACTACTGTTTATTATTTTTCTTTAATAGAGAGTGATTAAAGGAGTTATATCGCTTGTTACTGTGAATTTTTTTGTCATCAAAATTAATTATGAGATAACAAATATCAGAGGAGAAACATAATTTTACAATTAATCAGAACTTGTAGACGGACATTTATATACCTATTAACTTTATAATAATCAGAATTGGTAGAAGGACATTTATATATCTATTGACTTTATCGACAACATCAAGGCAGAAATCAGTAGTCACACGCATCGTTTAACATACAATAAATCGATCTGAGACAGATTATGATTAGATCTCTCTGTTTGTTTATAGAAAAATATATATTGCTGTCTTTACAAAGTCAGCGTTGAACGATGCATTTATTTTGATAAGATTGTGATTAGAAACATGATGTAGTTTGTTTAATGAAAAGGTAAATTTATAACAATTTCTAAACTATAGATCAGTAATACGGCATACTGCTGATTCTTGAAGATTTCAACTTTTACTCTTGACTGTCCGAAAACTGATACACGTCAAAACTCCTAGTTTTCAACCTTAAACAGTTAACCAATCCATCAATAAACATGGTCACATTTTTAACTGGATTCATCATAGACCTGATGATAATATTCTGCGATCCATCCTTCAATCCCACGAACTTTCATCAGATCACATATGCATTATATGCCATCTCGACGTATCAGTCCTTAACCCTCTAACTTTATTTGCTACTAAGACCTCCGTATGATAAATTAAACCAAACTAATAATAACAACTTTCTTATCTCCTACAGCAGAACAAGCCCATAACTGCTAGCGTTCTTTGCTTAAAAAATATGCCCCAGCCACCAAGTGCAGAGTATCAGTTCAAAAGTGTTCTTCGTGGTATGGCAGTGTTATGAACCAACGTCGCACTGCTAATTGAAACCGCCGTAAAGCAGCGAGGTTTGGCTTTGCACCACACTCACTAAACAAATCTATGACGCCACTAATAAGAATGTAACAAACATAGTTCATTTAGACAAATTTTTAAACTACAGTAATAAGGTCACAGAGAGTTTCCGCTGCAAAGAGCTCTTCGACATAACCAGCAAACTAATGTAAATGAACAAATGTACACTACTTCGAACTACCTTCTCTCCAGTAGACCTTCTGGAACTCTTTGCAAATTTATTCCGTGACAAAAACTAAATTGTTAGAGATTCGCTTGAAAACACAATGGACACATCGTCACCATAGTTTAGGCATTCGACCAGGAAGATCTTGCAAAAGTCCAGATGCTTCTAGTCGCTTTCATGCCCACCGAGTAGTTAATGCTGCACCAACCATTATTGATATAACAATGTTTTAATTTACAGCAGCAGGGAGGGTGTGACCTCTATAAGAGGTCATCGGAGTAAACATCACGCGGTTTGTTGTAGAAAATTACCAATACTTCAACTATTAACAAATATAACTAACCCCAAGAGAGACTCTCACGAACGTTATAGGCTTTGTGTTGTCGTTTCTCGTGTTATTTTTTCGTTTTTCGTTTTCGTTTTTTTTATCTGTAAGTAAGACCTGATATGTTTTTGTGACTGCTAGTTCTTCTACCAGTTTAGACTCACGCCATATTTGCATATGTGTGAGTGAGTAATATATAATAGTTTATGTAAATCCGTGAAAGTTTAGTTTTTGTTTAAAATAGGTTTATTTCCTATTTCAATCTCTTATTTTACAGCCCGTCCTTGGTATGAGTTAGTTAAAGTGTTGGTCAGTAGGTAGGTGTGCTGATCTGTTGGTGTGTGTTTTAGCCTGTATATATGGGTGTCGCTGTTGGCATTTATCATGTGGAGGATGATGTTACGACTTCTAATATTAAATTCCCTTGAAATTAAAACTATTTATTCGATGTTATTGAGTTATATCTATCGCAATAGTGAAATCAATTATTAAGGCCTAATTATGATAACTTGTTTTAGGGCACTCCGTCTAGTTGAGACCACATTGGCACTCTATACTACTATTACTCTGCATAGCATTGTAAGTAATACGAGAAAGGAAACAAGTGAGTCATACCAGTACAGTGCATACATTGTGATTAAGTCATAACAAATGCAACTAAGGGTGGATATAATATCGGGAATTTGAAATGTCTGAATATTTTGTTCATCACAATTGGAGCGCGAAAAATCTATCTCGCTTTCTAGTCATTAGCCTTCCAGTATAGTTTGATGATAAGACAGTAGTAGTCGTCGAGTTGCATATTTAGTCTATGTAGTATTTAATATTTAGATTCTAATGGGCACGATAAAATCATTACTGTTGGGAAGTGCCATTATATACGTGTGTGCGTGTGTGTGTGTGTGTGTGTGTGTGTGTGTGTCTTTCCCATCATATACAAGGACCACATCAGAAGAAGATGTAAATTTCCGCCAGGTTCAACACAGGTTTGCTATACGAATTCAAGTAAGTGTACTCATTATCTACATGTGATTGTCAAAATATTTCAAATGTTTAAAGTGTTTTCATAAGCATTTTACCTGGCGATTACTTTAAAATTACGTTTTACACCTCACGTTTTTATAGAAAATATCTTCTAACACTTCTTAAGTAAAGTCATTTGAAGCAGTTACAAAGCATTATCAGTAACATGTATACAAAAGACTTAAGGAGTATTCAAACCACATAAAATATACACCGTACTGACGGCCACGTAAAAGTTGCATACAATTAGGCATACCACACGTAATCATTGATAGCCGATAGGACGAAATAGAGCGGCACCGGGATTGGAAAAGACATCTGTAGCTGGCAGTTGTGCATAAAGTACTGGTCAGCGGTTAAGTCGTTCTTAATGTTTCCCTTTCTTATTACATGACCGAGTTTCAATACAATATTTAGAGCGAAAAATACTTTTATTCCTATAGACCTGTTTTTGCTGCAAGTCAATAGACAAGGCAATATATACAAAAAAGTGCACATATTACTTTTATGTGTGTGTGTATGAAGATGGAGTGATCATCCGTTCTTAATCATTATTGTGCTGTAGTTGCAGTCTACGGTGATTAATTGGGAAGTTGAAGCCGAATGACGTAAAATTGTATTGACTTAGCATATCAGCCATCTGAATAAATTGAATATGCAACAGGACACAGGTCTATTGTTTTTGCGTTCCAGATTATTTAAACAATAAAAATACTTGTGGTGAACTCGAATTGTTTTATGAACTGCATACTTATTGTTGTTAGAATAATTAGTGCCAGTAACAAGATGTTAAGTTTTAAACGAAAACCGGGACCAGTGAATCAGTCTCACACAGAGTTCTCGGTGATTAAAGAAATTAAAATTATTTTCCTCAAAACTTTAGCAGCAGGTTGATTTATAGCAAACATAACATTATTTATCTTGTGTTCATTGTTAAGTGCACGTCCGTCAGTCAGTCCATATATTTGTATATCTCTGTATATCTGTCTGTCTCTCTCAGTTTCTCTCTGTCACCCTCTCTGTCTCTTTGTGTCTCTCTGTATGTCTTTCTCTCTGTCTCTATCTCTCAGTCTGTTCTAATTCTCTATTTTTCAATATATGTATGTCTATCTCCATATCCCAGTCTCACTGTCCGTTTTGTATATATATATATATATGTATATATATGTGTGTGTGTGGGTAGTTAAAATATCAGTAAGAGAATTACCAAACGCCAATATATATATATATATATATATATATATATATATATATATATATATATATATATCTATATATATATATATATATATATATATATATATATATATATATATATATATATATTTCAGTTTATCAAACACTTCACACTTATAAACACACACACACACACACACATATATATATATATATATATGTATATATATATATATATATATATATATATATATATATATATATATATATATATATTTATATATATATATATATATATATATATATATATATATATATATATATATATATATATATATATATGTATATGTATATATTGGGGACAGAAATGCCTTGGATAGTTAGATAAGCTGAATAGTAAAGGGCATTAACAATATATTTGTGTAAATAGGTGTTTAGGTTGGTAGGTCTTTTTGTATAAAGGTTATAAAATATCAACGTTCGAATAAGCTGTGAACCTTAAAGTTGTATTTGTTGAGTTTAAAAGTTATGTCACATTTATACCAGGGGAGTAATTGGGAAGGGTCGACCTTAAATCTAAATTGCTTCCATGTCAGTGTTAAGATGTCAATGTGCCTAGTGTTCCGATTCATATAATCGACTGGTATGTATGTATGTATGTATGTATGTATGTATGTATGTATGTATGTATGTATGTATGTATGTATGTATGTATGTATGTATGCAAACTCTCTATAATCGTTGTTTGTTTTCTGTAAAACCTAAAGATTCCCTAATGCTCTGCCGCATCATATATAAAAGTTGTAATCCACCGGACAGGACAATCTCAATTGTACATGTCGGTCAAATTCACTCATTTCCTGCTGATCCTTCCTGATAAATAGTACTATTTTCTGGCCGCTTTTTGCCCTGAGTGTGATGCTGAAAGAAATGAACACCATCACGTGACATTTTATAAGACTAATACGAAACTAAGGAAGACGGAAGCAACAAGTTATGTGTATGAAAAAGAAATTTATAAAGCCAGGACCTAGCTAATCGCAAATAATGTGCCATGATAAAGGAAGGCTGCCGTTAGTTATTTGCTGAAAATCGTTACATCTTATTCAATCGTTGCACGAATGGCATACAGTTCATAATGAATCAAGGCTTCTCTCAGTTCATCATATTTATGATGTCTTTTGCATTTACTCAAGGTACGTTCTTCCAGGAAAAAACAACAACACTTTCGATCTGCAATCATTTTGCAAACCCGAAAGTCATACTTCTCTAATTCTCTCCTATGCCCGTTTAAAGAGTATACTCATTCTTCTTTAATTCACAATAATTGGACATACTGTAGTTAATTTACATTATTTTAGGCTGATCCTTTGAAGGGTTTGTATCGGTAATAATTGTTAAATATGTGGATAACGTTTGTGTCAATACCGATGCTTAAATAAATTTTAATCCATTTGCTCTGGCAAGAAATCTATTTCTCATTTGGCAATATTTCAGCAAACTTTTTATCATATCTGAAAGTATTTCTGGGACGGACTGGGGAAAAGCTTATTGTTGGGGGTGTATAATTTGTATACAATAGTGATCATCTATTACATTTATTTCTCTTGAATGGGACCTATTGGAATTAAGATTCCAGTTATTACAATACATTAATTGACTTGAATGAGACCTATTGGAATTAGATTCCTGTTATTACAATGCATTGATGGGCTTTTCATTTATGTATATAGTGACAAATTTACAATAAGAAGAAACACAAAATAGAAACTACAAAGATTATTTAAATACACTAGAAACGATGGACAGAGGTAATGAGAGAAAAATCATTGGTTTAAAACAACACTCTAGGAATGTTGTATTTAATGAATCTCATGTGGCTAAGTTTCCCTTTTACTTTATGACTAAATAACGCTATTTGATATTGTTTCTAAAACAATGTAACTCATGTGCCTTTTACCGGTGAAGACAAGTAGTACACGTTTCACTTTGCTAAACATGTATAAATACATACACAAACATATATATCATAAAATAACATTGGCTTTTAAAATGTTGGTATAAAGTAATAACTATTGGCATGTCAAATTGTAATCCAGCCATGGAGCAAGAATGGGCAGATATAAACATTATCGCGACCGTGTACGGTTGATTGTGTATCCAAGATGTAATTTTACAAAATAATCATTAGTGACGTATGAAAATAACGACAAAAATATTAATAATTCCAGTTTTCTAAATGAATTTAATATGTTGCACATTTTTATCACAATCTTTTCTGCTTTCTGTACTCCTCTCGTCTCATGCACAACGGACAAACTACTCAGGAATGTGGAGAGAGAGAGACAGAGAGACAGATACGGAGAGAGAGAGAGAGAGAGAGAGAGAGAGAGAGGGGGGGGGCGGGGCTACACCGGTTTTCCTTTTCAAACTAGTGAATGTTTGTGGTTTGGCTGAACTTACAATTTCTTGCAAGGTGACAAAAGTGTATGTTTGGGAAAATGGTAAAAATCGATGATAAATTGTTCTAGTGACATATTAAAGTGGCGTATCTGTGCAAGTTATACAACTAAAGCCACATAGCTTTACCTTAATTGTAGACTTTTCGATTTTGCGAAGTGTTAAGTATAGCAAGCCATTATCACAACAAAAATAGTGATACGTGTGTAACAGTTGTAGTTTATGGTAAATCCAGTAACGTTCATAGCACACCAGCTTTATATAGACCTTTGGCCTTTGAGGAGTTCAACTCTGTAGTTGCAGCAACAGTGTCAATAACAATAGAAGGCGTCGTAGCTGCTGTCCCAAACGTTCTATGAGAAATGGAATTACAATTTTGTTTAAGTGATGGATGTTTTGTGTCACATCGGCGACTGCAGTGGCGTAGCAAGGATATTTGGCGCCCAGGGCAAAACACCCAAATTTGCGCCCCCGGCTGACCCTGTCCCTCCATTGTTGATACTTTGGGCAGATTTGGGCTCCGATTTCTCGCCCCTTAGCCACCATCGCCCGGGGTGACTGCCCCACCTGTCCCCTTGCTACGCCAATGCGTGTCTTCTATTACCATTGGACATCAACTTTATAAGTACGGTAAAATAACTATCATGGAGATCCCTAAAGGACCGCCAGCCTCTACCACTATGATAGCATCGTGGAGTAGGAATCTTTAAGGGCTATTACTGAGACGCTTTGGATGAACGCCTACTGTCCAACGTAGTCGAAGCTGCTGAAGAATTGACAACAATCCACATTTTCGAGGCATTCCCCGGACAGCAGTAAGAGGAAACAAGAAATGCTAAATGTTTCATACATTGAGAGCACCTCAACCGCCAAACTTTTTAATCTTCCTGACAGTTCGTAGAAGGGTTACAAACATTGCAAATATAATGTGTCATTATCTAAGAATTCCAGTATGGTCTGGAATCCTATTTCAATACAACTACACAAATCTAATTCGATCGTTTTGTTATCGTTCCAAATTCGCTAATTTAATTACATATTTTGACTTACAAATCATAGAAGTCACCGAGACTTATTCGGTTACGGAAATGTTTAATTATGATTAAAAGGGACATTAATTACGATCGTGGCTCACACAAATTTGGAATTTTTTAATTATGATTAAACGGGACTCTAATTACGATCGTGGCTCACATCAGATTGGAACATCCAGATTCAGTAAATGGACAGGGCTTGACTTAATATTCCAGGCGTTTCAGGTATAGAATCCCAACAAACGTTTGGAGATTCTGGCGGATCCCTTTCCACCCTTTGCTGCCTCGGACAACCAACAACGAGAGCTATATACATTACCCCTCGTGATGTGCGAGTATTACGTACCCGGGATGGCGTTGTATTGGTCTGCTGTTCAGGCCTGAGTGTCTGATACTGCTTAAATACAGTTTGTAATGATTTAGTGTTGGTTCTATTCACACTCATTACGTACAGTTAATGGAGACCATCTATGACCCCTGAATAAACGTAATTTTAAGAACATACATATGTAAACCAGTGTGAGATATGGCTGTTTTCCTTCTCGCTCTCTCAGTTAAATATCTTGTCCAATCGGGAATAAAGTTGTTACAATTGTCCGATGAGCGCAAGCGACCTTAATGCTAATACGTAACGTAGTGCCAACGATTGATAACCAAAACTAAAGATTACATTTCAGTCTTGTAAGCTGGGAAAGTTACAAGAAGCAATGGATTTGGAGAAGGTTGGAGCATTTAGAATAAATAAAAACTTATCGATATAGACTAAGTTGTATTTGCGGGAAGGTGACAGCACTCCAAAGTGCAACACGTCTTTTCAGAAACGTAATAGTGGAAGAAGTAGAAAAGACTAAGGCCGCATTGAGAGATAGGAAAAGGAGGAGAATCAATATCAAATGGAATCAGGTCCATTAAAACGTTTGAAAATAGTGCTATCAAGATTGGATCCCTATTAAGGAGACAGAAGTTCAAATTGTCTCAAAAAATCATCATGGATGAAATAGTGGAATACACTTTGTAGAAGAAAACAGACGAAACTTAGAATAGCCCCACACAGATTTAGAGAAGAAAATAAGTACTCAATTCCATTCATTTGCATTCGTCTATTTTAAGTTTATCTTTGTTTTCTGTTACCGTGTGACCCAATAAATGCTTTGTACCATATAACCTTATTCTATTGTTAAATATATGGACAGTCTTAATATAAGAGTTCCCGTATGACCCTATACAATATTTAGATCTCAAGTGCAGATCCCTTGTTAAATCTATGGTTCCATTTAACATAAGAATGCTTACAATAACCTATAAAAGATCATATTATAATCAAGCCAAACAATATTACTGTATCAACCCAGCTGAGATTAGCCCTTGTGATGATGTTACTGCTTGACCCCAAGGGACGTTCCCATGTTACACCTATGGGCACATATCGTCTATATCACAAGTCATGACCACAAGAGATGTCTCCATGTTACTGGTATGGGCATGTATAGTCTATATCACATGGCATGACCCCCAACCGTCATCTACATGTATGTATATAGGTGGCAATATAGACATATACGACACGAAGTTCTTGCAATATATCACTATTGACAATGGCGAGTCATTAATGGTAATAGTCCTACTTAGCGTTTTACATCATTGTTTTATTCCTAAACAAAATATTAACTATCTAGTTCTTGTCTGTTTATTTCAAGTTCATCTGAAGATAATTATTACGTGGATGTAAACATGTTTACTTGGATACGAGTTTGAGGTTTAGTTTGTTTTTGAAATAACGAATGTTCTAATATCAAGTATTGATGAATTTAATGGAAAGTTACCATCATCCTCGATCTTATATTGTGTCATTGCTTTTTCAATAATTATTAATTACCTCACAAGTACACATTCAATATCTAAAAACAAGCCCTTGTAAAATAGACCTGTGTCCCTTTGAAAGAATATTTTAAAACATTTACTGGAATTAAAACGAGATATTTGGCTTTACAACTAACTTCCGATCATGGAATTATTTTGACTTCCTGGTAACATGCAGTAACGGAATTCATTCGGAACACCACTGAATTTCACTTGGGATATTCTATACATGTAGACACGTGATTCATATTTTAAGGAATATTACGAAAATAATTAAAAATGCTGTGCCTTTTTACATTTTCACTTTATGTTCCAAGAAAAAAGGTAGTTTGCATATTTACAAAACATACTTTCCCTATGTTACGTTACTATATTAAAGACCATAGATCCTTTACACTGAACATTTGGTAATAAAATCACTCTAAAAACTGCCGTTCGTTCTAATTCCTTCTTAAACTTTGCCATTGAGAACAATCGTTGAAACCGTTATGTATTTCCACATAATTTATTTACAACTTTTGAAAAAAAAAAGGTTTTTGGACCAATATCTCGTGTGGTTTATTATCAAGTGGTAGTTATTTTTTCGGCATTCTAAATTAAAGACCGTGCATACTATGTTGTTAAACGCTTAGAGCTTCTAATGATTAGGCGTAATGCAAAGCCGTCATTTGTGTACTTGATCAGTGACATTATGGTGGGTGGTAGCACTGTGTTGAATCGTCTGGTTATACCAGTGGCTTATAAAAGTCGTACTACCAGCTGCCTCGCTTAGCGCTCGGCATTAAGAAGTTAGTTTTAAGCCGGGCGTCAGGATTTTGTAACAACGTGGGGCATGATGCTACATGGCTGCGGTATGATGACTAGATATCAATGAATTCATATATCGTAACGATAAATAAACATAACTGTGTGTGTGTGTGTGTGTGTGTGTGTGTTTGTGTGTGTGTTCTTGAGTACAATTAAGTAAAGAGTGAAAGAAACTATTCAAAAAGTCGAAATACGAGTACTTTTTGCAAACTGTACACACCCATGGTTAGTTAAATTTTAAAATATTAATTTAATGCTATATTTTCATGGTCAAAATTATGTTGAGCCATGTACAGTTCCATTTTTCCTCACCTCTCCAACCGTATTTAATCCAGTTTTTGTCCGACCATGTTTACTGGATCTAAGTAACAGAAAAGAGCAAAACCAACAGAACAATTCACTAAATAATTTGTTTCCCTGGAGTTCAAACCAAAATTTTAATATAATCATGGAGAAATGCAACAAACAATACAAATTAAATATTCACATTTGAATATATGGATATCTATATTATTCACGTAATTTGCAAAATAGTGTTAAAAAGTCCTGTGCCCATGGTATGATTTGTTGTTTAATACTATTTGCGAGGAGACAAAAACGCTCCAAAATTAACGTTTGGTATTTATTTGAAAGAAAATGTAAAATAATTACCTATATAATATTATTTTGTGTCTCAAGATGAGAAAGTAAACCATATCTTTATACTTTTCAGAAGAGCTTAACGGGAAACTTGAAAGTGACAATTCTATTCCAATAGCAGGATGAAATCTGACTCTATCATGCTTGATGAGTGACTTAGTTAAAGATGATGTAATCCACTGGTTTAACCCTAAAGGTACTGTACTTTCCCGATGCTATAATCTGAGCTGTGAATGGTGTCCCAGCAATACAAGAAGTTACAGATTCACATCCAACATTAGTGGAGTTTATGCTTATATTAATGGCTTAGATCGGATAAGAGACGGAGGAACATGGACATGTAAGCACTGTCATCGAAAAACCTGCAAAACCTATACAATGGAGATAATGATTTACAGTAGGTACATCTTTCTTTCATCTGCATCATTAACGTTAGCATCATAACTACATCTTTAAGATGTCTTCGCGAATACCCTCTCCCAACCCAAAATACCCTTAAGATAAGTAACATAATGGTTGGCAATGTACAGGTTTTACATCCATTTAAGATGATCAGAGAAGATTCATTCTTTTCATACTTCATACAATTCGTCATAACAATACACTCATCCACACTTCCAATAACCATCTCTTAAAGTTTAAATTAGTTTCGCTTTGAAAGTTTAAAATCGTTTGTCACTTGAATATTACACACTTGTGATATTCAGTGTGTAACACGAAATCGATTTGCCTGTGAATGTGTTAATAATTATTAATGTGAAGCACACATACAATATATGCAAATATAATTGTCTTCGGTAAAACCATAAACATATTTGTGCAAAATGTATAGTTAAGGATCCAAGCTCTTTAGAATGTACGGTGCATGTTAATATCAGGACCTTGCATCCTAATCTATTTGACGAATATAGTAGCCATTTATTGACTCAAGCAGGAAGCGTATTTTTTTTTTTTTGGGGGGGGGGGGCATTAATTAATTTACATCAGATTAATACAGTAATTAATTTACATCAGATTAATAAAGTAATTAATTTACATCTGATTAATACAGTAATTAATTTACATCAGATTAATACAGTAATTAATTTACATCAGATTAATACAGTAATTAATTTACATCAGATTAATACCGTAAGTAGTTGACCTGAAGCATACTGATGTGACAAGGTATTTAGCGAAATATTTTTTTGCAAAGACAAAAATTGCAGATATGACACATATGTATAAGGTTCAAATGCGCAAATATTTACTGACACTTCATTGTGATAATAATGAGTTTATAATAGAAAACGAACATTCAACAACGAATGGGTATGTGTAAAGTCTGCACATATGTTTTGTGAAAAGGAACAAACTCTTCGGAATATTATCTATTGTATGTGTGCTAGGGCACATGATTTTAAACAATTATTAGGATTGGTGACCTCACCGTGGCCTAGTAGTTAGGAGGTCAAGCGTTCAAACCCCGGCCAAGTCATACCAAAGACTTATACAAAATTTTACTAACACTAGTCTAGCTAGGTGCTCAGCATTATCAGGTTAGTGTTAGGACTGGTCAGCTGCGTCAGAATGATGTGACTGGTGGAATATGTTGCTACACAGTGCAAGACATAAAAATAAACTTGCTACACAGTACTAGACATAACAATAAACGGTCACACAGCAGACATCGTAGCAATTTGGCTAAAAGCTTTTCTAAAGCTAGGCAAAAAAAAAAAAAAAAAAAAGCACGCACATGTTATAATTATTCACGACGATAACAACAAATACTATGTAGTAGGCACAACGAAATCGATGCATATAAATTGGACAGAAATGTCCCACCGAGAACGAAACAATGCACAAATATATTGGATTAATAACATACAAACTTTCTTATACCAATGTATTAGAATAATACATTACAAACTTTCCAATACCGATGTATTGAATTAATACCATACAAACTGTCCTATAAAAATATATTGGATTAATACCATACTAATTGTCCTATAAAAATGTATTGAATTAATGCCATACAATTTTTCCTATACCAATGTATTGGATTTATACCATACAAACTGTCCTATAAAAATATATTGGATTAATACCATACTAATTGTCCTATACAGATGTATTGAATTAATGCCATACAAATTTTCCTATACCAATGTATTGGATTATTACCATACAAACTATCCTATACTAATGTGTTGCATTAATGCCATACACACTGTCCTATACCAATGTATTGGATTAATGCCATACAAAATGTCCTATACCAATGTATTGGATTAATACCATACACACTGTCCTATACCAATGTATTGGATTAATACCATACACACTGTCCTATACCAATGTATTGGATTAATACCATACACACTGTCCTATACCAATGTATTGGATTAATACCATACACACTGTCCTATACCAATGTATTGGATTAATACCATACACACTGTCCTATACCAATGTATTGTATTAATACCATACGCACTGTCCTATACCAATGTATATCAATATAATTATTATACTATTTGACACTCTAATACCATACTAACTTTCCTTTACTTATGTATTGGATTAATACCATACACACTGTCCTATATCAATGTATTGGATTAATACCATACAAACCGTCCTATACCAATGTATTGGATTAATACCATACAAACTATCCTATACCAATGTAATTGATTAATACGATACAGACTGTCCTATACCAATGTATTGAATTAATATCATACAAACTCTCTTGTACCAATGTGTTGGATACCGTACAAACTGTGATATACCATTATATTGGAATAATGCCATACAAACTGTCCTATACCGATGCAATATATTAATGTCATACAAACTGTCTTATACCAAAGTAATGCAATACAAATAGTCCTATACCAATATTTAGATAACTAAAGTATATAGTTGTATCACTATTAAATTGATTCCAATTGATGATTTCGTTAAGTTTAGCAATCTGCTCGTATTGCCTTTGACTTAACAAATAGTGTCAAAGAAGTAGTATAATAATTATATTGCTGTACATTGGTATGGACAGTTTGTATGGTATTAATCCAATACATTGGTATAGGACAGTGTGTATGGCATTAATCCAATACATTGGTATGGACAGTTTGTATGGTATGTATCCAATATATTGGTATACGACAGTTTATATCGTAATAGAGTGTAAAGGAAGAAGTTTAAATATTATATTGTAGCTATTGCGTTTAATTGCAGTTATCACGAATGACAACGTAAACAATGTCGTGAGCACTGCATTAATGCCACCAGCTGTCATGTCTTACTAGACATACATACATGTGTAACACCCCATGTAGAGTGAGAATATACTACCAACACATGGAGACGACAATTTAAGCCCGATTGTTGTCGCATTTGCTTCCGTTGCATTTTCCAAGAGTTAGTTATTTAACTGTTTGGTCCCACATAGTATAAATAAATCACAAGCCATTGAATAATTAATATTAATTGGCTACGAATGATTTGCTACCCTAGAACATTTAGCGTTTGACCAATATTAAGTCAAGTGGGAAAACACACACTTAGGAAATAAGCGTAGTTTTAATACATATTAGGCGGTGTCGACGATAGTAGTAGTAGTCAGATGTGTAATACTACTACTACTACTACTACTACTACTAATAATAATAATAATAATAACAAAAATAAATACTACTATTACTACTACTACTAATAATAGTGATAATAATGAAAATAATTTACTAAGTACAGCGTCTAATCTTTAGACAATCTAGTCGCTTCATAATATTAGATAACTCATAAAAATTCATATATCAAGAAATGCAGATAAACAAACACGATGAATTTCAATGAAACGTAATATACGCAGACAATAAATAAGGATAGTAAACGTTATTAAGTCTTAAAGTCTAATTCTTATCGAAATGGTGAGTTAGAAGATCGCTGTTAAATGAGACCGAATGGCAATTCCATCCTGGATGCAAGGGTTGATACGCAAAAGTACATTGTCAATATGATTTAATTTCAATAGTGGAACAATGAGAATATCATAGTCCGAAGATGATTGTAAGTTTAGAGATGAGGTATACACATGAGTGTGGTCTGAGAGGTATATTGGACTGCAGTCACTGAATGAAATGTAGGATAGTCGACTGATATTTTGTTTAATTCTGGATGAAATTGGTAGCGGAGATTACAGAGAAGAAGACCGTGTGCTCCGTTCGTCGAACTCTGAACGTGTTTATTGAAGTTTCTATAGTCGACACTGAAACCAACCAGATAGAAATGCATTACAACATTTAAGTCTTGGAAGTACGAAGTGTTCTAGTGGCATAAATCGAAAGAAACATACGAATGGAGCCGATGCATCTCAGCTCCGGATATGCAGTATTGCACGTGTGCATACCATGTTTGTGCAAAGAGAAGGTCTTTTCCAGATTGAAACCTAGACTACGTACTGTATGAATTTAATGTTAGTTTGATGATACCTATTGTTTGAAGTAAGTGATATAAATGAGAAGGCCTTTGTGTGGTTATCCGGATGGCTTCAGGATCATCATTACTCATCAGCAGCTTGTGACATGTCATACATAAATCCGAAATACACTTCTCTCTGGTTTGTTTGGTAGCCTAAACTTCAGTCGTGCTACTAGCTTTGTGCATATGAATATAGTCAGCCTACCGTTAGCGAGACATCGACTTTGAATTTTGATATTTGATAAAGATTGAGCGTTTAATAATAAAGATAATGGGGGCTAAAACAGTGCCTTGTGGAACTCCAACGCTTACATCAGCTGGATTGCAAGGTTTCCCATTTACGGACAGGTCGTAACTACAATAAGAAGTGTAGTTAAACAGTAGGATGGCAGTGATATACGGACTCTGCATTTCTAAAAAGACTAAATTCAGTTGATATCCAAGTTTGGATGAAACAACTTTTATTAAGCTTTGGCCATGTTCTTTGCGAAAGTCTGGATGAGATAGAAGTATAAGTATCATCTGTAACCGACAGGATTATTGAATATTTAGCAGCGGCGCTGTCAGAATCGGAGCGAGTTGACATGACTAGCGTGCTCTTCATCAGATTGGTATGTAACAAGGTCATAGAGACAGGTTCAAATGATGTTATCTGTAATAACTGTGTGGCGATTATTAGTCAGCTCAAATTGTATTTTCAAGCTTCTATAGACTGGACTGCTTTATCACGAAAACAAATTTGCAAGCAGATTCGAAAGGATGACCGGAGTCGTTTGAAGTGATGTACATGTTTTCCGTGGTATGATCTTTATCGTAATCTCGAAGAGTTCTTTGAAGCTGGAACATTCAGAGAGTAATCGTTCTACTATAACAAGGTGATTTGGAATCTATTCATATATCTCATTAAGAACAATAAGGCTAGTGGAAAGCCAAATCATCTGGACCTTATGTCGTTCTCCTTTGGACGCGTGGACAAAACGGAATCTTTGTCTATGGAAGTATCGTCAATTAGTTATTGTTATTGTTTCTCCCAATGTATGTGTACCATCTATGCACGTGATGCTTATGGATGCAACGCATCCCTCTGAGCACATGACACCTTAAAGTATTATAAATCGCAAGATAATTTATCAATTATAAACCTTGAGTGATGGCATCAGAAGGTGCAACCCTCTGAAGGGTTGCACACAATCGGCTGTCACATTATTTCTTTGCACTAATTATTCCTAATACATCTTTACAATTTGGCGTGTTCGATTTGGCATCGATAATTAGTAAAATAAATAATTTGCCACTCAAAGTTGTCAAACTCATTACTAAAGTGTAATCCGTAAATATAAATAAATATAGTTATTAAAGTTATCACGATATTGCATCTACCTCCAGACACAGCGAGTGACATGAAAGTGTTATATACCATAATAAACTTCTGTACAGGACATATGTCCAAGAAAACAAGATGCGAGTCTCCGCCATTTTAAAATAATGTGACCCATATAGCCGTCCACCATTTTAAAATAATGTGACCCATATAGCCATACCATTTTAAAATAATGATACCCATATAGCATTCCACTATTTTTGTGCAAAATAATAGGTCACGAATAACTGATATTCTTACCAATTATTTTTCATGTCACCATCTATACTTTGACAACATATTACGCTCCACTCGAATTAAGTTTTTACATATTTGGAAACTAAATCTCACCACAGTTAATACATCATAAGGAACATCATTGGTTATGTCCGTAAAAATACTATAAAAAGTAGTGTAAGTATAATCCTCTAATGCTATATATAATGATCATAATATTACCTTTTATTGAAAAGCAATTTTTTTAGTAAATTATATTTCTCCGAGAATACTTACCCGATCGCATTACTTTAGGGATATAAGCCTGCTACCTCGCGAATCCAGCCCTACCAAAAGACGAAAATTCGTCTTTTCTATGTCATATAGACAAAGGGCAATAACTCTTGCTACTTACCTCTCCTTGCCACCCACTAGGTGTCGCCAGTTTTTAAGCTGAGCGGTATATAATATACGAGGATTCTCGCATGGCGGGGTGGTTGGGAGGGTTTCTTAGTAATTTTATCGGGTAAGTATTCTCGGAGAAACATAATTTACTAAAAAATTTGCGTTCTCCTTTGAATACATTCCCCGATCACATTGCTTTAGAAGAATAGGTAATAGGAGGAGGGAATGCGGAGCATCCGACCTCCACCCCGGATTTCCTCTAGGGAATGATGTCTGGATTCCTCATTTGAACGATAACCCGTTCTCCTAATTTTAATGAGCAACACAGTCGAGGGTCACGTGATATGTGACTCCTGTATAAGGTTAAGAAGATAGTTATTGAAATCTTCTTACCTACAAAATTTTTTCTGGCGAATCCAGCGAAGCTAATAGGCTGTGCTGATTGTTGTAA
Organism: Unio pictorum; assembly: GCA_030141615.1. Classification (NCBI taxonomy): domain Eukaryota; kingdom Metazoa; phylum Mollusca; class Bivalvia; order Unionida; family Unionidae; genus Unio; species Unio pictorum. Next base: position 2,616,790 of record JARLTB010000005.1, on the reverse strand, counting down.
ATGGGTCTGGTAGGCATCTGGGCTGCCAACACCGGACCTACTAGAATCAAGGTTTGCCTCTGCGAGGACAAATCTTTGAGATAAAACTGGTGAAGGTTGACTCTGCATGCCAGCCAACAGCTTCTATTATATCTCGGATAGAAACATTGTGTTCGAATGCAAGGATCGCTGAGATGGCTCTAATCTCATGAGCGGTAATCTGCATGAGGTGACTCTGATCTTGTGAATCCTCAGAGTACGCTGAGCGTATAACCCACTTCAGCCATGACGCAAGGGCTTGAATGGTGATATCACATTTCCCAGCTATTACCAGAAGAAAGAGGTGCTTTTATGTGACCTGACTCACCTCTCTGCGTTGAAATGGTGCTAGAGTGCACAAACAGGATCTTGCATGGCTGCTGCTCCTGACATATCTATAAAAGAAAGCGAGCTAATGACGACTCTTTGATTGCCAATGGATGGTAACCTATATTTGGCTACGAAGCCTGGCTGCGTCAAGAGGACCATCGAACCATCTGATCTGAATTGAAGATAGTTCGGGTCACTGGAAAGGACCTGCAACTCATTCACCCTGCATGCTGCAGCTAAGACTATCAAGAAACCCGATTTGTATGATAGTAGCTTTAACGAATTGTGGGCTAAAGACTCAATACTGTCTGAATTGAGCCATGTTAAAACCCAGGACAGATTCCATTTGGAAACTCGGTGAGGGATATTAGTCGATTGAACTCTAAAGTGGCTAAAATATCTGACAGATCTTTGTCATGGCTGATATCACATTTACCTTAATGGCGAAATGTGTCTGATATCTTGGAGCGGTAGCATTTGATAATAATTGGAGCCAACTGTTTCTCTTTGAAAAGCCAGAGAAAAATGTCGGCCAGTTGAGGGATTGTGACACTCAAAGGAACGATGTTAATGATATGGCACCAGTCCCTGATAACATGCCACTTTCCCTCGTAAGCCTTCAGAGTAGAGGGCCTTCTTGCTCTCGAGATTCTCTCCACAACTGAAGATTTAAATTGTTTGTTTTGCAAGGCTGTCTGGACAAGATCCAATCTTGAAGATAAAGACGGTCCGGACAGGGTTGGAACACCGCGGTTGCTTGAGAAGATTTGGGCTGACTGTAATCTTCCTAGGTAGATATATTGCCAGATCGAGTAGATCGGAGACCCAGGAGTTGTTCCATCTGAGAGGGGCAATCAGAATCATCTGACAGTTATGGCACCTTAACCTCTGGATTTTTTTCAGTACCAAGACAGTGGGAGGGTAGGAGAATTCCACAACCCTTCCCAGCTGATTGACCGAGCATCCACGGCCCAAGCTGCTGGGTCTGGAACCTGTGAGACGAAGGTGGGCAACTTGCGATTCCATCTTGGTGCAAAAGATCGATCATCGGACGTCCCCAAAGTGTACAGATTGGAAGAAAGCCCGATTGATGGAGTGACCATTTCGTGTAAATGACTAGATAGAGTGTCAGCCAAGACATTGAGTCTGCCATGAATGTGTCTGATTTGTACATTGAGGTGGAGATTGTCGCACCAATGTAGAAACTGCCAGATCAGATTGCACAGTTCTGGTGATTGGTGCCCCCTTGTTTTGAGGAGGCAAGTCACCACCACAAAGTTGTATGATATAAGGAGGACAGTTTTCATTAAGAGTTGATCCTGCCAGAAATGAAAGGCATTGATGACAGCCTTTATTTATGAAAGGTTGATGTGGAGAGGGCTCACCGGTATCGAAGTGCGGCAGCAGGTGGGCACCCCAACCGTAGGTACTGGCGGCGGAACATACCGTTATCTCCGCCTGGGGTATCTCCAGAGTAATCCCTGTGGACAGCCAACAGGGGTTGTGCCACTGACTCAAGAATGATCTTATCTCTGGTGTGATCATTATTGTGTGATGGAGGGCACTTAAAAAGGGTGCTATTACGCTAGTAACGTCCTTTGTAAATAGCGCATAAAAGGACGGCCGAGCGGGATCAAGTCCGCTGCCGCATTGAATAATCCGAGGAGTTGCAAGAACTCTCTCGCTGAAATGCGCATCTTGTTGGAAACGGACTCTACGAGTTAGACTATCCGGATGATTGCAAACGCGAGGAAGCCTTACCAGATTCAGATCGGTGAGAAACTCCACACCCATATGGACCAAAACTCTGGGCTGGACAGAGATCGGACTTTATCTAGTTCACGAGAAAGCCTATATGATGTAAAAGTGATATAAGATCGTTTCTGCCTTTGAGCAGAGTAGAACGTAACATATGTTTCTGGAGGATGTCGTCCAAGTATACTGCTGTCACTATAGATGAAGTCGAGCGGAACAGGGTGACGACGCAATCCATAACCTTGGTACAAGCCCAAGGGCTGATGTTGAGGCTAAACGGTATGACCTGGAACTGATAAACCGAGTCCCGACAATCACAACGGAGAAATGTCCGTGACTCGGTGGATAGAGACGTGAAAATATGCGTCGGTCATATCTAGACTGACAGCATACCCGTCGGATAGATTGATCACGCCATCTCCACATTGAATTTCAGGGATAAAATGTATTGGTTGAGGTGGCTCTGGTCGATGAACGGCCTCTGGATAAGAAACAGCCATGAATAAAACCTCAGCTATTGCAGGGTTTATTTTTTTATTTTTATTTTTTTTATATAGAAAGGCATCATTCTCCCGATCTGACGGTACATCCGTGAAGAGGGGAGAGGAGGACAGGGGAGGGGATGGATAACTGAAGTCCAAAGTCCCTCCGAAATGACCTGAATCACCCAAATGTTCTGAGGTAATAAAGTGGTCCAGTGGTCCTGAAATTGCAGGAGGCGGCTGCCCACAGGTAGGCAGTCCGCTGGCGGTGGGCAGGATATGTCAACTTCTAGAGTTAGGAGGCTTGAAGGCGGAGAAACTAGTGTTCTTGTCGCCTCTGTATGGTTGCCTCCTAGCTTGATTAGAATGTTGGCTCCCAGCACTGGGTTGGGATCAATACTACACATTTTATTGTAAGGGTCCCTTTTTCCCTGGTCCGCCTATCATCCCTCCGCTGTGTCAGGGGATGCGTGTTTCGAAACGCCTGCGAAAGTTGGGCGACGAGTTGGAGGGGCAGTTCAGGAACTGCCTGCCTTCGAACTTTTTCAATTTTTTCCCCAAATGTAAAGATGACCCAAACGAAGACATCCGTAAAGCCCGGGCAGGATGGGGCTTGAGCGACGTGGACCACCTACATGCGTCACGTGTTATCAGGTCGAGGTTGGGAGAAGCAGTCAACGCATTGGCCATGGAATGGTGAGCTGCACTGTTAATAACTCTAGCAATCCAGGCCGTCACTTCGCAAGCGTGGCCATTACCGGATTTGCCTAGGGAGTCGGAAAAATGGCTAGCGAAGCCAAGTCTAACATTGAAGACGTAGCGAATACGTTTCGGACTAGCTTTGACGTGGCATTGGATCAGTACTGAAGGCGTCTGATTGAGTTTCGTACCCGCTACACTAGAACGTCGTTGGAAGTTAGCTTCCTGAATTTTGTACCGACTGGGGAAGAAGGAGGAAGGACATCGTCTCTTCCTCCCATTCAAGATGTACAGATGCCTTAACTTGTAGTCTTGAATGGCAGTAGGAGGTGGTAGGCATTCTGAAGTTCCCAAAAACCTATAATTTTTTTTTCTGCGGCCTTGGAGCTAAGCTCAGTCCGTTCCATGACCGGATCTGTGTACGGATGAAAGTGTTTCGTCACACTCACTGTGTGCTGAGTCGTGTTCTGGTCAACTCAGGCATCCACTCGCAGCTGAATTGTCAAATTGTATCAACATATAACTTAAACAGTTAAATCTAAAGCTTAAGGAACCGGTGTATATTTTGGTATGGCTAATTATTTATCGAAAGAATGCTATCATTTGTCAGATGAATAAATGTGGTCGTTCATACTTAATAAAGTCCTAACGAGATCAGCATTTGCAGACACATCGCAGCTAAATTGTATATAATGACTAGACATACCCAAAACTCGGTTGCTTTTCCCTAATGCGCCCTGGAATAGAGAGCTACCTTTAACTTCAGTTTTTTTCAGGCTTAACTTGACAATGTTCCAAACACAGCTATACGGATCATCCTTAGAGTAACACGATCAGAGCACAAGTCCTCGCTGTTCTGTACCCTACATTGGATATCTGTTCGATTCAGAATCAATAACAACTTTTGTTCTCTGTGCTATATTTTACTGACGGAATCCAGTCGAACATACCTATCTGGCCTCACCCATATGTACATACGTCCAATATACGTACACTCCTCTTCTGACACTCGTATACTCTTTCTTCCCAATATACTCATTATTCATTATTCAAGGGTGCTCCTAAAATTCACCTTTTGCGACTGTAAAAATAAACTTAATAACATAATAATGTTTCCTACCTTAAATATGTTCAGCAATTTGTTGTGTTTTCTAATTTCATGATATTTATTTTGTCATTTTGTTTATTATTTTATGTTTAATATTTTACTAGAGAAAGGATTGGCCGAATCAACAATAAGTGATTTAGATAAAAACATGTACCATGAGTTACACACATATTCACATTTGGAAATACCGATACCGTTTGACGCTTCTCTAGATCGTGTCATAATAATCGTATTATCTTAATATCGAATAAAAAGATTTTGTCAAGCTGGATTTACAATCTATTCATGAAATACATTTCGTCTTCGTATAATCCGTACTCGATGGTGTTAGGTTTAAGAAGGAGTTTTATTTACCAATAGTTATTATGGATACAGAAGTTATTAAAAGAAGAAAAATACGGCACCTAATGAAGTGTCGATTTGCTCCATCATAGTTAATCTAGTATGATACTCATCTTTGAAGTGAAGAATGGAAAATACTAATTATTGCAGTTGAAATAAAACTCAGACATACTTATTAAATGTCTATGATAAAGTGTCAAGTTTGGAGAGTCTATCATTTAACTCGTTGTGCTATAAATGTTTACATTTACTTTATGACCATATCTGTTCCTATCTATCTATTTACAGTCTGATCACCAATATTTATTTGCTTGAATTAGTATGCATGCTATTAGGTAATACAGGATAATCATCCGAGTTTAGTTGTTGTGCCAAATCCCTTTGTTACGCCAGATCATATGTATTGGTTCCATAATCACCGAATAGAGATCAAGAGCAGATCGTTGGTAACGAGCAGCACAAATAACGGCAGCTATGTCTAAGATAAGACCCATCTGGAGAAAAAAGAATATTTGTCTGTAAACTAAATTCAGACTATTGAAAGCACTTGTCATCTCAATCGTTTTGTATTCATGTGAGGCCTAGACCCTGACAGCAGAATTACAACGAAGAATCCAGGCACTTTACATCAGATGTTACAGAACCATCCTTTTATCTCTTACATGATGAAGTGCGTAACACCATCAGGCACAAAAAGTAGGCCATTATGAAGATCTCCTCACCAGTGTCAAAAGGTGAAAGGTGAACTGGTATGACCATGTCACTAGATACAACTGTCTATCCACAACAGTACTGCATGGCAGCATCCAGGGTGGTGGAACGAGAGATAGACAGAGAATAATGTAGACTGACAGCATCAGAAAATGGACCAGGAACAGTTCTGCGGAACTAGAAGGATGCTCAGCAGCACAGTGCCTCAACGACCACACTAGGTTAAGAGACGGAAAATGACATGCTTTCGACAATCAACAATATTAGTCGTGTTCTGGCTGATCGTATTTCATATGATGTTGCAGTAATGTAGAACTAAGTGAAGTTGAGTAACAGTTGCGGCAAAGACAACCACATAATAGTCATACAACAAAGCAAAGATCTTGGAAAATCTTAGCTTCAAAACCACTTTGTCTGTCACTTATCTGGTATGAGGTCAGTTTTAAAAAACGAATATAGGACAATTATATCTGACCCCACTGGTAAGTTTAAATATTGCGATTATTCGATTTAGCATTTTTCACATAAGCGTGTTTAGATACTTGCTTTGAGTTCAATTTCGTAAGCATTCTGCTACTTATATTTCCTATGTTATGTATTGTAGTCATAGATCTGATCAAAGCAATCAATATTAACGCGATATGTCCTAATATATTGAACAAAATCACTCTAAACGTGTTGCGCGTGTGACTCATTATGTGTTTGTAATCATTTATATGATGCTTGTTTCAATTACAAGTATCGATCATATTAATTTTCATGAAGTTTACAACTTCATCAGGTGTTCTCTGTTTTGCTGATGTACGTTCTGCATCACGCCATGGCTGTTTCTTGGCCTAAACCCGACTCGTTCTGATATTGATAGTTTAGTTTCACTGTCTAATAATGTTCATTGTGCTACGTTTCACTGACGGACCACAGTGCAACGCACCTATCAGGCCTCGCCCTAGTATGCACACCAGCAAGATACACTCCTCTTATGACAATCGTATACTCATGATTCTCACTATGAAAACGAAGTCATATGGACAACTTTCTTTTGCATACCAGGGCCCAGCAACGTGAAATTATTTGCCAATTGAAATTTGACACAAAGACACAGTGATCCCTTTCAAGAGTGCTGTTTGAACTCACCTATATCGACTGTAAGAACAAACTTAAAACCTAATAATGTTTCCTAACTTAAAACTTTTCAGCATTTATTATGTTATTTCATTGTATGGTGTTTCGTTTTTACTTTTTTAGTCATATATTATATATGTTGTAAAGCACTTAGAGCGTCTAAAGACTGCGCGCTATACAAAGTCATTATTATTATTATTATTATTATTATTATTATTATTATTATTATTATTATTATTGATATTATTATTATTATAGGCTGTGCTAATTCGTTCCATAAACTATTTTAATGCAGTGTATGTTTGCTCTGTTATAGATAGGATAGTATGATATGCATCTTAAAGTGAAGAAATGGAAAATACTAATTATTGCAGTGGAAATAAAGCTCAAACATACATATTATATTGCTATGATAAAGTGACTGGGTTTAACCATATTAAATATCCAAGAATAAAAACAGTTGTTATTAAAGGCAAGTAGAAAATGAAACAATCATTATAGTTACAATAATATTTTTCTTAGTATAAACAATGTATCAGATTTGTGTAATTTACCTTAACATATTCTGTATCGATTGTTCGATATTTTCCTAATTGTGTTATTTTTAAAAGTGGTATCATATGATCGTTACTGAATTGTATCTGCAAGTGTTACGTTTGAAGGGTCTATCCTTTAACTGGTTGTGCTATAAATGTTTAAATATTTCTTTAATATGTTAATGGACGGAATGTATCAACAATTAATTAATAATAATGTCATCACATTAATACTAAACTTACGTTTACATTAGGGTTGGAATATTTTATTTGTATTTTCTCATCAGTTACCTTAACGTTGTCAAAATCGTGCAGTATATTACTTGACAGCCCTGCTTTACTCTACACGACAGGTGTATCTAAAATCAAATAGTTTGTTTAAAGCTACTTCTGATGTTAAACAAACACGTTACACGCATGTAGCAGAGGTCTGGGCCTTTAATGTATTAAATTTGTCTGTGTGTGGATTTGAGATGACAAAGACGACGATTGTGATGAGTTCAAGGAGTTAATAAAGAAAGAGACAACCACGATAACGAATGAACGCGATATTAATAAGTCCACAACAAACTTTAGATAAGAATAACTGAAAACATAATAATGATCATTAAAACAATTAAGAAGACAAATGTTTAAAGGTATTTACATATTACCTGGTTCCTACTATGAGCTGTACTTTCTAAATATAAAACAACACAGATAGGTATATTAAAGAGAGACCATATTTAGCCTCCATACGTCTCTTTTTACAAAGGAACTTAAATGTAACTGAACAAAGCGAACATTGACCCTCTCCCCCGGAACATTAGGACCAATGAGCCAAGACGACGAGAAAGTATTGTTTCCGCTCTGTTGTGATTTAAATGTTGTATCTTGATGCTTGATGTATTCGAGCTATTACAAGCAGGTCATATATATATATATATATATATATATATATATATATATATATATATATGGATCCCACAAGCAAAAGAGCGTGCAACTTACAGGTAATTACATGTGTCGTTTTTAGCTTGTGATAGCAACGTTCTTCTTGTTTATCCTCAAAATATACTTTCTTGGTTATTTCTGTTGATTAGTATTATAAAAAGATATTTAAAAGTGTTCAAGCTGTAAGGCTGTAAATATGTACGTCAAACATCGGATCTGTATTGACGTGAATACGTCAAACACAATTATGACCAGAGGTAGTATAAAAGAACATCAAAGCCTTATCCCTTTTAATGATTGTTTACACAATTTGAAATACCCCGTAGCTATAAAAAGGGATTCATACAGTTTGTATTATATCCCAATTTAACAGGCATTCGAACAGTTAAGTATTCCATCCTAATTCAAATGGGATTAGTACAGTGCTACCTTCTAACCCAAATCAAAAAGGATTTGCACAGTGCATCCCTTCTAACGCAAATCAAAAGGGATTATAACAGTGCATCCATTCTAACCCAAATCAAAATGGATTATAACAGTGCATCCCTTCTAGCCCAATTCAAAAGGGATTAGAACAGTTTGTATTATATCCCAATTTAAAAGGCATTCGAACAGTTCATTATTCCATTCCAAATCTAAACGGATTAGAACAGTGCTACATTCTAACCCAAATCTAAAATGATTAGGACAGTGCTACCTTCTAACCCAAATCTAAAGGGATTAAAACAGTGTTGCCTTCTAACCCAAGTCTAAAGGGATTAGAACAGTGCTGCCTTCTAACCCAATCAAAAGGGATTAGAACAGTGCTGCCTTCTAACCCAATCAAAAGGGATTAGAACAGTGCTGCCTTCTAACCCAAATCAAAAGGGATTAGAACAGTGCTGCCTTCTAACCAAAATCTAAAGGGATTAGAACAGTGCTGCCTTCTAACCCCAGTCAAAAGGGATTAGAACAGTGCAGCCTTCTAACCCAAATCAAAAGGGATTAAAAAAGTGCTGCCTTCTAACCCAAATCAAAAGGGATTAGAACAGTGTTACCTTCTAACCCAAATCTAAAGGGATTAGAACAGTGCTACCGTTTAACCCAAATCTAAAGGTGCAACGTATAGTGCAGTAATTTTAAAGTTAACACAAGATATGTATAAATAAATTTATGTTTGTTTTATTTTGTCTGTTTTAAGAAACAGAAATGAAAGTAAAATGCATGCTGCAAGATCGTAAAATGTACTTTATTTGTTTATGAATGAAACTGCTAATGTTTAAGCATGTTAGTAGAAACTAAGTCAAATATTGATAATTTAAATTAAAATTCTTTTGGTCTTAATAAAATCATAAAATAACTAAAATACTTATGAGGAAGAAGTTAAACCATATTATAAAATGGATCCTTTGTTGATTCATGTTCCAGATTTGTATTGCTACATAATACAAGTTACAGATATAACATCAGAAAAAATGTAAAGTGTTTAACTGTTGCAAACTTTAATAAGTACAATATCTTTCAAGTAGAAATATAGCGACACTTTCTCGTTAGTCTTAAATAAAAGAAGATTCATAATCTGTGTTCTTCTAGTATGCCTTTCCAAATTTACATTTTAAATATTCATTTATGACACTCACATTTTGCAAGAATTGACTATTTAGAGAACAAAGAAAAATATCTGTGAACTACATTGAACTCAACAAATATATTGGACGGTAAATTGCTATATTTCATTGGATGAACTAAACACTTTTTCTGATTAATTTTGTCTTCTATTTTGGTAGAATCACCAGGTGGTGTTAACCTTGTTCAGCCCATCCCAGAAGATGGAGACCTTGGAGTCAAATCAATCACCTTGATGTGTCAGACAGTAGTTTGTACTTTTCCTGCTCCAAATATAACTTGGTACTACAAGGTAAGGGTTGCAAAAGGTTGTAAATCATATATGTCAACCAATTTACAATCCAAAGGCATTGCCAGCTGTTGCTATGGTTGATGAAGAACAGATGTATTATTGATGACATTGGTATTATATTATGTAATATCTATCATCCCATTTACGGGTATTCATTTATTAATATTATCCCGATAGGCACATACACGGCGGCTAGAATTTCGTCTCCCAGTATGTATGTATGTATGTATGTATGTATGTATGTATGTATGTATGTATGTATGTATGTGTGTGTGTGTGTGTGTGTGTGTGTGTGTGTGTGTACGTACGTACGTACGTACGCACGCACGCATGCATGTATGTGTGTGGGTGTGCGTGCATGCGTGTGTTTGTATAAGAATGCATGTATGTCTAAGTGATTCCACGGGGAGATTTAGTCGTATGTTTAAAGTGCATGAATACATTTTGTTTCAGAAGCTAATTAGTCCAATTCTGGTCAAATCACCATGTGCTACTTACCTCTCATTTTAAAAGGGGCTTATAAATATTTGTTTTTCACAAATAAGTACAATATACCATTAGGCATTGCAATATTAATTTGATTTTCTTTGACGATGGAATAACCTAGAATATTGAAAATCCAGTTTTTTTTGAGAAATGTGAGTTTTGTTGATATAGCTTCCGTTCGTAATTCAGTACTCATGGGTACAGTGCCTACTTGGCGGAGACACTCAGCATTATACAATGAATGATGTGCAAAATGTGCTGATTTCAGTTCGTGTAGATGGAAGGGTGAGTGGAGTCTCTTAATTAAAACTCACCACGGAATTAAAGAAAGCTCTGGACGTTACAGCATTATCAATTTAAGGCTCCTTCTTCAACGGCGGGCTTGCAGAAAAAGAAATGTTACCTGATCTATTCTACTAAACTCATCTAATGTAAATAATAAATTGATCAATTAAAGCAAATTACATTGACACCGCCGTCGTCTGTTAAGGCTCGCTTTACCGTATATTCCCATAATTACAACCCATTTGTTTATAGAACATGTAAGTAGACGAGATACATTTAGTATGCTACGGCAAAATTTCACTTATGATCCCTACCTACATGACAAAGACGTTCAAGTATCACATCTGCTAAAAACAGATCATTATTTGGCCCCATGTTACGTATTCAGAAGACACCAGCACGGCTATGTGTAACCTATACAAAATTACTTGACACACAATAGTGGAACGAAAAATATTCTACATGAGAAAAGGCTTAAATTCATAATTCAAAAGCTAATTTTGTGAGAATGATTAGATATAAAAATGTCATATAAAGGCACTTTCTATGATGTCTAAAGAGGAATAATAAACAAGAATGCATGAACCTAGTGTGAAGTAGTTTTGCTAATATAAGTCAATGTGCAATGTGATAAACGTATGATCTCCTGATTTTCTATCACAATAACAATACGTCGCAGCACATAGAACAATGCAATATTCAAGCTGAATCACACGTTTCCCCCCAATTTTAAATAATATGAATGAATTCCACAAGCTCCCAAGTAGCACATGCGTCATATATAATATAGTGAATAGCCCTCTATATTCGAAGAGAATGAAGTTAATGATGTATAAGTGCGCAATATGGAGACACCAGCATTTAAAATAATCATTTCGTAATAAGAAATATAACTGGTGAAGAAAGTGAATATCACTAAGCAATGCTCTAAACGTACGAATAGATACCATCATATACCATCTACACCTTTTGCTAAAGACAATCTGGCAGAATTAGATTGTAAAGCTCTAATTATTCAAATCTGAGTAAATCGTACTGCAGAAACAACCTGTTTATGAACATGAATATAGACATTCAACACAGAGGATGTCTTTACGCCAATCACCTTCAAGTGTTCAACTTGATAGAGCTGCAAATCAATGTTCATATATATAATGAACACGTGAAAGAAACGAATGACTGCCTACGACAGTTAAATTATACTGACAGTTGGTTTGAGAAGAGCATGCGGCATAAGTGTCTCCGCGAAATCCATGTAGACTGACCGTTTGAGAAAGTTCTTAGCACACTAAGCCAGGCGGACATCTGTTGAACTTTTACGACACCAAACAAGAACCAATTTTGTGAATAGAAAGTGTTTTGATGGGTCAGGAAATCCTTGATCTTGTTTATCTACCATACTATACTGCATGCAAGCGCGAATTTACCGACGTCCAACTCACATATTAGGTCATGACATCTTTTAAAAATGTGAACGACATTTTATAATTCCTAATCTATTTGTAACACTAACCAACACGGTGGTTTTTCTACAGAATCATCGCTTCCTTCTTTATGATGCCCGGCTCAGGTGCTCAAACTTTGCCATTGAGAGCAAATACTCTTGCAGCAAAACCGTTTGGGGAAATCAAATTATTGGTATGCAGCGACGACTCTCTTTTGCAGTCACTGTAGGAACCCGTTTTGTGGAGGTCGATCAGCTTTGGGCCATCTGTCTTCCGATTGGTTAATACATCTAGGTAACGATCATACATCGGTATTGCGGCAAGATAGATCATTCTTCCCTTGAGTTACGATACCTTTCTGGTTGAATCCGAATATGTAAATTGTAAATTCATGCTTGCAATCCTATCCATGCTAGTATTCTGGTCGTGCCAAACAAGTTCGTGATCCAGTTAAATATGTTCATGAAATGTTTTTTAAGGATTTTAAACATCCAATGTACCTGACTTGGAGTAATAGAAAACATATATTAGAAGCTTGTTCTTATATTCGATTAACATTGCAGAATGTATTCGCAACTGAAGTGGCGATCTACTTTGATGCTTGATCAGCGACTTGTTTGCAATTCAGGTCGTTCCTCAGCGGAACAGTTGGGTGAGAAATTAGCAGTTGCAGATGGTCTACTTGCCTTCTATGCTAATTAGTTTTCAATGGTCTTCTCAAGGATGTACTATTTCTTTAATACTAATATTTAGTACCTCATGCTGAATCCGTTCTAGTCTTATAGACCATTCGCTTCAGTGTCATTGTCGTGGTTTAAAGCATGCAGTGCAAACAAATCTCGTGATCATCACCAAGACTAACATTATATTTCATTCCCAAGAAAAACATTATATTTCATGCTGGGCAAGATCACATCATCTTGATCAGTTTGGATCAATATATAACAATATGGTTGGGTAACTTATTGCATGATAATCAACCTCACATACGATACGCTTGTTGTTTTATCTATGCATAGTTATGTTCATGCTCTCCATTACGGATCACTGCCATCTCACCTCTGTCTGCGTTCGTTCGAGTCTCGGATTCTACCGATGTGGGTACGTGAGAATGCTTATCGTGGGTCAGTGGTGCTCTCCGAAGTTTGCTGAGTTCTTCCTCCACCATTAATATTGGCTGTCATGTATAGGCTATCTTGTGCTGAAGAATGGCATTAAATCCTATAACAATATATCGTTTTCGAAGATGACGTGAACATATGAAGGGTCCTCAGGGCCCATTTTACTTTGCGGTTTAGTCTCTATATCTTGCTGCTCATGCTGCCTGGTAATGACATTGACGAACATACTGTTGTCGTGACTACCGCTGTGGCACAGCTGTATGATTTACTTGTATACCTCTCTATGTTTAGAATGGTATATGTTGTGGAATAACCGTGGTTTGCATCACAAATGGCTAACTCGTGAGTCACATTGAAACATTTAGCTTCAAGAAACGTGCTACAGGATGCGATGTTACAGTAAAGAAGTAGCAGCTATTACGAAATTGCCAGAAGACGTCAACGTCTCACAAAATGTCATAGGATTCCAGAAGCAGGAAATATTTAGAAGTACAACGCAAAACACTCAGTACGACATTTGTTTGTTTAGTCCCTAACTACCGGAACAATACTTAATTCTTGCTTCTTCTTTAGAAATACGAACACGTTAAGTCGGCAAGTCGATGTAAAGCGGTATGCAAGGAGCCAATCTCGAGACGGTTAATCTTTGTGATCCACACCAAAAGTGTGATCTGGAGCTCGATTTGTCTGTACTATATATCATTTTAATTTTGTAGACATGAGTCTAACGTTGCACCTTCAGTAAATGTTGCCCCCACTTTGAGTTTAACTTTCTAATATGCACTGTCGCAAGTATTAGGTAGGAACAAACACCAACAAATAGTGACTATGTGCATCATGATGCAATACGTATTACCAGCTTAACAAATATTGAGTTTTTCTGCGTTTACGGTCGTGGTTAGTATTGTCGTTTCTAATTCTTAAATTGTTAATTGGGACGTGTTTATCACTAAAAGATCTAGTCAATATTAGTATGAATATACTCCTTTACTTCCAATGACAAAAGTCTTGATCCACTTTTTTGGAACGAAACGCTTCCATGCTTCCATTGCTAGGTTCGCTATCTGCTGTTCTATATTTCTGTTAATTACCCGACGACTGTTTACTAACAACTCGCCCGTTTGTAAAACATCATGTACTTTACCATCGTGTTTATAACTGCGCTGTTTCTTGGATGAATATGCACCTGCACTTTCTATCGTAAAGGGTCCGTCGTAGCCCTTGATACTGTGCATAGCATTTCCTTATTTGCTCGAGAAATAAAAACTAGACTCCGTAGCATCTTGAAATATAGCGTGCTTATGAGAAAAGCAGTGCTTTTCTGGTAAGGTCAGGCATTATTATTTACCTATAATTCCGTATTGTGTCTTTCCTAGCATATAATTGTACTTCGATTGAAAGGTGATAATGATGCAATCCGGCTGGTAGGTGACGCTCTTGCTGTGGGTAAAGTAATATAATTTAAACTTTCGTTGTTGATGCCAGTAATGACTCCATGACGTGCTGAAGAACAAAATCTACTTGATTTTACGGCAAATCAATATTATTATTGCTGACAATGACCACAGCATTGTTGAAAGTGATGTTGGTGGATTATATATATATATATATATATATATATATATATATATATATATATATGGATTAAAAAATCACAGCAAGGTGTTTCTGCAACAAGGAATATGTTCATTGCATTTCAACGATTGAGAACGAATCTAATGGTATTTTATATATTCGGAGTTAATGAAGTTTCCTTATGAATAAACCTAAAAAACCGTCGGAATATATTATATTAAATTTTGATCACAATTACAAATATCGGACATGACCAGCATACATATTAGGGTTCGCTGTTGGATTTTACAACATTGTATTTCAATCTATTACTTTTCACAGGAGCATCTTTATTTATTTAGACAATCTGTCGTTAATATTCTATTTCGAGCGGTCCGAACAAATTATCATTAACCAAATCTCCGCTCAGGCACGTTAAGAAAGCTTTAGATTTAAAAACAGGAGTTTTAACTTAATTTGTATCAGAGATCCATTACAAATTCAACAAATAAAAAACACAGGTGGATTTTCCACTTCTTGCAGCTATACCAGCATTATTAGCCTTTGTGGCTGAAACTGTTTTAATACGTCGCAGCACTTTGTGATGATGGAATTGCTTCAGGCATTGTACAAAAGAAAGCAACATAACAACGAATTTTACATGCAGAACCTTAAAAAAAACCAATCAACAAGACAATATCTGATCCTCCACTATGTGGCATTGAAGCAATTGCTGCACTCCACGATGTTTTCTATCATCCAATTACACTCATAAATATTGTAAATGAATCCACATTAAATAATTATTAAAATATATTAATGGTAGATATTTAAGGACATTCTTACTCTAAATAATATCAAGCGAAACGGACAGGATATCACACGAAAATGTAAATAAAATTACCAGTGAAGAAATATCCGAATCATAAATGCAAACGAAGTGGATGCACGTCAAGATATGAGAGAAAGATTACAAACAGGTGTTTTTCATTACAAGATATTATCGTCAGAATGAATGGAGAAACCGAAAGCAGCATATCTGTAATTGATAGTAATGGAAACATTAAGCCCGGTTTTGTTATGCCAACGATATTAGATAATATTCTCAGTTGAGTAATAGAATCCGGTGATACAATATCCGGTTTCGTTAATACGACTAATACTATAATTACTGGTCTCTATCGATGAATACATCAATGAGGAGTTTTTGTGGACACATAAGCAGTTAAATGAACTAAGGCAAGAGCATATTATTATAATTACCTGTGATAGAGAGCAGATTTCGGATTATGCGCATTCCTCTATTAAATTTGATCTGATTAAAAAGATAATATCTAATTTTTTAGATTGATGGGTATATAATCTAAAATATCATGCCACAACAATAGGTGGTTTAGCAAGATATTCTGATGATTTTACAAGATCGGCTGGTCATCTATGATGTTTGCTAAGGATGTTACTGATAATGCTGATCATAATCGATATGTTGTAAAACAATCAAAGGATCGTGCTGCTCCTCCTGGTGGTCATGTTGATGCTTATATCGAGAATATGATTATTAACACTAATGATAATTACAAGCTAGAATTTTTAACACGTAAAAATATATTGCGAGGAAGGAGTAGATTATTTTCATGCATGATTCCATTATCTCAGATATTTGCATTTTGCAGAAACGTCCGAAAAGTAATGTTTGGAGCTAAACACACAGTTGTCCTTCAATTAAAAACTAATGACAATGATGCAATCTGGCGAGAAGCAGGCCCTGATGAATCTCCACTCGCTGATGGTAGAGTAATTCTAACAAATATCTTATTGTGGATTATGCTAATGGCTCCATCAATCGCCGCAAAAGAAATATTAATAGAATCTATGGGAACAGGTGGTAAATCATTGATGTCATGGCTAACAAACACGATGGATATAATGGAGTTCTGTTAATGGTGTATTTACATGGCATATGGAATCATGACAGGGTGTTTCTGCGCCTCGGAATATATTTGTTGCGTTACAGGTTAAGGCATGATTGGATATACAAACACGTAGCCATATTATATTTGACCTATTGGAAGTTTCTGATGTCTCATTAAGAATAAACCTCCCACAAGAACCATCGGAAGATATGTTACTTAATTATGACCAAAACCAAATAGCACGCGCGTATCATTGCTTGTTTACATTTATGGGACGTGATTAAAAAACAATATAGACTATTAGATCAATCTGATTTATTAATTATATGTCATATAGTCACGTTAGTGTCACTCTGACCCCTGGTCATACTGAGAAATTGCAATAGGATTCTGCTTAAAATACGGGAACTACAATACCATTAAAAGGCAATCAAATGTATGGTGGTCAGAATAAACTATCACTGACAGCGCGTCAAATTAAGCATTTCAATGATGCTAAAAAAGATTAAACGAGTGTTCAGGTTACTTTTTCTCTCTTTCACTCTGCTGGTGCAATCACAAATATGATTAAATCAGGTGGTATATTTCCACTTCTCGCTGCGTTACGACCGTTGATTGCCGCGGACGCTCCCGTTGAAATGAAAGCTGCCGCTTTAGGAACAGTTGGAACCGTTGCTGGGATGGCACTAAAGAAAGCGACTGGAGATAAGATATGAAAAAAAGGCGATCCGTAAAAGAATTGGGTCTAAGACTACCAAGGACTCCGTATTCATGGTACAGCGAGAAAGGTCTGAGGTTGCTAGGGACGGTTTACTAAAACCACTGTCAAATTTTGATTTACTCGATGCTGATAAAAGATTAAGAATACAAAATAAAAACTTCAGAGGTGCTTTTATGCGAGATCAATTACCACAACAACCCGACAGCGCTTAAACCGGTATTATTAATCTTCATAACAGCAACGGACCTGGAACTCACTGGGTTGCATAAGCGATTGATCAATGTGGAATCGTTTTGTTTTTATTCCTACATGTTAGCCTCACCTATAGCATTGATGCGTTATATACACCAATTACAAATCCCTCGCTGGTATTCGACGCTGCCAACACAGACAATGACCGACCCACCAATATGCGGCCATGAAGTAATCAATGTCCTTGATGCTAAATCATCATCGACTAAACCACCCTATAAAACCGTACACGAATACACGAGTAATCGCTTTTCAGAGAGATCCTAAAATATAACGATTGATATTTACGGGAGATCGATTTCGAGCCTGAATAAAAACATGGAGCAAATGTCTGCAACAAAAGATGTAATTTTTTTTATCAAGGACGAAGTATTTGAAATGTTAAATCTTGCAAGCGTTTATTTTTTTGCATCTTAGATCCGTTAATTTGTTTCCACGCAACGCATTTGTAAAATGCTGTATTATTCGTTCTGTTACACAATTCAATGACGAATATTTCATTGGTTTAATTTTCAATACCCGGTTTATCATTTATCTGATAGATCCCATAAACAACCGTGGGTATAGGATAAGCTCTCTCGTAATACGGTTTGTCAATCCCAGTCAGAATTCCTGGTATGGAATCCTGACTCAGTGACAGTTCTCTTTGTTTTCAGGACTTTCTCTGGTCAAGATGCGAGATTATTACTGCTGCTCTTTCGTCGTTCTTGGGAGCATCAACACTACCATGAATTCAAAATGTTGACCAACAGTGAAATGCTCCATTGCGCTTGAATTCATTAAATGCATCACGGATTCTAACTATCATGCTTCTATCACTTATTAGACCCGTTGGTACATCATGGGAGACTCTATCGAGATTGAATTTAACATTTTTCCAAGGCGTCATTTTCGATATTCTCTCGAACTCCTCCATATTATAAGTAAAACAAGTATTTAAATTAAAAAATTGTTATATAATGAATCATTGCAAATGGCTTATGATAGGATCAGTAACCGCTTGTAACAAATCATACAGAAATGAATTATGTGGATATCGTTTAGAAAGCGTACGTTGTGGGAGTTTTGGGCCTTCAACCTGCGTACGATGTGGGGTAGGTGTGCTTGGTAAGTCGCAGTTATGTCTCAGTTGTGGTGGTAAGCGATACGGAGAGCTAAAGCGCTATTATGATAAAATAATCAAGAACACCATTAAAGATTCCGTCACTGACTCCATCCCTGACTCTGTCAGGGACAAAATCATAAGAACACCTCAAGACTACATTGAAAGATTCTCAAGTAATAATTAAACCAAATAATTAATTAGACAAATAATATTATAGTATATAAATTAACCAAGAATTTTAACCACATCCCGTTATCATCGAATATGAAGCATCTCGTGATGGTATTGTCAGACACCGCAGACTGAACAAACCATGAGCAACGTACAATGCTCTTAGGTTTTTGATGTTATCTGCTGGAGGGAAAAAAATTACTGTCACAGATTCGCGTATGAATGTTACAACGGACTGATCAAGGGTGGATTTGTAATCGACCACATTGATTCTAATCCTAAAAATAACAAATTAGATAATCTACGAGCTATAATACAACGTGAAAACACCAAACGAGGAGGGCCTGGAAAACACTCGAAAAATGCGAAACCTATAAAATCAAAAAATATGCATACGGCGAAGAAAGAGTATTTATTTCAATGACTGATGACGGTAGGTATTTTGATATTTGCGAACCTTCGGTACGAAAAGTGGCAGAACGAATATATCAATCTGCTTTTTCTAAAAAAATTAAAAATAGAACTCAATTCGTATATACCTGAATTATTATATGTAGCATTAAGGAGAATAACTCCTGTGGGTTTGTATATACAATTTCTGAAACGGAGACAACCGTTACGGAAATTCCACTATGATCTCATGGGAAAACCACTCTACGTCACGTCACGTGAATTGGTGGGTTTTATCCTCTTTGTATATATATAAAAAGCTGTCACTCCTTGTGCCGCGCGTATTCATTGAAATTCGCTAGCCTGCCAACAACTGGTTAGGTATTCTGAATGTACCGCCTATATACACTAATATGTATATCTCTAGGCTCGATTACATGCGAGGGCATATTAAAGCAAAAAGAGATTGTGCCGTCTATGTATCATATATACTTTAATTACGAAATGTATATAAATGTGACGTCCATTCACCAAGCATACCGTCTTCGGGTTCTAACCCTTTATATGACGAGTTAGATCCCCTCTCGGAGACTATCCTTCGTGGTACCTCTTGGACTGTTCAGATGTGAATCACACCTGAGGGGATCCAAATCTGGATGTGTTGTCTTATATATGTAACCTCTGGGCCTCTCAGATGTGTGCAACACCTGAGAGGTTCCAAATGGGGTTTTTCATGTATATCTCTAGGCGCAATAAGATGTGAGTAATATCTTAGAGCGAATGGAGTTAATATCAAATATCAGTTGCATATATATCTCTAGGCGCAATAAGATGTGAATAACACCTTAGAGCGAATGGAGTTCATATCATACGAAAACGGGTCAGAATTGACCCCAATTTTTGTATTAGATATATAATATATTATATAATGAATTTCAAAAATATGAATGGCATTATAATTGAGATTTCAAATTGAAAAATCAAGGAATACAATTGTCAGATAAATTAGATTGTAATGAGATTCTCTCTGAATTTCATGATCTTGATGATAGCGCCCAGAATAATAGATATGTCCTTGCCAAACAGTGTGGGTTGATCAAACGAATTCAGCGCGGAATAAATGACTCACTCGCATTTTGTAACGACATCAACAAATTTATCCCTCTATTCACTGCAGTCGAAAACGTCAGAGGTAAATTGGGCAAACAATATGAAATCAAATGCACAATAAACTCGAAAATCAAAACAATACGAAAAATCATCAGACAAAGTGAAAATCACTTTCCCCCCCCCCCCCTTGGTTGCCTCACTACAGTGAAAAATCTCTGCATGGATTAATTGATACTCTAAACACAGACATGTACAATATCCATACCTGTTTGAAAGTATGGGCAATCCACATTTATATAGGTCCAGTGAATAAATCACCTCGACAAATTGTAAAGACAGGTATGCTTACTCACGCAGAACAGAAACTCTAATACCTTTTCATGTTGTGCATTTTTTGCATGGCGATTTAAGTAATGAATTTCGGGTGGGTGGGTGGATTTTATTTGTTAATTGCTGAAATATTTTATTTTTATTATTAATTTATGGTCGTTTTTTGTCGTTTTTGGTTATCTTTGTGGTGTTTTTATGCTATCCGTCGACATAATTTCATGAAAATCGAGGGCAAAATTCCAAGTTATTCTTTTAGAGAAAATCGATTTTGATGAAATTTCTATCCTTGTGAGGCACATTTTATGGTGTTTTTCATCGTAATCGTCGAATCGTCGATGCTTTTTCATTGATTTTGTACTGTTTTTGGCCAATCCGTCGACATAATTTCACGACAATCGATTTTCTCTAAATGAATTCCTGGGGTTTTCACCCTCGATTTTCACATATAATTTAGTTCGTATATTAATTTATAATGGTAGGTATATATATAAGAACGCGGGAAAAACCGGCCCTTCATCCTTTACATGAAAAAATAGCTAAAAGGTCCAAACAAACAGAGGAATCTTCAAAAACACTTCCTGGTGATACAATAGCCGCTATACAACTTCAGAAACAACGTGAACGACTTGAACAAGATCGACTTGAAGAAGAACAACTTGAACGACTTGAACAAAGACTAGGTGATACTATTAAAGAAGAAGAAGAAGAAAGTGTGAAAACAACAACAAGGTGATATTATTGAAGAAGAAGAGGAAGATGAACAACCACAAGAAAAAGGTGGTAAAAGAGTTGCATTCAGTAATAAATTCCTTCCAGGTAAATTAGATGATATAAGATATATGAGATTTAATACTACTGACGGATTAGCTGATTTCGTCGTTAATAGTTTTCATCAGTGAAGAAATTATATCCACGGTGATTATAATCTCCCTGATAAAAAATCATGGTATAATGGATTATGTCATGTGTATACAAAATTTGTTAAGGTGTCATCTGATGATAAAACATATAAAAAATTTATGGAAGAAATAAAAAAGCTGAATTATCTATAAAGAAGAAATCACATCTTCGATTTCTTAGATTACCAGAGCAATAAAAGCTTTTTGGAATAGAAAAATCCTCTTTGCAGGGAGCAACTTGGAAAACCACCGGTCATGGATATCGTGGCAGTGATCTTGTTCGTTGTCCTAGTAATATTCTCGGGGATAGATCACGATTAGAAGTTCTCGTGTGAGGGATACGAGCCGGAATAAACTCACCGGAAATAATTAATGAGGCAGCTGATATCTGCAGACGACTATTTGATGATTTTATCATGGATATTGGTGTATACCGAGGGTTTATTGATGAGCTAGCGGACGGTTACCATAGTGATTAATTGTCATTGGTGACTTTGTCGCTGATGAATTCGTCAAAAATTCTTCCAATATCGCGATTAGATAAATGTCATTTAAATAAGATGATCATACACTACAACCACAATAAACCATCCATGACTTACGTAGTAAACTTACGATTGCCTGTTTAAAGAGCGTACTATGGAGATGGTCTCGGCAATAACATTGCAGGTTGTTTTGCAAGAATGGCTCCAAAAATAGCACCAATCGCAAAACAGTTATCAATGAAAGCTATTGATATTATTCGTGATAAGGGTATTAGCGCTGTCAGTGATGTTGCCGATAAATCGTTTTCCGTGGCTAAAGAAAAAGTACTAGTGTTAGTTCGGAGACGAAAGAAACCAATGACGAAGTCACTAGGACCACTACTATCTACGGAAATTATGCCTGCAAGTATTAGTAAAATAATAAACAACGCGGTAGAGCAGAATATAGCATCACGGATAAATGAAGGACATGACACTCAGTGAAATATATCTGCAAATATGATAGCGGAAATTGGTTTTAAATCGCGAGCGAGATCGCGATTTAGATCAAGAAATATATAATAATATGTTCAAATCGGCTCCTGACCCAGCGTTTGATTTAGATGCCCCAGTACCTAAGGGTGATTCTGTACGCGATTATCAATTCTATTCATATCATGCAGTACAACCGGATCTTCGATCAAGAATCGAACTTCAAGTCCAGGATACCAGCAAATACTTTCTACCCGCTGAAGCATTTATCGAAGTAGAAGGAGAGCTCGTAACAAATGTTTCAGCTGATACACCATATGCAGATGACCAAAATATCTGAGTTGGCAATAATGGTATCATGGCGCTATTCGAGAGTGCTAGATATATAACTGATGGAAGAGAAATTGAACGTGAGGTTGATGTCGACACAATAATAGTGGGATTAGCAAGATATTTTGATGAATATACAAGATCGGCCGGTTCATCTATGATGTTCCTCTAAGGATATAACTAAACACGCTGAACACGTTCATATACTAAATTGCTGACACCAAGAGCTACTGCATCTGATCCATGACCCGATTCTCTTGAACATCAAGCTAGACCAGCTGATGACTTTGATATTATAAAAGGTACTAATCCTAATTGCAACCTAGGGTTTGCAACACGCGTAACAATGTTGCAAGGACAGCGTAGACAATTTTCATGCGCGATTCAATTACATCATATTTTCGGATTTTGCAGAAATGTTAGAAAAGTTATCTATGGAGCGAAGCGTACAGCAGTACTCGTGCGGAAGGGTAGTGATAATGATGCAATCTGGGGTGGTGCTGGTGTTGCTGCTAGTAAAGTCATTATATCAAAACTATCATTGTGGATGCCAGTAATGACTCCATCAATCACCATAGAAGAAAGATTACTATCATTTATGGATTATGGAGGAAAATCATTGCTATCATGGCTAACAACAACAACAGATACCATGGATTCTAATTTTGATGGTACACTTACATGGCACCTGGCAACAAAACAAGGCATTGCTGCGCCACGTCATATATTTATTGCGTTACAGGATAAAACGCGATTAAACTCTTAGGAACGGAGTCATATGATATTTGATCAAATATGTGTTAATGAAGTATCATTGAGAATAAACGGCAAACAGGAACCATCCGAGGATATACTACTTGATTACCGAACCAACCAAACAGCACGCGCGTATCATCGTTTGTTGACATTTATGGGACGCAATAATAATGTGGATACTGGTCTGCAAATATCACAATTTGATTTTAAAAATCGATATCCCATCTATTACTTCTCGCTGGAAAATCTTGATTTAACCAGACAATCAGTAGTTGACATACACTTCAGAGCTCGTCTAACTCGTCCGGCTGCAGGTGATGTTGTCACTATCCCGAATTACAGAGCAGTTGCTGTCATTCTCAGTGATAAACAATGTTACTCGAATGCGTTCGTGGTCGAATGATAGTAGTTGATAAACCAGTGGAAAATATGTAGACAATTAGATCAATCTCGTATTAAATAAAATGTCATATAGTCATGTAAGTGTTACGTTAACTCCTGGTCAAATTAAAATATTGCAATCGGAATCAGCTAAAAAATTTGAAAGCACAATATCGCTGAAGCACAATCAGATGTCTGGTGGTCAGAATAAACTATCACTGACAGCTCGTCACTTTAAACACTTCAATGATGCTATCAAAGATAAAAAAGGTGTTCAGGTCACTCTGTCTGCGGCCGCTATTAAGAACATGATCAATCAGATGGTATATTTCCACTTTTCGCTGCGTTACCACCGTTGATTGCGGCAGCGGCCCCAGTGGTAGCAAAAGCCGCCGCGCTAGGAGCCGTTGGTACAGCGGCAGGGATGGCACTAAAAAAAGCTACCGGACAAGGATGCAAAAAAAAAACGATCAGGAAACTGTCTAAGACTACCAGGGACTCCGTATTTATGGAACAGCGGAATGGGCCTGAGACTAGGATCAATTTACTAACAACAATGTCACAGACATTGTCGCCGATGTCAAATTGTGATTTACTCGATGCTGCTAAAAATCTAGCGATGAAAAACTTAAGAAGTGTCTTTATGAGAGATCAATTACCAAAACAACCAAACAACACTGAAACCGGTATCATTAATCTCGATAACATCACCGGACCTGGAACTCAAGTGTTGATCTCAATGAAATAGTTGTATTTCAAGATCGTCAGGGTAAATTGAAAACTAGTAATATTTCCCTGGATGATATTTTAGTTAAACAGCGCGATGCAGTAGAAGATACTTGGATATTCCAAGGAGGGTAAACTCAAACCAGATGTTCTCATTTCGACGCTCACAGATAAATTAACAGCGCTCTGTGATAATTATTATCAACGATAGAATTATTATAAAAAAACTACGCGATGAATATGACGACCATATAACTAAATTTAATCGGTTTTCTGAATTACAAAGAAGTATAATTGACAATATTGACAAACCTCTTTTAGATTTCTTTGGAAATCTACCGGTGACCGCACCGAAACTCACAGCTATGTTAGAATTTTCAACACTACAATCTAGGTTAAAGATCATGCTGAGTTTTCAATTTTTCGTAAAAATCTTATTGAGAAATTCTTTTGAACCTCATTAGATATACTCGACATAAAACTCATAGATGTAAAAGAATCAATCGAAGAGATCAAACAGATCAACGATGTAATCAAAGATAATTTACCGAGGATGATAGAAACGCTTGAAAAGAACAAAGATTCCTCATGAGAAAACCAACAACGTAGTATACACGATTCAACACGGATCATTTACGTGGACACCACAAAATAATATATTAAATATCACTGCTACCGTCAAAGGTATTTATCGATTAACACTAGTGTTGTCGACTCAATTTAATATTTCATCAACGAGTTCATCTGGGGTCAACAATATGATATCAACGATCATAGACAAGGGAACAATTGAACAATTCACACTAATATCCACTGATAATAATTTGGCAAGGGTTTCAGTAACTTGGTGTGTGGAATTCGTACCGGATTTAAGTAAAGAACTGAATTGAAAACGGCAGCGTTTTTATTGCTAGCAATTTGAAATCTATTGTATTACATAAAATGTCATCAGTGGCAACGTCACAGCTGTATCGCTATGATCAGGTCAGAGAATTTCAAACTAAACTCAAAACACTCGCTGAGGAGTTTCAAGTAAAAATACAAAAATAAAGACGAAGAATCACCGCAGTTGATGTTACCGTGTACTCGGTATCAGGTGTTATTACCGGAGCTGGTATTATACTCTCATCAGTGACACTGATTGCCCCGATAGCTGTTCCAATTTGTATATCCGCGGCGACAACAATCGCTGGAATAATTTCATCAATAACAAAAAAAATATCATCGTGTAGCCAGCGCAAACTACAAGATTACGTAGTTAAGTTCCATGTTGTGTCAACCGCTTACTCCCAATTATCCTCGATGGTATCTTCCTCCCTCGATGACACATTAATATCAGATAGTGAGTTTTCAGCGATGGTACGTGTTTATGATTCCGCGATGTCAAAATTAGAAAAACAACACGAGTATAATAACAATGGCAACATCGCAAGGACTACTTCAACAAATATCTGAAAATACCACACCGGTGAAAACCAGCATGATCTCAATAACCTCAACAAAACCCTGAATTCAGTGTGAATTTCCCCACTGCGATACTGGTGTAGGAGATAGCACTAGCAAAATTACGAGTATACCACAGCTGGCCTAACATTAGATCAAACTCATTTGGTAGTCAACAACCGAATAATTCCCTGGTGTTTGCGAATGAGAATAAACAAGACAGGAGTCCAGACTGGAACGTTGTTTCCATACCATCTGGGTCCTACCTAATCGAACAAATCAATAACGAATTTCAGCGCAGAATAAAATCAATTACTGGAAAAGAATTGCTATAACAGTTCATGAACCAACACTATCATCCGCGATTGAGATAAACGCACCCGGATATGTCGTAGATATCTATCAGAGTTCTATAAGAACAATACTAGGATGGCCTGAAAGCCCACCTCGACAAGAAACCGTTAATATACCATCTGAACCGAAAAAATCTGATTGTATTTCTGATAAGGAGGAGTATAATGGAGCTCGTATAGTATATCTTATATCGAGTTTTTTTTTGTTTTAGATAGAAGTGAAAACGATCGATGGATTATACCATTACAAGAAAATATTACCAAACATTTCACAGAAATAAAAAATGATTTTGAAAAATTGAAGAATTATTTAATACGGTATGATCTCACTCGAAATGAATTTATTAAGGATGTAGAACGATGTAACAAATTTATCGCAGACATGGAAACACATCATTTGAAAATTATTCAAGAAATATTAGGTCATGATAATCCTAAAACGAGAACAGAGTTTGTCAAAAAATATATTATATGGGAATTTACTATCCCCGATTTTAAGTTTCCAGGATATAACCTAACTGTATTAAAAAAAATCTCTCAATGATACCATCGATGATGGTTTTAAAAGGATTTACGACGCATGGAAAAAATAACATAACCACCAATCCTCAAACGTTATAATGACCGAGACGGTGGCGGTAGGCATATTTCCCCTAAAAATGAGAATATAATCTCGGTGATTGCAATAAATCTAGTATGTGATGCTATCGAAGGAAGTTACCAAATAAATCTCGAAAGATCAAATCAAGCCCAGCAAGGATTTATTTTATTCTCATTTGTACTAACAGCTCCTCCCGGATTTCTAATAATCCGGTCTATATGCGGTGTCATAATGATTCATTAACGAGAATTAATTTTAAACTCACTGATCAATCCAATAATCTCATTGATTTACAAGAAGAGGTTCTACAAATTAGTCTGTTTGTGAAATCCTAAAGGATTTTCAATTCGTCTCCAAAGCACCATCAGTGCCGGGTCTGTCTGGAGACAGAGTCTCAATAACGTGACAAACCGAAACCATTTCTCTTTTTTTATTGTCTGCCTGAATTGGTTTCGGTTTTATATCATTTAGGATTTTGTTTGAAATAGTTTCGGTCTGTTTACCCTCTCTGCTGCTCATATATATAATGCAGCATACACAAAGGTAGCATTAACAAAAGCAGCATACACAAGGCACCATACACAACACGGGCACCACAACACTGGCACACACGGCACCACACACGGGCAGCTAAAATTTAAACAACTAAACCGTGTATTACATATGACACGGTTAAGTACTTTTACATTCATGCATGTTGCTCATGCCTATACAAGAATTAGTCCTCCATGTACAGTACATGTTCAATGCATGCAGCATATATTTAATTTCAATTTGTCTGTTCAGTAACAACACAAAGCTATCTCAAAGTGTTACTAATATCATGGCGCTGCATAACCTAGGTATTTATTCTGTAGAATTTAGAATAAATACTAAAACATCTAATATATGAAACAATTTTGTCATATATAACGAACAGCGATAAGAATATAATCTTAAATCTATTTTATCTCTTTAGTTGAAGGTTTATTTCTTTAAGGTGGATTGCTTTTTGAGAAGGTTGGACGTGATGTGATATTTACCGAGAATTTTCTCTGTAATATACCTTAGCTGTGGCCGATATGCTCAGCTAGATACTTAGATTTTTAAACTGCAGGCAATTTGCACATTCAGCATGAACTGAGTTTCGCTCACTATTTCGAAATAACTAGAGCATATAATTAATAAACCACCCTCGGTGACGCTGTACCCGAATACATTTCTGACCACATATACATATTTATACTAGTCATACACAATTCCGTGATAACAATGACGGGTGAGCTCAACATGAACTAGAGGAATATAAACGCACTTGGCAATCCATCACTGGACAGTGGCAAAATACTATGTAGATGCATAGCGAGACGATGATAAACCACAGACGGTACACTAACAACATTGCGAGACGAATATATACCACAGACAATAAACTAAGAGCCTGGCATGATGTTCACGTACTGTCCCAATGAAACTTTCTGACATTAAAACAACTCTTGATACGATTAAACAAATGCAGGATGATATCGTTAGTGATTTTCCTGCTATCGCTGCACGGCTTGATACAATTAACATAACGCATAACAAATATCAATACCGTGTACTCGACAGATCATGGATCTTTCACCTGGACACCTCAAAATAATATTGTTCAAGTTACTGCAGATGTCATGGGTGTTTATAGATTGATCCTACTTTCGCATTTATAGTGTAATGTGTGATCGATTACATCTACGTGAATTAATACTGTAAATGCAATAATAGATATGGTAATTTAGCATCTATATCAATCACATGGTATGTAGAATGTATATTTGATTTACGTAAATAGTATAATTAATGTCCAATAATATCGATACGATCAAGTGTACGAGTCTCAAACTAAAATAAAACATATAATTGATGAGTATACAGTAAAATAAAAAAATACCGCAGGCGTATTACCCGTGCTGACATAATTGTGTATTCGGTTTCAAGTGTTATTGCTGAAACGGGTATTTTGTTATCAGCGCTAACAATGTTGGTACCTGTAGTTGTCACACTTTGTTTTTCAACGGCAACAACAATTACAGGGATTCATAGCATCATCACAACAAAAATATCCACATGCAGTCGGAATAAACTACACTAGTATATAATTAAGTTACATATCGCGTCTACCGCATATTCCCAATTATCTTCGTTAATATTGTCTAGTGTCGATGACAAACCAATATCAGAAAACGAGCTCACGGCAATGATGAACATCTACCACACTGCAACATCCAAATTAGAAAAACAAATAAAAAATAACAATAATGTCATCGACAATGTAATTACTGCAACATACAGCCGCGAACACAACCCCGCCAAAGACAACCATGATCTCAATAACCTTAACTAATCCTGAATTAGGTGTGAATTTTCCAACTACAATTCCGGTAAAAGAAATCGCACTGGCAAAAATATGAGTATAGTACAGTTGGCCAAATATTAGATCAAAATCATTTAGTGGGCAGCAGTCGACTAATTCACTTGTGTTTGCGAGTAAAAATGAACCAGATAGAACTCCAGATTGGAGTATTGTTTCCATACCATCAGGCAATATCGAATCGAGCAGATCAATAATGATTTCCAGCGTAGATTAAAATCCATTACAGGAAAATAATCAAAAACGCTATAACGGTTCACAAACCAACGTTATCAGCCGCGATCGCGATTAACTTACCTGGCTATGTCATAGATATCGACCAGAGGTCGATCAGAACAGTCCTAGGATGTCCTGAAATCCCTTCTCAGGCACCTCCTACACAAGTACATGAAACAACGAGGTCTGATTATGTCACAGATGTGAAACAATTTTTAGCATAACGCGAGTACAGAAAAATACTTTCTTGTGATTTTGTTTCGATCTGATTATGGTAATTCATTAAGATTTTTTAAAAAAAAATTATTGGAGTATAACTCAAATGTCTTTGTTTATCTTACATTTCTTTCAGACACAACTACTCCTTAGCTCACCCGCACATTTGATAAATTAAGGAATTTATTTTAGTTTCTTTCATTGCCTTGAGGAAGCTGGAAAATAATCTTACTGACCTAGAAATAGATGAGCCATAACTTCATCAGTCATTTTATGTAAATTTATATAAGTGCATATTCTTTCCCGAATATTTCATTGTTATAGTAGCATATTTAGGCTATTATGCAAATTTAGAGAATTATTTAAAAGATGATGTGTAGACTGCAAAAGATAATTTTATTATGAATTACTGTATTTTCCTTGTCTTCTTTGTTTAAACCGTTGGTTTTCAATGTTCTAAGTCGCCCAGTAAGATTATCATTCATTCCTAGTTTCAGAACTCCAGTTCAGGTTGTGAGCAATTCCATTTAGTGTTATATCACTGAAAGTGTGTTTACACACACATGCGTCTAATACTAAGTCAGCTCCCACCAGCTTACTATTGGGGATATGTTTTCATTTCAGACAAACAGTCAAATCGCTCCGTTTATTGGTTTTCCGGGATACACAAATACTAGTACCATTCAATGTCCTCAGCAGGAGGCTATTTATATCAGCATTCTACATCTGCCACGTGGAACTAACTTCTCAGGAAACATCCCTTTAACAACAAAGTTCCTTTGTGGAATAACGCATCAATCACTTGGTGAAGAAATACGGCATTCAAATGTTTCCAATGAAGTCATATTTGCAGGTATAGAAACCACGTTTTAGATTTAAGTACATAGAACGAGCTAGCCTTATATCGGTTAGATGAACTTATATGTTTCAATTATAGTATGGAGAAACACGTTAGTTTAGGTAGTAGTAATCGTATATTTGCTTAATTCCTGCCTGAGATAACGTATGCTTTTAAGAGTATGTGTATGAATATTTTATATATGAATATCAGGAATTTCGTTTAAATGATGTATTTGCATCAAGAAGTGATACACATTTTCAGTTACTTTAATGTCATGCCTACATTGTAACCAAACGACTCAATATTAGGAGTGTCATTGAGGAGATATGGGCTGACTAACAAATGACTCATGGGCATGAACTTGATTTAGGCTGCATGGTCCTTAAACAAAACGACCTAACAGATCACAAAGTCAGATGTTGTAGATTGCGACAACTGCCATCCAGATTTCAGCAGCTAAAGATAGGTTCTGAACTTAAATGTTACATAATATTAGCGAAAGAACGCATACTACGTCCGATTAAAATTATATCTCTCTGAAATTAAAAAATAAAGGGAAAGCAAAAGCTATAATATTCAAAAACGTTTGAAACAGGCTGACTGCACGACGAGTAACCAAGAAAGTTTAGAAAAAAAACTATTATTGGTTCACTGATTAAAGTGCCGCCCTGATTATGGAGCAGTCAGAGGAAGTATATCAGATAATACTGAAAGGAAGTTAAGGAATTCCTAATATGAATGCATTTAAAGCGCCGTGTCAATTAACACATAGGCAATGAATGACTAAAGGCGAAAGAAACTCACAGAGAATCCGTTAATGAAGGAAAAAAAGAAGTATATCGATAGTTTGTAAGTTGAAACTGTACAACTGGTAGCCCAGTGCACATTGGAATGGCTTCAGTTGGAATAGAAACTGAAATTCCGTAATTGTTTTTGAGGGTCCGCCATTTATGACGTAAGTAGTTTGAATCGAACGTGTGCACAAATAGAATGTCTCAGTACAGGGTTAACTATGCAATCTCACAGGAAGACAAAAAAGGAGACAAAGGTGTCAAAACTCATATTCGATTTTAATTTTATCTTCTTTTTAAAGACATTATACGATCTATCTTGGGTTCGTATTAGTTCTTTTTCCAAATATTCCTTTCATTTATGCCACAAAATACACACAAAATAATGAATATTTACTATTGTTGTTGATGTTTTGTTAGAATTATGAAAGCGTAAGACCGTTCTGAAATTGTTTTTGCTATATCTGCTAATGTAGAACAAAAGGACTCATTTTGCAATGTATAGCTTGTTTTTGCCAATATAGAATGAGTGGACACTTTTTGCAGTGTATAGCCTGTTTTTGTTAACGTATATACATCTTTTCGTTGTTTGCAGTCCATGTGAGTAAGGTCATCCTTGTAGATTCAGAAGGTGGAAAAAAAGTAGGTTACGAAGGATTTCCCCAAACACTGAAATGTGTCAGTAGTCCAGCACGACCAGTACCTATCATACAATGGTTTCTTCAAACCAATAATGCAACTAATGCAACGACATTAATTACTAACATCACCGAGATGAACAAAACAAATAACGATTGGCTGCATGTGAAAGAAAGTGAAATTACCATAATGCCGAAGAGAGACCAAATATATTCAATCCACTGTGCTGGGAATATCGACGGTCAGCAAGCAGTTAATTCAACAATTGTTGACATATACGTCTTGTGTAAGTTGTATTACAAAACTAAATCGTTAAACTATCAATACAAACTCCTTTTCTACGGATTAATTGTGCACTCTTGGGTCCATTAAAACCTTCCGTATGCAAGACAGGTTGTATATTTGCTCATGAGTTTAATAAATAGATGACATTATAAATGTCATACATGATGTATACAATGTATCAGCACATATATATCCTTACCGCTACATTTTTAATGGTACTGATTATGTTATGAAACGTTTCTTGTGTCGCAATAGTGTAATAGATCTTCATTTGTGTCCATATATTTATACGGAAATATTCAACCAAATGTCAATCTAGACTTTGTGGAGAAGGGAAACGTTTTACAAGATGGTTGGGATAATACATATCGTTTCAATGGAATGTTGAGAAAACAAATCTCAGAGGTGTCGAAAGGGAAACGTGCAATTATTATTACTGTAATGGATATGTTTATACTAATCATTCTATTATCTGCAACCAGAGCTATACCATGTCTCTTTTGTTCCCATAACAAAATAATGATGAATATTTCATATAGATTGGTATGGGTTGTGATGTGATTTGGATTAATAACGTAGCATCTAACAATGTTCCAGTGATATCGCTATCATGTCTGCAACGTTGCAGTTTATAGTAATGTCGTCTATTACTGAGCCATCATGAGGCAGGTATGTAGCATGATGACCCTTCCAGTCACATTAGTCTGACACCAGGCCAACACGTCCTAACATTAAGCTATCAATGCTGAACACGAAGTGTGGCAGCTGTTAGTAAGATTTTTATAAGTGTTTATAGTATGACTCGGCCGTGGATCAAACCGACAACATTCCTCATCCGAGGCGGACGCTCTAACCACTATACCAAGAAGCGGTAGATTATTATGTTATAGAATATATGGAATAATCAAAGAAATTTAAATTAGTTGTATCAAATACTGGAAAAGATAGGTTATTGCTATCATGAATTTGGGACATTACATACGACCATTAGTAAAGTAGTAAACGACAGAGTTGACTATTATAGTGGATTATGTGCTGTTGTTGACCTGTGAACGGTTGTGTCTTTTTTAATTAATTAATGATTTTGATGATTTAGAAATGTAGTTATCGTCAGAAAATGTAAATCAATCCAAACTAACAGTTTTTAACTAAAGTAAAATTGCTTTTAATTGCTACCGTTTTCTTATGGTTTTGGTATAGATAAATGCTTCTGTAAATCTTCGCAATTCTTTATGCGAGTTATATTTTTTTGTCATATGTCTTACATTGAACGACCTGGTGTCGTTCTCACGTTTTCGATTTGTCAGTTGGCGTCCGTATTATTGGTACATTTGTATAGTGTGGTTATCATTCGGAATTCCTTTGGAGCTTATTTGCATTGGGTGGATCTATTTTAATTCATTAAACGTTTAGGAGTTTAGTAATTTTCACCTTACCGTAGGTTAGTTTAATATTTTAACTTTGTATTGTAGGAAAATAAATTAATATTTTAAACATTTTATTAACTTAATTGATTATCGTTCTTTCTTGGTCCTTAGTCTAAGCTGATCGATATCTTGACTGTTAAAGACTAAACTGTATATAAGTTCAGCTTATCTATACATTATGCAGAATACAGTTTTATTAGATTCCACATATGGTTTACATGCATGTGTTTTCAGATGCTCCTGAGATAAAGGTAACAGTCAGTGGTTCGGATCAGCTACACATGACATGGAATGTAACATGTGAAGCGAGCGGATTTCCCACAAACTATACATTCCATCATTGGAAGCAAATGCTTGGAGAAGTGACAATTAGATCCGATCTCCATGGTAACAATGAAGACATCATCAACTCCAGTAAAAATACCTTGACCCTCAATAGGTTGTCACTGGAGGATTTAGGGACATACGTCTGTTCTGTCGACAACGGAGTACGAGGAGTCAATGGGAATATTATACAAACTAGTGCTACAGTTCTTATTATCAAAGGTACATATATATTAGTGCTAAGAAAATATGCCTAGTATATAATGCATTATTATATATATATATATATATATATATATATATATATATATATATATATATATATATATATATATATATATTGTATACACAATCAAGACAATATGCAAAATATAGAATACAACATAGTGTATAGTGTGCATAGATTCAAGCAAATATGTCTAATATAGATGGCAACATGATATATATTTTGTATATTTTCAAGAAAATATGCCTAGTATAGAAAGCATCATTCATGCTGCGGTGATCCTGCATCACAAACCTAGCTAGCGCCATCAAGTCGCTTATCAATATATATATATATATATATATATATATATATATATATATATATATATATATATATATATATATATGCTCGAAAGATTTTTAATGTAAGAGTATAAAGTGAAAACCATGTCCACCAATGTATAATTTCTCATTTGTACATTTGTATTGTCTTTAGTTTGCTGAGGAATGAAGAATAGACAGTTAACACACCCTGAATCGTGAAAATAGTCGATTTCATGGGTAGCAAATACAAATGTTAACGAAAGTTATTAAATACATGTTGAACATATGTTTATTAAAATAGATATGTGTATCTACATTTCGAGTTTCTAGTTGATCTGCATGAATAGATAACATATCGATATAAAGTGAAAGTGATGCAGA
The DNA here is from genome assembly GCA_030141615.1 of Unio pictorum. NCBI lineage: Eukaryota > Metazoa > Mollusca > Bivalvia > Unionida > Unionidae > Unio > Unio pictorum. Next base: position 2,581,489 of record JARLTB010000005.1, on the reverse strand, counting down.
GAGAAATAGAAATAAATGGAATGTCGAATGATATACATACATTTGTTTCCCTTCATTTTAGGGAAACCAGAAGTCGTAAACAGGAAACAGGAAACATTTACTGGAGAAATTGGTTCATCCGCCAATATATACGTAGCCTTTTATAGTGACCCGGTCATTACTGAGTTTAAATTTCAAAGAAATGGTTCAAACATCGAGAGAACAAGCAGGACACATACATATATCAGCACGAACGTTGTTGAAGTACTGTTCCATAACAAGAATGTAATGCTGGCAGTTTCGATGGCACATCTGTTGATTAAGAATCTAACAAAAGATGATTTTGACGATTACAATCTTGTCTTAGAAAATTCCCTTGGTAAAACGGAATTTAAAGTACAACTGAATCTAACAGGTACTATTCTAAATATTTCTTACATTCTTCAATAAATACACGTTATTTGCAGTTAAATTATACATTTTCAATTAAACCTCGATCCCAAATTCAACATCAATTTTAGTATACATTTTATAATTCCATTTCGTAGAATTAAAAATGTAATTGGAAATATTATATTACTGATATTAAACCTTTCATAATTTCATTTCAAATATTTCAAAATGTAACTGGAAATATTTATAGGTATGATATCTTTTGATAAACCATGTGACCAAAAGGTGAAAGGTTGATTATCATGTTGAATGTTTCCTGTGTTTGGGTTGGAGTGACAGAAGGAAAGGTTCATTAGCAAGTTGTATGTTTGCTGTTTTTGTGTTTGAGTGACAGAATGATATGTTCATTAGCAAGTTTAATGTTTTTTGTGTTTGGTTAGGAGTGAGATCAGGAAAGATTCATTAGCAAGTTGAATATTTCCCGTGTTTGGGTTTGAGTGACAGAAGGAACGGTTCATTAGCAAGTTGAATGTTTCTTGTGTTTGGGTTGGAGTTAAAGCAGGAAAGGTTCATTAGCAAGCTGTAAGTTTCCGGTGTTTGGGTAGCGATTATGTGTTATTGTTTTGACAGATCATAAAGAATTTATATAATATAACATAAACATATACCTTAGTGTGATTGTTTACAATAAGTTACTTAAACTTGAACAGAATGGTAAGGGTTAGAATGGTACTGATACTTACGATAAATTGTTTTAGTCTCTTTAGACCTTGTTGAAACTTCTATTCGCTGCGTTGAGAGAGAGAGAGAGAGAGAGAGAGAGACAGACAGACAGACAGAGATTATTGATTGTATCGTTGGTGTATCACAACATTTAAGACAATACATACAAACATACATACATACATACATACATACATACATACATACATACATACATACATACATACATACATACATACATACATACATACATACATATATACATACATACAGGTCATAATACATAATTTTCAGAACAATCATAGCAATGAAAAGTATGAAGCAATTGTACTTAAATAAAACTACTTAAATGTTCAATTAGGAGGTTTTCAATTTTCTTTAAAATTGTTTTCTTTTAAATTGTTTTCTTTTCCCAACAGAGACAACACTTATTCCACAACTGTATACAAATGTAATGCTTAATTAATTTGTACCTAAAGTTGGAGGAACCTAAAATCTGCAATTTTGAAAGGTTCGTTGGAAAACTAGTTTTTTTATTTTTCAGAGTATTCCTTCAATCAAACTTATGAAAGAAAATATATAAAAAGTTAATCAACAAACAACAGATACAGAGGACAATAAAGCAATATTTATGTAAATGGATTTATTATTTGTAGTACAAAGTAAAATATTTAGAACAAGATAAACTGCTAAATCGATTAATGTATTCAAATTTGCAAGTATAGAAAAAGAGAAAAACAAAAGTTTATTAGAAGAATTAATCTTGTGGAATTTCGAGCAAATGAAGGATCCGGAATTCTGTAGAAGAAACTAAAGATGTGTGGCTATATCGATCTTAGTTTCTCGACATGTAAAATATGACCAAATAGTGTTTAAATTATTAATTATCAAGAACTCAGTCGATATAATTTAAGATACGTTTAAATATAAAAACTGAGGTAGTTATTTCGTTGATAAAGAATCCTTGATTGATCTTGTTTTAATTTTAAAAAATCTCACACTGCATTAGTCCTGTTATAATCTATTGCGACATTATTCATACAAATGAGTACAGTATGTTTTTCTTTTCGTGAATATTTCTACATGCACACACTCTTTAAGACGTTTTTGAAACTTGATTTAAGAAAGGAAAAGCCTGATTGTCAAGGTAATACAACATGATTAGAGACAGGAAGACCCCGATTGTCATGGTAATGAAATAGGATTAGAGAAAGGAAGACCCTGATTGCTAAAGTATTGAGTCACTCAAACATATGGTCTTTGTAACAAACATTCAACTTTATTTCTTTTTTTGCATAAATAATACTGTCTGAAAAGAAGAGGAGAATCCTGATGATCATCAATATGCAACCATACCATTGTTTGTTGGGATGGGAGCAGGAATAGCTATTTTAGTCATCACAGTTATCGCTTTAGTCATCGTTATGCTGAGGAAAAGATCACGTGGTATGTTCATTTTGAATCATTATAACCAACCTTCATCTGTCCTTTGATACAATTTATTTCTAGTATATAGAGTTTGACAACTTCGAAGCATGTGAAATCTAGTTTGCGATAATAATCTATTTTATTTTTGTTTCGAGTTAAAACGATGAAAGTAAGTAAAACAATATTGAAGAATGTGTAAACATATGTCACTAAAACTTGATAAGACAAAATCGGAGAAAGAACAAGAAATATCAAAAACAGGATAGTGATTTTATTACTATTATTTTATTTTACAATGGTTAGATTAAACGGAATTGTGTAATCGCTTCCATCTTTTCTAGGTTAATGTTTAGATGGCATTTATTATAACTTACTTATGGAACCTACTGTGTAGACCCCTTCCGAAAGAAAGCTACTTTATTGTATATAGCATGCATGATATGTTTTTTAATTACAGGCAACAAGTCTGAAGAAAACGAAGTTCATAGGTAAAGCAGTACTTACATTTATATACACACATGATAACTTTACACACACCTAACAAAATTGGTAAAAAAACAAATATACAAATATGGAACAGACACTTAATGAAGTTATTACTCATATCAAGATAGGTCTTAATACAATAAGTATCAAATTAACGTATATTGTCTGCTCTGAAAGTAGCATATTTTTGTTTCATTTGAAAGAGGTAATAGACATTATCCCTTGCATACTGGAACAATACGATTATGTATTGGGTGGAATACTTATAATCCAGGATAAAACATGTGTTGCTATTGCATATGATTTAGTGTGTATGAACGTTATGTGAAAAATCTAAAATGGCATGTCTTGGATATTTACTTTAGATGATGAGAGAAAGGGGACGTACAGTTAAACGGTCATTGCTCACAGCAGTATCTTATGTTGTGGGTTCTATCAATCGTGGAATCCGCATACATTGTTCCACTGCTAATTCAGAATAACTAGTTTTGATGAAAGACACATTTCGCCTCGAAGCTAATTTCTCTGAACCATTATCCTTTTTGTTGAAAAGGAGATTGTTTTAATTTTGTTAATCTAATGAGCCAACTTGTGTGTATGCGAAGGTCATAAGCAGACAGATTCTTCTTTCTTTATAGAATGTTGGGTAACTGCATATAAAAAGATTCGCGATGTAAATATTATTCAAACTGTCTTACTAAACATAATAATAAATCGTCACTATTTTCTTTTATAATCATATTTTTTTTTCTACATTTGCATTTATTTTAATATTTTATTGTTAGGTATGAAGGAGTCAGATTGGATCCAACCGGTATGGACAACGCAGTTACATCGGAGTATGACTCTATACGAGAGGATGACAACATTTACACAGAAATGCACGGTACGCCCCGAAATCGATTGATTTCTAAGATATTCGATTATTTCAGATAACTAATTGTTCTGACTAAAGTGGCAAATATAGCTTTTATATAGAATTCATGTAAAAAAATGTCCATAAATGTAACTACGTTTCATCGTCAATTCAGGATGCATTTGTTTTATTGCTTATAACCTAGATGTAAAGTACATTTTTTTCACTTTTTTATATTACTTTTTTTTTCAGACAACTCTGCCGACAGTATACAAAGTAATCTGAGGTAACTAAAAGACTTATACTATATGCATAAGAGATTATACTATATGAATAAGAGATTATGCTAAAATAATAAGAGATAATACAATATGAATAAGAGATTGTATAATATTATACTATATGGATAAGAGATTATACCATATGAATAAGAGATTATACTATATGAATAAGAGATAAATCTATGTTCAGCATCTTCTTTATATGAAAACGTAAGAACAAATGAAGCAAAATGGAGAAAAACAATGAATTGGTGATATATGTATATATCTATATCTATATCTATCTATCTATCTATCTATCTATCTATCTATCTATCTATCTATCTATCTATCTATCTATCTATCTATCTATCTCTGTGTGTGTGTACAAACATATAAACATAATGATGTTTGTGAAGACAAAACAAACATTTAACATGAAATTGGTTCTATTTATTAATATGCACACATTTACTATGTAGCACAGTATTCTTAGAGAAAATTCCTTTTGCGAAATGAAATAACAAAAGTAGAAACTGACCAAATCTACGATCAAGGTCAAATGCATCTCTGCATGGTACCAGTTTGAAAAAGCCAAGCCTTCTTAGATGGAATAAGAGCTTTATTAGGCAAAACACAGGTTAAAATGGTGTTATAAACTGAGCACAACCAGTTACGGATATTTAATTTGCATTGTGTGGTTGACCTTTGTCTGTAATTAAGGGTAGTATATTTCAAGTTATAAATATAACGTTTACTTTGGTTTGTGTGTAAGATCCAGCCTTGATTATGACCTTTGAAGAGTATGCAAAACGAATTTGTTTACAGTTTGTGGGTTTTTTGAAAGTTAGTTTAGCTCGTTCAAACAATAACAATAACAATAATTACAAGCTTTGCAAACGTTAACAAATAGTTTATGTCCCTAGGAAAACAAAGTAAAAATGTCAAAAAGATTTTACGAGTTTACGAATCAAATCCCAAACAAATTCAAAGAATATTCCAAGTATTCAAAAATAGAAGTCCCAGTAATAAAATGTTCTAATGAAACTGAGTTCAAATCCCGATGAAGTCCTAAATGGAAGGCGATGACGAATGCTTTGGTCAGCGTCGTATTGATGCGAAAACAATTCTTTGTTGTATTGCATACTCCAGTGTCAGAATTCCGTGTATATTTTAATAACTGACTTTGTACAAGAATCAATTAAGAGCAAAAGGAGTTCCAATGAAAACAAGCTTGAAATCCGAAACAATTATAACTAACTTATCAAGACATAAAACACTTTGATGTATCAAGTGTTAACGCTAGTAATGTCTATTCTTGCTCAAAACATCAATAAGAAATCTAGTTAAGACTCAAAACAGATGGCCAGGTGGGGGTAAGTCAACTGGAAAAACCCAATTAATAATTGCTTTTGCCACGTATTCCAATTACAACCTCGAATTTACTTATGAATCTTACTCTGCGAGAAAATAAACATATTCATTGCATGTTAATAAGTACTTGGCGAACAATTCATCACAAACGGCATCACTTTATATTGGCAATGTCAATCTCGAGTCACGAACGCCGAAATATATCATGTCCTTTCATTCAGTGGAACTTGCCAAAATCCTTTCAGAAGGTCACATTGGGTGACATACCAATCGAGCCATCGATTCTTGGTAATGGAAATTAATCTGTTTTCGTCACACTTTTCTTATATTTAGTGCACATAGGGAAAATTGTATCAGAACAAGTATATACAGCCATTTATAGTGGGCTGTATAAAATCATTCTGCAGCAAATACTGAATTTCGTTTAGAGAGTTCATACTGTACGGGTCTTGTTTCACAGATGTGTAAGTTACACTTTTAATGTCATGGAAAACAATTCTTGGAGGAGCAACTGGAAATAAGTGCTCATATTCAAATAATAACTGTTGAAATTCATTCTTATATTCATACCTTCTGGATTCCGAATATGTGCAAATCAGAAGTGTGAGATGGTATTCCTATGCTTAATTTGACTGAGTGGGACCTGTACAACTACATTGTTTGCATGATTGACCTATCTCATTCAATATACACGTTTAACATGTTTTGTTTTTGTTTTTGCATCCCAGGGGAATTTAAGAGCTAACTTAAATCATTTACTTTCTGCAAAATTATTTTGGCCTAAAGATAATTTTGTGGCATGGGAAGGATTGCAAGCACTCTATTATCAGGCTGAAAACTCCTTTCCATTGAAGTCTTATTATGCAATAACTTCATGTTTGAGCACAATGCAGATTCGCTCTTGCAACCTTACATGTCTTTGACAAAGCATACTTAAAACTGGAATCAGTAACTTCATTAGAAAGTACGTTCTCTTACAAGAACTTTGATGGTCCGCACACAGTGTGCCCATGAACCAGTTCAAAGGGACTAAATCCAACCGATGCCCTAACAATTAACGATAGTGAATGAATGCCTTCATCCCAACCATTGCCAATATGAAAACATTATGTTCGAATCATATTTTTCATTGTCTGATGAAATATTTCTAAAGCCCCTTGGCTCTAAGGGTGATATACACAATATTTTAATTAAATGAGGTCTACATTATACATAAATTATTATAAATTTCAGACATGAAAGTTTACACTTGATCAACTTGGAAAGATTTGGTAAGGCCAAATGGAGTGCAAAATCTTTATCACTTTTTGTGCTGGTGTTTTGGAAATTCATATCTTAGCCACTTTTCTCGAAATATATCGTATATAATATTTTATCTCCTATAATTGTTCTATGCAATTGTTGTTGCATCCGTTAGTCTCGTGATATGATGAAAGTACGACCATGCGAGATTTTTCGGTCGGTGGTTGTGCAGCGTCTGTAGTATAAAGCACAACAAGGGAGTAGCAGTTCTTTTTGCACTGGAACGTTGAGCTTGGTTTGTTTTGGAGTTGCTTCGTCTTCCACCGAGATCACTTCCATCAGCTAGCAAGCGTAGCTTGTCCTCGCCGGCTTTCTAACCAGTGGTCAGAGCGTGTCGGCAGCTGGGTATGTCTTGAACAAGCTCTTCTCAGTTGTTGACATCGAAGTCAAGGAATTTCTTATCGCGCTTGCAGATATCCTTAAAGCGAATACGTGGCCGTCCGATCGACTTTGTTTTATAAGAGGCACGCTCCAAATAAAGAAGGTCTTTGGGGATTCGTCCACCATCCATCCGACTTACATAGCCCAGCCATCTGATACGACGTAGGAGGAGAAATGGATCTATGCTGAAAATCTTGGCACGTTCAAGCACCTCTTTGTTATTCGATCACTCCAAGTGATCTTGATTATGCGTCGGAGACATGGCATGTGAAAGGCGTTCAGGTTTTTCTCTTGTGAAGCGTACTGAGTCCAGGTTTAAATGGCATACAGGTGAGTGCTTAGCACACATGTATGATACACGGAGACCTTAGTGTTCCGTGTCAGCATAATGTTCTTCCACACTCTTTGTGACAACCTAGAGAGAGTTGTTGATGACTTTACAATTCGCTCGTTGAGTCAGAAGCATTGAGATTGTATTAAGATATAAATTGTTGGTGATATTAGTGCCTATGTATGTTAACGGACTACCTCAGGTTCTTAGTTGTCGATGATAATGATTGGTGTCCGCGATTTGAGCCATCTCGTTTGTTTTATTTAGGCTGATGGTCGGCCCAAATGCATCGCAAAGCGCTCCATCAGGTCCTGTAATTTAGCTTTGAGCAAGTGGCTACAGCAGCATCGTCTGCAAAGAGCATATCTTTTATAGTTGCTTCACTCTTTTTTCTCTTTGCCTTTAGTCGTACGAGGTTGAACAGTTTGCCGGCTGCATGTGCAGGTAGATCCCTTCTATGGACATCCTAAGGCAAGCTTGACCAGGACAGTGAAGAAGATTTCGAAGAGCGTGGGGGTAGGACGCAACCCTGTTCAAGGGGTCAGATGTTAGGTCATTGTACTGCAACGTGCTTTTCATATCATGGTTGAAGGACTGGATCATTCTTAGCAGATTTGGATGGCATCCAATATTCGACAGGATTGTGAAGAATCCGTCTCAGCTGACCAGATTGATCGCCTTGGTGAGGTCTATAAAGGCCAATATGTGTGGTTTGTTATCTGCATTTCTTATGAAGTTGTCTGACGGAGAAGATCATGTCGATTCTGGACCTCTATGTACGGAACCCGCAATGCGACACTAGATACACTCTGTCAACATGCATCTATAGTCTGCTCAGGATGACACGTACGAAGACGTTACCCACAGTCATGAGAAGGGATGTATCTATGTAGTTGTTGCAGTCAATTCTATTGCATTTGTTCCTGTACAGGGTTATTATATTGGCGTCTCTCATCTCTCATGTCCTGAAACACTGCGCCCGCATCACAGCACTGGCAGAGAAGGTCGCCCAGGTGTGTGAGTAACACGCTGAAGCCGCACATGATGACTTTTGTTGGGATGCCATCATTCCCGGGAGATTTAACTAAGAACAGTTTCTCTAAGGCCTTTTTTAGTTCTGCCACAGTAGGCTTCTCGTCCAGTTCGGCCACGAGCCGAGTGTTTTCAATGGTGTTGATGGCATCGTTGGTCACGTGGTTCTCTCTGGATTACAGTACAGAGTAGTATTCCACATAACGCTCCATCTGCTTACGCGTGTCATTGATTGTGTCGCCACTGTCAGACGTTAATGGTGCTATCACTTTGTTCGTGGGACCCATGTTTTCTTTATGCCGTCGTACATGCCTCTGATGTTTCCTATATCTGCTTCTGACTGGATAATCTGACAGAGCTGAAGCCAGTATTCATTGGTACTCTGTCCTACGAACCTCTGCAGTTTGCTTCTGGTAGACATGCATGCCTGTAGATTCCTCTACCAACGGGATGGGGTCGTTTTAATCTAGGTGAGCACTGTCACGCTCTTCTATGGCTGGCGTGAATGTAGGTGAGTTAGCCTCAAACCAGGCATTGTTCTTTAACTGCTTTTTACCAAAGATCCGTGTGGCTGTGCTGTACATACTCTATCTGATTTAATTCCATCTCTCTTTGGCACTACCGTTGATATATTCTAAATCAAACGTTTTGGAGAGGGCATACGTGAACTCCTCACACATGTCTGGATATGACGTCTTGCTCACCTCAGTGCGTGGTGTATTCGGTGTGTCTTTAGAGCGGTGTGTCTTCTTTGGCTGAAGCTTTAGTTTTCAGCACACCAGCTGTGGAAGGTAAGGGCAAGAGGCACACCCTTCATGGCAGAACGTCTGTTAATTATCATGCCAAGTTGGTGCCTGTGTTTTGATACGGTATGTCCTATTAACCGTTGTGTTTTGGCTTTGTCTAAAATAATGAATTGATGATGCGGAAGTCGTGGTACGAGCACATCCCTAGGTGTCGCTGCCCGTTCTTATGCATCTTCCCAATTGCAAGCGTGCCAGGGTAGGAAGGCCAAATGTTGTGGTCAGCACCCACAATAGCGTTAACGTCGCCTAGTAATATCAAGTTCCCTTCCTTTGAACTTTTGTGGATGAAAGAGTTTAAATCGTCGTAGAACTCATCTTTGGTATCTGCGCTGACGCTTAATGTGGTAGAGTAAACACTGATCAGGTTGACATGCCAAGTTGTGGTGAGTTGGCTGGGGGATAACAGTCTTCCGTTTCGTTGTTGGCAGGATACTATCATCCTCTGCAGAGTTTTGCTGACGTTGTATCAAACATCAAACTTTCTGACTTCGTCAGTGCTCTTTCCTTGCCAACAGAACATGTAGTTCTCTTCTCTGAAGGACCCAGAATCTGGTAGGCGCGTCACATGTACTGCCTCGATGTCGACCTGGGGTCATCAATGACTGAAATCTTTCGAACATCCTGATTGTATGGAGACCATCTGAGAGTCCAGTCAGCGTGATCTGGATATTCCAGGTACCACGCTTGGATATTGGATGATTCTTTGTTGGTTTCCGGTTGTTGTTTATTGGTGTAACAGTTGCGGTCTGTTTGTCATGTACCCGCGTACCCCTTAAGGAGTTTTGGAGAGGGCATACGTGAACTCATGCTTAACCGCGCAAGGTTTAATGTGCCATAAACTCAACCAGTAAGGCAGACGAACTGTGACGGGACGGCACCTTATTGTCTGGGTGCTCCCGAACTTGAGGCGGGCGGTAGCTGTCCAGTGAGACCTATTGATTTATCCCACCGTAGGAAGCAATCCCTGGGGTCTGACCCGACTTTAATCGAGCGATGACTTATAACCGGTAAACTGCTGCTTCTCGTGTTGTGTCGACGCTGTGAAGCAAAGCTGGAGTGTCCTCTCCAGAGCGCAAGCATGGGCAGGGTGATATGGAGAATCAGGTATTGCCCATACAGCTGATTCCCTCTCTCCATGAAGCTGATGGATCCAAGGGAAATGACAAGCCGGTACATCATGTCATTAGCGGCGTCGCAGGAGCTGCCGAGATGACAATGAAAACAATGCGAAGTCGCCATAGGGACTCCGTCTCCGGATTTTCTGTTAGGGTTTACTCCCTTAGTCTTTCCCATGAAGGGGGATAGTCGCAAGGCAGGGAAGGTTTGAATTCAGAATTTATCTTCTCCTAGATGGGGAACAATCCAATGTTAACGAGACACATCTGCCCGAAACATCTGGTTTTAATGTGCCATAAACTCTCCAGTGATCCTTTCTCCAGTCCGTTTAAACAGGTTTTGCGGGGTTTAGTTAAACGACCTGTGAAGGCCGGAATCTGGATTTGGTTGTCAAAGACTTTGCTATATGCAAGTAATTGAAGGTTTTCTAAGGGAAATGGGTGTGTATCTCCCACATCCACCAATGCGATAACAACCCTTGGAACCTATGCAATTGTAATAACTTAAATTCTAGCTTTTAATTCGTTGCAATTCACTCAAACCATGTTATGCGATACTCTTGGTCCTGATAAATTGCAAACGTTGCTAACATAATTTTATCGAAATAACCTATTATAACAAAACCAAGGCTGCCAATTTGCCTATTAATATTACAATATGTTAATGTGTAGATCAACGTATAGCACATTTTGAATCGAAGATTTATTATCACGTCTAATATGAAGTTTAAAAATAACCTTTTCTCACAAGAGCTATAATTACTGGCATTATTGCATATGTGCCAGTTCAAATTTATAATTTGAGCAGTATTTTTATACCGCTTTCGAATTATTTTAAAATTCAGATTCAAACGCTTTCAATCCCCCCTGCATGATTTTGTGCGCACACCAACATAAGTGAACGTTATTGTGTTATCAATCTAATCCAGTGACCAACAAAATCGCTATTATCATGTTACGTACATCTCTGTAAATACATGTCAGGCACTAAGTACAGGAACTGGTACAAACGTGGATACGGAGTATTTCAAGCATATTCGGTGTTTACTAGACGCAATCATGCATTTAAAATATTCCTGTGCTGAACAAAGCGCAGTCTACTCTTATTGGAAATATATATTAAAACAAAACCTTTGTACATGCATTTTCTTCTAACTTTTGATGTTGTTACCGTAATACATCTGACTTAATTTACTTGATGTTAATGTGTAATGTCTTGAATACATACCTCAATATTATAGTCTTGCAACTAACGTGTACGAAATGCAATTTATGAACCAAGAGATCGGAAGTAACGTATTTTCTTATCTCACACATAAAATAAAGGCTTGAACCCGGAAGAATGATTCATCAATCTGCAGAGAATGACGTCACTTGCAATCTGTATGATAGTGCAACAAGTAGCAAGACCGAGGTTTATTCCTACGTAGAACCCTTAGGTAAGGCAGTCCTGACCTTAAAAATACAAGTTTGCATTATATTTTTTTTTCACAAGCAACACTATTTAGATGTAGAACGACATGATAGTCTTTCTTTTATACCTCACTTAGATAACTGAGTTGCGTTAAATGCTTACGTTCATTCCTTCATTCATACATGCATTGATACATACATACATACATGCATACATACATACATACATACATACATACATGCATGCATACATACATGCATGCATACATACATACATACATACATACATACATACATACATACATACATACATACATACAAACATACATACATACATACATACATACATACATACATACATACATACATACATACATACATACATACATACATACATACATACATACATACATACATACATACATACATACATACATATACATGAACGAATCTGCTCACTGCATATGTATAGGTTGTGGAAACCGTTTCTAGTTTTAATGATGCAAAAGCTGTATTTTTATATTTATCGAACTGAGTCATGTCTTTTATCCTTACAAAGATACTAGTTTTAAGCAAACTTAAAATATATGGTATCATGTAAATATACTAGTGACTAAATTCGGTTGTCTTTTCAGAAGTAAGAGATCAAAGAAACGAAAAGGCAATTTCTAGGTCAGTACTACATTTAACACAGTAAATATATATTTAGACTGGTAATCAAATCTGTAAATGTTGTGTACTAAATTTAATACAGTAAAAATATATTTAGACTGGTATTCAAATCTTTAAATGGTGTGTACTATATTTTAATACAGTAAAGATATATTAAGACTGGCATTCAAATCTCTAAATGACGTTTACTACATTTAATACAAAAAAATATATTTTTAGACTGGTATTCAGATCTTTACATGCCGTGCAAAAAAGAAAAATGTACATTGTACATTTCTGATTTTAAAGGTAATTAATCTAATAAAGAGTATACTATTTGTACTTTTTATTTTTTATTTTTGTTTGATTAGGATTTTTAACGAGGCTTTAATTTATTTTTAGTTATATCGCTACGATGTCTGCAGTGAGGCAGTTTATAGTAATGTCTAGAACTGGGGCGTCGTGCTGCAGACATGTAGCATTATATCCCACCCAGTATATATAAAAAACCACTCCGGTAGCCTATGTGGTTAGAGCGTCAGCCTAGGATGCGAGAAGTCGTGGGTTCTAACGCCGACCGGGTCATACCAAAGCCTTATAAACATGGTACTAGTAGCTGCCTCGACTGGCACTCAGAACTAAGAGGTTAGTGTTAGGGCTAGTCAGCCTGGTGTGAGGATAACGTGACTAGGGGGGACATCATGCTACATGTCCGTGGCATGTTGCCCTAGTGCTAGACATCGCTATAAAGTGCCACACATTAGAAATCGTGGCGGATATGACTAAACGTGTTAAAGCTATGGAAAAAATTTAAATCAGAGACAAATTGTAAGCACGATAATATTGAATACTATTTAGAGAAGAAGCATCAGATGAAAACAAGTCACATGACTTTACAATAGTATTAATTATCTAGGTCTGAAGTCGGAGGAATGAATATTCCAGAACCTCAGACCAATGCTTCATTCAACAGCAGTGACGTGTCGATGAGTCATAAGGTCGAAGTGCATTCATACTTGGAATTGCAAGGTGAGTCTGACACTGATAATTTCTATTGAAATCGATAATATTTAATAAACATAAATAAGTGAGTGAGTCTGACACTGATATATTCTATTGAAATCGATAATATTTAATAAACATTAATAAGTTTTCCAAACAAATTAGTAGTTATAATAGTACATGTACATTACGAAAAATAATCATTGATATTTTAGTCAAATATTGCATTTTCTTTCTGGCACAAGTATGCATATATACCAGTCACACAGTCCATGTACTTTAAAATTTAACAAATGTATGTATATTTTTCTATCATATATAATCATATGTATTTTATTGGATTGGTGAGTCAGAATCTAGAAATAAATTTAAACAATCTTTGAAACTCTACATACTCTCATCATCGAATGGTAGGTGCGCTGATACAAGTATAATACTGAAGTCACTTGCATAATTAAAAGTTGTGTATGCATCTTTTAAACTTTCCATTCCCTTCAAATGTTTTTAGTGGTGACTGATATTTAAAAAGTAAAGATATCAAGTTCATTGAATAAATTGTATCTACGATTTGTCTTTTCAAATTTTACAGTAGAGCATGGAGGCTAGACAACATGCTATTTGTTACTTTCATACTCATTAGATTTTTAAAAAGTCAACTTCAATACATTTGGACCGCTCAGGTGGCCTATTGGCAGGATAATATGACTGGGTGGGACGTCATGCAAAATGATGTTACATGTCTGCAGCATATTGCCACACTGCTAGACATAAAGCAGCAGAGAGGGTGAACAGACCAAATTTTTAGGCGTCAACGATGCTTCCTTCTATTAAATATTTAATAGAAAGGTCTATTTTTGACAAATTGAGTCTTCCTATTAAATATTTAATATAAGGAGTCTATTTGGTAAACTAATGCTTCCTTGTAAGGGTCCATTTGGTAAAAAAAAAAGACGCCATATAGTTGGAGTTCACCCTCTCTGCTGCTATGCGCTAACTGAAACGGCTATAGATGCGGTCTAATCCAATTCGATATCGTGTCCGAGGATCGTGTATACTTATCGTTACAAATCCATGTGGGGTAGCTCTGGCGCCGCTAAAGAAATTTTGAAATCGATTATAATCCATGTCGGGACAGCAAGTCTGCCAAATATTTCGTAATGTATGAATGTCAACTCCGTTAAATATACATAATAGATTACAGTTATCCCTTATCACTTTTGGAATTTGTGTATATCGTTGAGTTACATATATCACATCGGAGTTTTTGTGACGTCCTCGGGAAAATATTCTAGCTGGATTCTTTTGTTGGTCCAACATCACGTCATCGTACACGATAAGATTATTAACGAATCCATCCAGGTCTTCCACGGATGGTGCCTCTTCAATGTCGGTGATAAATTCAATTACATTTCCACCGTAAGATTCTGAAGCGGCTTCGTTGTAATCTTTTAGCACTTGATAACAATGTTGATCATCTACGCTGGGTGCAATCAAATATAACTTATCCCAGGTTAAATACTTCATTATCATCTTAAGCAACAATTGTGTCTTACCACTTCCTGATGGCCCAATAATTATCATTCTGATTGAGTTTGGTAACATCGGATGATGTTTTACTGGTTGTTGTTTCTTCAACGCTGAGAAATCGAGCACTTCCATTTGTTGATATAACATAAATATAATTATGGATCTATATTGTGTGAAATGTAGAGCGCGTACACCAACGTTTGACCCAACGACTGTTACCACAAGCAATAACCGAAGCGCGGTCACCGGTAAGTGTGAAATATGCGGTACAAAAAAATATCGATTTGTGAAAAATCCTTTAAAAAAAAGGACGTGATATCGCCGCAAAGTTAGCTAAACTCCCAGGGTTACCATGGTCAAAATATCCAGGTGAAAAACACCTTCCCGGGTATAGTTATTGCGGGCCGGGAACACGATTAGATATAAGACTTGATAGTCTTGATAATCCTAATCCGGGAGAAAATCCTATAAACGCTATCGATGAAGCGTGTCGTGTACATGATATAGCTTACCGTAGTGGTGATCTACAACAGCGTCATCTCGCAGATGTAGCATTGATACACGCGTTGAATGCTATTCCAGATAAATCTTTCAAAGAAAAATTAGCCTCAACGCTGATAAAATCCGCCATGAAAGGTAAATTAATATTTGGTGCAGGTAATTAATAACAACATGGAATCTATTTATTATTCTCCGAGAGGATACTGGAGGGATAAAGCAGCAATTAGTAAACTCGCTAGCGCTGCAGCGGTGAAAAATACTACAGCGGCGGATTGGTTATCTAAACAGGCGATATGGCAAATTTATCTACCACCGCCTAAACAAATTAACTACTCGGTTTTTGATGTGACAGTTCCTAATGAAGTTCATCAAGCTGATATATTATTTCTGCCGCATGATCGCGGTTACAAATACGCGTTAACCGTAGTTGATATTGCGAGTCGATACAAACAAGCAGAGCCGCTAAGGACAAAATCATCAACTGAAGTGGCTTCTGCATTTGAAAAAAATTATCGACGAGGCCCTCTGCGTTGGCCAAATCTATTACAAGTTGATCCTGGCAAGGAATTTCAAGGCGCTGTTTTAACAACGATGAAACATCATAATGTCACCATCAGACGAGGACATACTGCACTACATCGTGATCAGGCAATTGTTGAACGATTTAATCGGACTCTTGCAGAGCGGTTATTTGGATATCAATACGCGAAAGAATTCATCCAGGATAAACGATCCCGTGAATGGGTCAAGAGATTACCAGGTGTAGTTACCGCAATCAATAATGAGATTACTAGAACAATCAACATGAAACCTAGCAACGCTATTAAAAAGAAGTATATACCTAAAACGGAAATTCTTCGAATTTCACAAAAAGATTTCCGAGAACCAATTCTTGGTAGTAATGTAACTGTAACGTACTTATACGAACCAGGAGAGCTTGAGGGTGGTAAAAAAAGAGCTACTGATCCTATTTGGAGTGTTACTACGCATAAGATATCCGGCATAACACGATCAACTGTTGAAAACGCTAGCGTTTCTAGACCAGCAATCTATAAACTAGATTCAACTGCTCCTCAGCGAGGATTTACTCGACAACAACTACAGGTAATTCCCTAGGATACTCAATTACCACCGCGTGGTCTTAACTAGCACCAAATGTGCCGGCACCCCGGCGTCTGTTGCACTCAAGACAAGTCAGCATAACGTTATCGTTGGTATGACCTACGCTGCTATTCTTTCTGTCTACGGTAAATTGGCAAGGATCTTTATTCGACCAACTCCAACGCATTATACAATTGCAACTCGCGCAGTGATTATTCTGTTGTTGCTTCAGCGTAATTATTAATTCAGCATCAATGTCAAATTTTCTATTATTTTTTTTATCCTGTTGTTTATGACCAGAGAGTTTATTTCTGATTATGTCCCGGATGATATCATCGGCGCTGACAATATCACTTATTGAAGTGTCATCATCGTCACTGACTTCGTCAACAATGATTCTTCGAAGTTGATTTATTCTTCGTACTCTGGATACTGCGAGATAAACTAAATTTGACCACTCAATGCGATTATCTACTATCCAAACAATTGTGTCTGTGACAGTTAATCCCTGTGAAGAGTGTATTGTCGCTGCGTAACCTAACGTCCACGGGGATTTATCAGCACGCAATGCATCGTGGACGACGCTGATATCAACCAGCACAATATCATTTAACACTAAATTCTGCTTTTCACGTTGTCCAGGAATGTTAACGTCAATATTCTGCTTTCGTGTATCCTTGGGTCTATAACAGAGCGGTACTGGAAGTGTTGCAAATTTACATTTATGCAATTCAAAAAATTTCATCTGAAGTTTATCTCTGACTATTTTTCTACTTGCTATTATCAAATCGTTTGGTCTCCATGTTTCCCAAAAATCATTCATGGGAGTTTCTGAAATTATTTCACGCGCTATTTCACACTGGATTCTATCCGGTTGTAATCTGATTAGTTGTTTAAACTCACGTAATTGTTCATCTAACGATCTATGGTCGGTATTAATCTCTTCGTAATAGTCTTCATGATTCTTCAACCAATCATGTGGGGATGCACCGACAAATGGTGGTGGTTGGCCTTGATCGCCGCACATAATAATTTTTGTATTTTTCGTTGACAGCCATTCGAGAAATGTTTTTAATACTTGTAACGGTACTGTACAAATTTCATCCCAGATTATCACCGGTGGAATATATTTCTGTCCCATTCGCTCAGGGGTCCACTTATCACCGCTCCATCGAAAGAAGCTGTGATAAGTACAAGCATTTACCCCACGCTGTATCATCTCTCTTGCAAGTTTATGAGTTGGTGTTAGCACAATCATATTTGTGAAATTTGTAGACTTTTCCATAGGGGTTTCCGTAGAGGTTTCCATAGGGGTTTCCTTAATGGTTTCCGTAGAATTATCCCCTAGGGTTTGTCGTATGATTTCTGGAGACTCCCCGTGTAGAATTTGTTGTATGATTTCTTGTATTTGTTTTTGATCATCTGTAAGTTTTTCAATTGGTTTTTCAACGGATTTTTCAATTGGTTTTCTTTTCCTATGAAATAAATTAATCACACGAGTTGTCTTTCCTGATCCTCCACAACCGTTCAAATAAACGATTTTATATCGCGTAATTGGATCTGATATCGGTGGTGCATTAGAAAATTCTGAACACTGGTTGCTTTTCAAGTATTTATCGTCGTTGGTAACATCTGCCGATTCACAATACTCGTGTAGCGTCTCCTTTTTAAATCTCCAACATCCCCACGCTTCCTCCGGGGCTGTGAATTTAGCCACTGCTGATTTGTATTTTTCATGTATATACATCGAATCAGTGGCTACTCTAACCGCGGTATTAGGAAATCTATTTATCATCGAAAATAGATTAATAGTAGAATAACCGAGCATAGATGATCTCAAATGTGTATACTGACAACTATATCCATCACAGTAGGTAACAACTGTACCTAACTTAGTCCCATTGGATACAAAGGCATCTTTACGAGTTACAAGTTTTCCTTGATTCGTTAAATCCTTTACAATAAAATCATATTCAGCTTCGTCTATGATCAACCGCGAAGAGTATTTCGCATTGTCGTATCTTCCACCTTGAGTAAATTTACCGATTATTTTTCGTCCAAAATCTTTTGCTAGTCCATTTTCAATTTCAAATAACTGCCTAGACAAATCCATGATTTGTTGTTCATTGAAATCTGGAAATTGTTTTCGTTGTTCGCGTATTATATCATCTAAATCTGGTTTTGGTAGCCAAACGTCCTTCTGAGCTCGATAGCATATAATTGCTTCACCGACAATCAACGATATCAGCATTCCACTATCAATCATATATCGTAGTAACACTATTGGCATCCAGTGTTACACAGACATATGTCTACCAATCCAAACATAACTACACGGGTGTAATCCTGACGCTAATTCAAATGATACCACACAAGCGAATCCAGTTCAATCAAAATCAGGCAAACGACCATTAACCGAAACACGAGTCATTTCATGTGTGGGGTGTCCAAATCGTTTAAAATATTCTTCGCATTCTCCATATCCGAGAAAACTCCCTGGATAACACGCAGCTATATCAATTGAAATCATACCCTCGCGGTGGTATTTTATATTCCACAGTCCTCCATGACAAAATTCGACGCAACTCAATTTGACATCTTCGAGAAAATCACTTTGTGTTGGACGCCATGAGTTCTTTTCTCGTGCAAAATGAGCTACCACTGATGGAATCGTAAAACTATCCGTGAGTAGTTTTTCATGGAAAAATTCTTTAGAATTTTCATGGAAAAATTCTTTAGAATTTTCATGGAAATTATTCGAGTATTTTACAGCGGTTTTTTTCATCCTTGAGTGTAACGCTTCAGTGCGATATAATTCTCCATTCGGTGTTACAAACTGATCAAATCCTGATTCGGAATCTTCAGCGCTGCGAAGTAGCCACACTGACACAGGATCATCTCTACACAACTCATGAATAGCATCAAATAATTTTTCTTCGTGGAACACATCCTTACAAAATTCCCCGGGGATATATCTCACGATTCGTTCTCGTGGAAATACATTTACTGCAGGTGTCCACGCGTGTTTGTTATGATCAATAATTTCAATTGGAGCTCCTCGCGATTGATATTTCGGTTCGTATAATACTTCTCCGGTTATTGTTGCTACCGATATTGGAAATTTCAATGATGCTTCTAATTTGGTTATATCCTGAATTGTTGCCCCATGCTGTTTCACTGTTAGTTCCCATTCGGTTATTTTTTTACGTCGGTGTTCAGTTAATTTATTTCCCCGGGATGAATTCGTGAAGTGTTCCATTACCCGTGTTGCTACACAATTGAGCCTTGACGCCGTTTTCATAGGAGCTAGTTTTGCAATATCGGGTTTATCATTTAGCGGATATATTCCGTAAACAACTGCTGTTACAGGGTAAGATCTCTCGTAGTATGATTTGTCAATTCCAGTTAGAATTCCTGGTTTGGAATCTCGACTCACAATGACAATTTTTTTATCCTTGAGAATTGGTTCAAATTTATCTCTGATAATCCATTCACCTTCGACTTCGATAATGAATTTTATTCTGCAAAAATACCTCTGTGAATTACTTTGTTGAAAATTTTTGATTTTCCATGAAAATCCTTTGGATGCTATACCTTTGGATGCTACACATTTGGATTTCCCCGTTGGCTCGCCAAGGTGTGAAAGTAACTCAGCTGCTCTTTTATTGTTCATGGTAGCATCGATTACGGGTACATTGACATCTTCATCAATAATTCGGAATGTCGACCACGCATGAGATGCTCCATCGCGCTTAAATTCATTAAAACAGTCGCTGATTTTACTCAACATGGTTTTGTCATCTATTAGACTTTTTGGTTTATCAGAGACTTTATCGGGATTAAATCAAGCATTTTTCCAAGGATTAATTTTTGATAATCTCTAGAACTCCTTCATAGAGATTCTATCGAGATCGAATTTAGTATTCCGATTAAATCCAGCATTAATTTTCGATAATCTCTTGAACTCCTTCATATCAGAGATTCTATCGAGATCGAATCTAGTATTCCGATTAAATTCAGGTTTAATTTTCGATAATCTCTTGAACTCCTTCATGCGATCGTCGTTGTTACGTTTTGGTTTAACAGAGACTCTATTCCGATTAATTTTCGATAATCTCTTGAACTCCTTCATGCTATCGTCTTTTAGACGTTTCGGTTTAACAGATACTCTATCGAGATTAAATTTCGTTAATCTCTCGAAATTCTTCATATTATAATTAAAACAAGTATTTAAATAAAAACGTATTTTATATAATGAATCATTGCAAATGGCTCATGACTGGATCAGTAATCCCGTGTAACAAATCATGCAGAAATGAATTCTGTGGGTATCATATGCAAAGTTTTCGTCGGGGGAGCAATGGTCCTCTTCCGTGCCTGTATTGTGGGGTAGGTGTTAGAGGCAAATCACAGTTATGCATTAGTTGCGGTGGTAAGCGTTACAGAGAGTTGAAGCGTTATTATGACAAGCGAAGAATAAAAACTCCTGACGTTGTCAATGACGTCAATGACGTTGCCAACGGCAAAATCATAAGAACTGTTCAGGACTACATAGAAAGATTTCTCAATGTTATATCTCAACCAAATAATGATTTAGACAAATAAGTATATTGTGTATAAATGAGCCAAGAATTTCAAAGACATCCCGTGATCACTAACTACGAAGCTTCTCGTGATGGTGTTGTTAGACACTGTAAAAATAAGAAATCTGTTGGGGATGATAATGGTATGGGGTATTTGAGGTTTAAAGCTGGAAAGAAAACTTATTATAATCATCGTTTCGTCTTCGAGGTGTTTAATGGATTGATCAAGGATGGCCTTGTTATTGATCACATTGATGGTATTAAGACTCATAATTTTTTATCGAATCTACAAGCTATTACACAACGAGAAAACACCAAACGAGGTGGGACTGGAAAACACTCGAAAAAAGCTAGACCTGTAAAGTCGTTTAATACTGAAAATAACGAAAAAATAATATTTCAGTCAATAACCGCAGCTGGTAGGTATTTCGATATTTATCCGTATTCTATTCAATGCGTTGCAGAGAATATAACCAAGACGGCTTTTTCAAAGCGTTTTAAAAACAGCATTCAGTTTATTTATGTATAATACGTAAACTTGCGTTGTTCAAGGGAAATAACTCCCTTAGGTAACGCGCGTGCAACAAATCACCAATGACAGAGTTACCGTTGGTGAACGCGTAAGTAGTTTTTAATTGGCTGTTATAATTGTCATAAATATCAACGGAGTATAATCAATTTTCGTTTTTTTCAAGTATTAACAGAACTGTTTTATATATATTTCGTATTTAATTCCTTTTTTTAGTGTGTTTTTCAAGTATTATGTGTTATTTCAACGTTGTCAGTGATCGCTATTAAACACAACAAGGAATTACAAGCACATATCTCTCTATGTCACTTCGTTGTAATGAGTGGATATATACAACCTGGTCTGTGTTATGTTTAAGCTTTAGCCGAAGTTCAAGTGCAAACTCAAATCACACCGTCATGCGTGGTGTGAATGTTATTATTGACATTCAAACCGGGTTGGATTTTGTGGTTTGGTTTTTGCACTTGAATGTAGAATAGCCCGCGTCATCCATTGTCATTGAATCAATTCATTGTCATTGAATCAATTCATTCATTGTGTCACCCTATAATCTATTGTTGTACCGTCGTCATTCATTGTCATTGAATCAATTCATTGTATTATACCATAATCGCCTATAATCTATTGTTGTGCCGTCGTCATCCATTGTCATTGAATCAATTCATTGTATTATACCATAATCGCCTATAATCTATTGTTGTGCCGTCGTCATTCATTGCATCTATTGTTGTGTACTGTCCGTGTGTCCACGCACTAAACGTATCCTCTTGTAGGTCTAACCCGCTATCCGCGAGTTAGACTTACTTACAGGGGAATACGTTTCGTGATTATATGTGTAACCGTTGGACGCCGCTTGATGTATATTTGTACAACAAAGAGGTTCAAAACGGTGATGTGTAATTGTGCCGTTGTATATGTATATATCAAGTGCCTACACATTAGATCAATGGGGTTGAATGTGCTGTCGTATATGTATATATCAAGCGCCTACACACTAGATCAATGGGGTTGAATGTGCCGTCGTCATCAATTGTATATAACCATCACATCATCCTATAATCGCATTAAGCTTCTGGACATGCTAAGATGACCAACACCTTAGCGGGTCCAGAATTCATTTTGTGAGTGGAAACCCTGAAAATTCTTTAGAATTTTTCGAGTGAAAAACTTTTTGAGCTTCCACTCACAATTAAACAAATATACTTTATCATATATATGAATTCTAAAAATATCAAATGTAATTTCGGAAATCAACAAACTCAAAACTCAAAATATTAAACTATGTTCAGGATTAGATTGTGATCAAATCATGACCGATTTTGACGATATTGAATTTGCACAAAACAGCGGAAAATATGTACTCGCTAAGCAGTATTATTTAATTAAGCGCGTACAAAAACTTATCCGTGAGAGTTTAGTTAATACCGAAGACGTTAATGTGTTTGTACCATTATGTAAGATCGTAGAACATATACGACAACAATTAAGTTCTGAATACGAAAACAGAAAAATTATTAATTGTAAAGTGAGACAGTTAAAAGCGTTAATCGAGCAGGCTGATTCCCACGCGTAGACAGCCTCCTTTGTATAACCCATACACAGGTAATGTGAAACGCGCACATGTATAAATACTAGAACAAGTTTGTAAACCTGTGTCAACAACAGGAAAGTAAAAATGTTATGCAGTATTTTTTTTAGCTGAAAATTCTTTCAGAATTTCAAAATCGTGAAATACTTCGTGAATGGAAAATCGAAGATTTTCAACAAAGCAATTCCCATTTCACTAAAGAATTTTCAAGATTTTTTTAAGATCTTCCACGAATAAGCATGAATGGGCGTATTGCATTATTTGATCACGGGTTAATGTCACCACGGTTATAACGTTTTGCTGAAGATTTAACAATTGATAATCAGTCAATAGAAATTTTTCATCGCCGAGGTTATCTATGACTATATCCACGTAGAATTCACTTGTTGTATTGCCCCCGAATACCTCTCTGATAGCGTTTTCAAGAAGATTTTTGTCATAGATAGACACTAGTACATGTTGATACATTATTAAAACTGTTTTAGTTTTTTTTTAATTGAATAATTTTCCATTTACGATTTTGAAGTCCTTTTAGGACCTGAAAGTTCTTTGTAAAATTCTTCGAATTTTCAGGAACTTTTCACATCTAGCGTTATTTGTAGTGTTTCCCCGCGAAGGTCAATTAGGTTAAATTCTTGGTCGGTTATTGAAAAATTCATCTTGGACAGGAATTCATTAACCGGTTCAAGATAAGTCAAATTAGGTGGGTTTTTCACTATAAGACTTCCCGGGGATACGTCAGGAGAGAACGTGTACATGATATATCCTTGGCTGGCGCTGTTTGATTTTGAAACGTCAACTGAGAAACTTCCTAGGATACTATCACAGATAACATGTATTGCAATAACAGATGATATATAAACGTTGCCGGGAGATCTGTGTTTGTTGTTGCGGTATAAAGAATTCGTTGATGTTAAGATTGCTTCTGGCGGGGTTAGTTTAAACCATAACGCGTGAATTTGAGGAAAGAATTCATCAAAGAGTTTTCTCGTTGATGCTTTTAACGCTGGTACATCATGCCCAGGAAATTTATAATCAAGTTCAGTTTTATCCGTTAGCGAAAACACTTTTTGAAAATCTTTTGTGAATCTATTGTGAAGTGCCGCATTAAGTAATTTTTTATTTAATAAATTCATATCAGAGATAATTTGATCTAGTTGTTGTTGGTGTTTTTTGATTGAATCGCGTGTAATTGCTGTTGAAAAATTCAAATAATTTCCGAGAGATCCCTGAATAAGATTTCGAAGTTGTTGTTGGTGAGTTTGATATAATCGCTTCATGTTATTGAATGTCTCAGATATATCATTATACGTTACGGTGACACTTTTTCCTGTAGACTCTGATCCAAATGTCCACGTGATTGGACCATCTCTGATATACTCAGAACTCTGGTCGTTTGTTATCACACGATAGTTTATTATATTTGCCGTTGATACCGTACGAAAGAAGCCATCATCGGAGTAATCTAATTGTGAACCACTAAGTGTATCATCGATGAAATCGCCACGTTTAGGTTCTGGTAATCTTGAATGAAACGCAGGAAGACTATCCAACCATGTTTTGTGAATCCGTGGGAAGAATTCGTCGATGGTGTCGTTGAGACGTTTTTTTAGTTCTGGTACGTTATATCCTTTAAACTTAAACTTTAAATATTCTTCGGCGGTGAGTTTATTAGCCGTCATAAATTCTGTTCTACGTTTAGGATGATTAATTTGATCAATATGATTAATAATTCTATGATTATAAAGTTCCATTTGGTAGATAATTTCATTACACACTTCTATGTATTTGATGACATCATCATGACGTGGTGGAATTTCACTTACTGTAGTTATTAAATAACCTAGAAATCTATTAAAATCAGCGTTCATTAATCTAAAATTAATTTCAAAAACGTTAGAATCAACAAATTCAGGTATTGAAGATAGTAATTCATATGTTAATTTAAGTATACCATCAACATCATTATAAAAACCATGATGATCCCTTTTCGTGGATACAAAGTCGGATTTTAACGGTTCCGGTGGTAGATCTTTCATGTCGACGGTTCCCGGAATAAACTCAGGATAACCCAATAAGGTTCTAATTGAGCTGTTGTATATATCCACGGAGTAATCCGGTGAATTTACTTCGATGACCGTTGACAGCAACGGTTCATGTCCGTGTATTTCAATAGGGTATTTATCAGGTTCATCCTTGATGTCAATTTTATTTGTTCCTGTTATTGCCTGGATTGATTCTTTGATTGCATCATTGATATCTTCGATGTCGTATACACCCGTTGGCAGATGTATTGTATGTGTGACGGGTTCGGATTTTGTACCATCTGGATTAGTTTTTTTATACGTGAACGTGAAACTGTTATTGGGAGGTTTACCATTGAACGGTTCTGATCTGACATTAGGCCAACTATAGTAGCATCTTAATTGCGTTAACGCGATTGCAGATACCGCCAACGGAGGATTAAATTCAACGCTGAATTCTGGTGTTTTCGTTACCACCGAGATCAACTTTGTTTTTGTCGTGGCAGTATTTGTTGCTATTCGTTGAAGGATTTCTTGTGACGATGACATTGTTATTGTTATTGTTTTCCAATTTTGAAATCGTTGAATCATACAACCGTACCATCCTAGAGAACTCTTCGTCGGATATTATTTGATCATCAATCGCTGACGAGATCAGCATTGACAATTCCGAGTAAGCGTTTGACGCAGTAATAAGTTTAATAGCGTAATCGTGTAATTTTTGTTGAGAACACGATGATATTTTTTTTGTTATCGTGGTAAATAATCCAGCGATTGTTGCCGCCGCAGATATACAAATTGGTACAACAACTGGAGCTATCATTACCACCGAAGATAGTATTATTCCAGCGCCGGTAATCACACCTGATACCGAGTAAATAGTTACATCTAACACGGTGATTCTACGCTGGTATTTTTTCTTTTTTGTTTTATACTCGGTAATTAACGCTTCAAGTTTATTTTGATATTCTTTGACAGTGTTATAACGGTATTCAAATACCGCCGGTGATGAAATCATCGACATCGATAACAATGACGTTGTTGACATTTTATCTATTAACGTAGTCAACAATTCTCTGATAGAAAATCCAAAGGTGAAATTGCACAGTAATTTCCAATCAAAGATTTTCCCCTTTCAATTGAAACTTCTAGTTTATCTGTTTACTTAAATCAGCTACAAATTCAACATACCATGTCATTGAAACCCTAGCTAGATTATTATCAGTGGATGTAATCGTGAATTGTTCAATCATATCCTTGTCGATGATTGTTGATATCGTATTATTAACTCCAGATGAACTCGATGAGGATATCGTAAATAACGTTGGTGTCACTAACGTTAATCGATAAATACCCTTTACGGCTGCAGTGATATTTAATATATTATTTGTAGGTGTCCACGTATATGATCCATATTGAATCGTGTATACTACGTTGTTGACGATATTTTTATCATGAGGAATTTTAATTTTTTCAACTACTGCTATCATTCTTGTTGCATCTGATATTATGGCATCTGTTGTCGTTTTAACATCATCGATGGATTTCTTATTAATCGCGATTAAATCTGAAATTGATCTCGTTTCGCGAATAACACCTAACCGGGTATTAATCACGGTTATTTCATCGAGTTTGGTAATAATATTTCCGAGAGTTGTTTTAATATCATCTGGTTTTGCATCCTTTCCGAAGAACTTGTCGACGGCGTCATCAGCTTTTCTAAAATTTCTTCGTAAACTAGTAAATTGATCAATATGAGAATCAAAATCTGATCGTAATTTTGGTAAATTATCAACAGCTGCTTTTACGTGTGCGATCTGTAAATCAGCGTGTGTAGGTGGGACACCAAAGAAATTATTTATGAGTCTCGATGAATCGATGATATCCCGCTGAAGTTGATCAAATTTGGTTATATGAACGTTATAATCGTCACGTAGTTTTTTCGTATCTTTGGCGGAATCACCAGCAGTTACTTTAATGTCATCGATGGTTTTTTGTAATTGTGTTATATCATTTATTTGATCAGATAATTTTTTTAATTCATCTAAATTTGCTAACGTGGAGATAGCTTTATTGATTATTTTTTTCACCTGTGCGATAGTAACTGATTCAGGAACACGTGTTACTGATCTTCCAAAAATATCTGCCATTGTTATATATACTTCTCTTTGTTAAAATCATCGATGATTCATCGTTGATGATTTCATGGATGTGTGATCGTGGATGGCCTTGTGAGGTAATTTAGGATTTTCCGAGATAACCATTAACGCGTTAAGAGTTTCTTGACCACATATTGGAGGATCTGTTAATGTCTGCGTGGGTAACGTTGAATACCAAATTGGAATCCTTTTAATTCTCGGAATTGATTGTGAAATTGAATTACTTTGTAATTTAGACACGTATTTGACAAATTCAATCGGAGGTGGTAATCCATATGAGTCAAAATAAATAATTGACGTTGGATATATCGTGTAACAAACCCAATGAGTTCCAGGTCCAGTGTTATCATTAAGATTAATTATTCCAGTTTCTGGTATTTGTGGTTTTGCTGGTAATTGATCTTTCATGAATACACCTCTGAAATGCTTTATTGGGAGTTTCTTTTACTGCGTCGAGTAAATCAAAATTTGACATGGGTAAAAATCCTTTGGATTTTCCTGGTGAAATTTCGTTGGATTTCACTAACTGGTTTTGTAGTATCGCGTTAATCGACTTCCTGGTAGTCTGAATCCCTTTCCCTTTTTTTTTGATTTTCCCGTTGAAAATCCTTTTGATTTCAGACCTTTACCCATTATCTTATTGACAACACCAGAAGCAAGTGCTCCGGCTGCCCCAGTTCCTAACGCTCCAAGAATTGCTGGAGCCGCTGACGCAATCAATCCTGGAATTGCAGCCAACAACGGAAAAAAATCCTCCGATTTTTATCATATTTGCTATAGCAGCTGAAGATAGCGTAATCTGAACTCCCCTTTTTTCCTTAAAAGCTTTATTGAAGTAATTAACCTGAGTTTTCGTCAACGATAGTTTATTTGATCCACCAGTCATTTGATCATGTTTTAGCGTAATCGTAGTTCCACATTTTTTAGCTGAACTTGATTGAAGTTTTTTTATCTGACCAGGTGTCAATGTGACATTAATAGTGTTATACGACATTTTTATATAACACCGATTGATTCAATTACTGAAATCCTACGGATTTTCACTGAAAAATTCTTCAAATTTTCAAAGATTTTCCACTGGTGCATCAATGATCCTCATTCTTCCACCACCACCTTCAAGCATCATAGATTTATCACTGACAAGAACAGCAACTGCTCTAAATCCATCAGGGGCAGGACCAACACGAGCTTGAAATTTTACATCAACGGTTGAGTGTTTAGAAAAATCAAGATGTTGCAGCGAAAAGTAATAAATCGGATATAATTCTTTAAAATCCACCTGTGATATTTGAAGTCCAGTATCGATATTTTGATCATGACCCATAAACGACCACAATCGATGATAAACTCGTCCTATTTGATTATGTTCGTAATCGATGATAAGATTTTCCACGGGTTCTTGTTGGTTACTTATCCGCAATGATACTTCATTGACGCTAAATTTATCAAATATCATATGAGATCGTAATTGTAGACTGTCATCTGCAGCTGTCTTTTGAGTTCTATTTTGGTGCTGTAATACAACAAAAACATGTCTTGGCGCGGAAATGTTTTTCGTCAACGCAAGTTGCCAAGTAAAAACTCCAGGACCTGGACTAGACGTAGTAGCTGTTGTAACCTCACCCCAACTCATCAACGATTTTCCTCCTTGGTCCATAAACGATAACAATTGAGTCTCAACAGTCAACGATGGAATCATAACTGGCATCCACAACGCTAACTTTGTCAATGTTACAATATTGTCTGTTAAAGGAGCAGGACCACGCCAAAGAGCATATTCATCAGTTGATCTTAGTGTAAGTGTTACAGTATGACTAGCACCAAATATCACTCGCCGGACATCTCTGCAAAATCCAAAAATATGCGACAGCGGAATCGTACATGAAAATCTACCATCGGCGTCAATGTTCTTTTTTCGTAACGCAAATCCTGCGTTGTAATTAGGATTATCACTCACAACAACAGGTTCACTTTTAGAACCATCAGCGAAGGCAGAGTTATCTAACTTTGTTGGTGTTCTTATAATAAACTGACGATGATCAGCGTGATTGGTAGTATCCTTGGAAAACATCATTGAATGACCCGCAGATTTAATAAAATCATCAGAGTATCTGGCTAAACCTATAATTGTTGTTGCAATATCAACATCGTTATCGATGGATTCTATTTTAGAAGAACCAATCGAATACCGGGCGTTGCTAAATAACGCCATTATTCCGTTGTTGACAAACCCAATCCGGGTATCTTTAAGATTATCGCCGGCTGAAAATGGAGTATCGTCACCTTTCCGCAGTTGTCCTTCTATTTCGATGAATGCTTCACACGGCAAGAAGTATTTAGATGTGTCATCGAATCTAAGTTCAATTTGTGACCTTACGTTTGGATTTTGTGCTTGATATGAAAAATACTGATAATCGCGTATAGAATTATTCCTTGATACGGGATCATTTACTTTAAAAGCATCATCAATCTCATCCCGAAACATTTTATATTAACGTAGTTGATCTAAATGTTTAACCGCGCCAACCCGGAGCCAGCAATTGCTCTTAACTCGCCGTTGCAAGTTTATTAATCGAGTTACCTATTTTAGTTGGCATTTGTTCCGTAGACTGTAGTTGAAACTTTCTTTGTGAAATTCCATTTTTCTTATTACCTCTCGCCAACGACATAAGCTTTTCTTTTGCATCACCTAACATATCAAATGCCTTATTATCAATAACTGTACCAGCTCTATCACCGAAAACCCCAATAGCTTTTGACGCTATTTCCTTACCAACAGGTAAAATCTTTGGAGCAATTCTAGTAAATAATCCAGTGACAATATCACCAAGTCCATTGCCATAAGTGAGTTTGTAAACCGGCAATCTTGAGTTTACAACGTAAACAGGTCTTGCTCTGTTCATACTACGATGTACTATCAGTTTATTTAAATGCTATATATCTAATCAGTGATCAATCGCTGTAATAATCATCGGTAAGTTCATCGATGAAACTTCGATATAGTCCGATATCCATTACACCACCTTGAAATAACCGTTGACAGATTTCAGTCGCTTCATTAATTATTTCCGGGGAATTATTTCCAGCTCTTTTTCCCCAAATAAGAACTTCTAACCGTGATATATCATCGAGGACACCTCTTGAACAAGGCATTAAATTTCCACCGCGATATCCACTACCATCTTTTTCTGTTGTACCAGTTGCGTTTTCTTCAGAATCAACTTGGACACGTTGAGATACAAAGGGCGCAATCGGTGTCGGTGGGTTTTCTATTTTAGATATTAACTTTTCATGATTCTTTAATCCTATATCGTTATGTGGTAGTGTAGACTTTTTAATTCTTGCCAAATATAATTTTCTTTTCCATTCATCCCTGGAAGTTATAGTGTCTTCATACCCGCTATTCACATATTGTTCTCGTTGACCTTTGGAAATGAATCGATGATAAATTGAGCAAATTGCTTATCAGTCATAGATTCTTTCTTAATACTATTTATCATATCACTTTTAAATATTTTCTCCGGGTTATGATCTCTTCGTGTTGTTTAACTTTTTTGTTGTTGTTGTTCAAATAGTTCAGGTGGTGCGCTAACAAGTTGTTCCACTTCTTCAAGTGGTTAAGGTGGTTGTTCTTGTTGTCTTATAGCAGTTACTATATCACCAGGGAGTGTTTTCAAGTATTTTTTGCTGTTTTAGATCTTTTTGCTATCTTTGCAGTCTCTGTACCAACGTGTTCAGTAGCGGCAACAACTTTTTCAGTTGCTGTAGTTATCGGCTTAAATAATTTTTCAGTATCGGCAGTAAAATCTTCTTTTGCTTGTTGACGCGCCTGCAAATTATCTCTGAAAGAATCCCTTACCGGGATAAATTTCTTAATCGCAGCCAACCTTTCTCGTGTTAATCTAGTTATTTGTGCTTCTCCGATGTTTGACATTTATATAAATAAAAATCGAAGATTTTCAATTGCTAATTCATCATCGTATCTATAGCTGTTTCAGTTAGCGCATAGCAGCAGAGAGGGTGAACGCCAACTATATGGCGTCTTTTTTTTACCAAATGGACCCTTACAAGGAAGCATTAGTTTACCAAATAGACTCCTTCTATTAAATATTTAATGGGAAGACTCAATTTGTCAAAAATAGACCTTTCTATTAAATATTTAATAGAAGGAA
Organism: Unio pictorum; assembly: GCA_030141615.1. Lineage (NCBI taxonomy): Eukaryota > Metazoa > Mollusca > Bivalvia > Unionida > Unionidae > Unio > Unio pictorum. Next base: position 2,549,773 of record JARLTB010000005.1, on the reverse strand, counting down.
GCATCGTTGACGCCTAAAAATTTGGTCTGTTCACCCTCTCTGCTGCTCATAACTATAAACTGCCACACTGCAGACAAATTAGCAATATGTCTGAGAAAGTGTTAGAGTTAAGATAAACATTAAAATCACACTGACAATAAATATGATAAAATATTTGTTAGAGAAGCAGCTCGAAATAATGAAGTAAGAGTCCGGTATGCAACCCAAGAAACATGAGAGAAAACATAAAAAGGATTAATATGGCATGGCTCTTTAACGACTATATTCTTTCTCACTAATCTAAACCTTGATAGTCCACGTCTTGATTATGCTCGTTTTATTATGGGAAGTCGGAGTTGGGGACATATTCATCAGCCCATGTAATTAGTCAGTTTCTAGGGGCAACCTTATATTGAGCAGTATTTATGAGTTTTCAGGATGTCATTGATTAGCTGAATTCAAGTTAGACAAGTGGGAGTGAGCTAAGCAGTTATTATTAAAATCTAAATGAGTTTATTGATAATGGAATCGTAACAAGAATTGACCATGATATGTTTATATTTATTTATTTGTTTGTTTGATTAGGATTCCTAACGTAGTTTTAACAATTATTTCAGTCATATCGCTACGATGTCTGCAGTGAGGCAGTTTATAGTGATGTCTAGCACTGGGAAATCATGACGCGAGCATGTAGCATTTGTCCCAACCGGTCACATTATCCTGACACCAAGCCGACCAGTCCTAACACTAACCTCTTAATGCTGAGCGCTAAGCGAGGCAGCTCTTTAGTACCATTTTGTGTGTCTTCGGTATGACTCGGCCGGGGATCGAAACCACGACCTCCCGCATCCGCGGCAATCGCTCCAGCCTCTAAGCTAGGCCACCGGAGCGGTTGTTTATATTATTTAAATTAGTTATATATATATATATATATATATGTAATAAAAATAATAATAATAATAATAATCTGCAAAATAGAAACATGAACTTGAGCTACACGAACATAAGGTAAATAAGCCAGGATTCATAATGCATATTTACTATTACCTTATCAGTGCCCCATAAACTATTTCAAAGGTGTTCATGATGTCCTTGGTACCAGCCAATTTTTTTTAATCCAAACAAAGAATTTACCATGTAAATAGATTAAAGTATATTATTAAACTATTTAAAGATTAAAGTATACTTGAATAAAATGGAAACATTTTTTAAAATATTATATATTAAACTTTTTTACTTTACCTTTAGGTATGGATTAGAAAGAATGAGTTGTCAACCTTCTGTGAACGATACCATTTGTTACCAGTACGGAAGAACAATAAATAGCCTAATATTTTATTGTAACATAAATTCAAAGGGCGCCCATCTACGAACGATGCTAATTCACTGAAACTGGAAAAATTAACACTTATTCAAAAAATAAGTTACGCCCATATTACATGAGCTTGTGGATGTATGTGTGTCCAAGTTCTTATAAACCACGACCTTAAATTGCAAAAGTTAATGAATCGATCCTTTAGCTTGTATCTAAACACTTAGACACCTGAATGAAGTTTTATATGTATATAACGTTGTACTGAATTCGGTATACATAAGATATGTAATACTGAATGTAGTTGACATTGGAATGATAACAAATACATCCGTCATCAAAGAAGAAACAGATTTTCACCTTTGCTTTCAAACCTATTTGCATATTCTATTATTATAGTATATTGTACTTCTGATCAGAACTTCGCAATACAATAATTACAAAAATCAAATTGAAGAAATAGAAAATATACCTTTAGAAGTAACTCATTCCATCGACGGCGAGTCAAAACCTCGCTTTAAACAAGGACTTTTGTCTGTGATCAAGTGGATGAAGATGTTGTATACCTGATGTTTGCCATGGTTTTAAAGTGTACCGATGTTTACTAATATTTGATTTCATGGTTTAGCCACATTTACCAATTAATGGAATTTCCTATCTGAATTATAGATAACAATATTGCACCACAGGACATGTGGATATGTGCATACATTGTTAGTTTGGTGAACACTTCATGCATGTTAGAGATCAGTCTCTTGGAATCTACTGGACAAATATATTTATTGTGAGGAGGAATATGAATTGTTTAAATCTTTCACAGAAGTTACTCGAGTACTCCTTGACTTTGGATAAATTACATTAATTTGGATGTTTGCCTATTTATCCCATGACATTATGGATTGTATCGTTGATGTATGATGTATCTGAACATTCAAGACTATTGAACATTAGACACTTACTTGTATATATATATATATATATATATATATATATATATATATATATATATATATATATATATATATATATATATATATATTTCTCTCATAACATTCTATATTCTTGGACATTGTGATAGAACATGTGAGACAATTTCCAAGTTAATTAAACATTCTTTTTTGCAATGTACATTCTGCATATTGCTCTTGCCACAGTGCAGAAACTACTCTTATGAAAGTATTTAATGACATTCTCTCTGCTTTGGATACTGGACAGATTACAGTCCTCACTCTCCTTGATTTTTCTGCGGCATTTGACACAATAGACCATGATAAATTACTTTACCGTCTCCAGTATGTATTTTGCATTCAGAATATAGCCTTAAAGTGGTTCAAGTACTACTTAGTCAACAGGACACAAATTATATCTGCCAATGGAATACATTTCAGCCTAGTTGACGTAGGTTATGGTGTTCCACAGAAGTCTGTTCCTGGACCTATTCTCTTCATTCTATAAACTCAGCCACTCTCAAGTGTCATAGACTATCACCCAGTGTCGCACCAATTGTACGTTGATGACACCCAAATATACAAGTCTAGCCACCAAACTGAAGTTGATGCTACCATCATGGAGTTGAGAGGTGCATTTCAGATGTGAAATCATCGATGACATGTAACAAGCTGCAGATGAATGATGATACAACTTAGGCTGTTCTGATCACAACACAAAGACTTTCTCATTCACATCCTTTACCTCAGACAATAAATATCAGCAACACCAACTTTAAATTCTCAGTCAGTACGAAACCTAGGTGTAGCTCTGGACAGTACTCTCACATTGCACCAACATGTCATGAACATATGCAAGGCTGCTTATCTTGAACTGAGACGCATCAGTTCCATTTGTAAATATCTTACAGTTGGTGCCACTAAAACACTTGTGTATTCATTAGTACTTTCAAGACTGGTCTATTGTAACTCAATTTTGTCTGGTTCTTCACAATATTTACTCCAGAAACTTTGAAAAGTTCAAAATACAGCTGGACAGATCATCTTTAGAGTACTTCGATCAGAGCACACCTCACCACTGCTCTGTACCCTACACTAGCTATCAATTCGATACAGAATCAAACACAAAATTTGTTCTCTATGCTATGTTTCACTGACAGACTCCAGTCCAACATACCTATTCAGCCTCACCCACGTGTATACACCAGCTAGATACTTACGCTCTACTTCTGATAATCGTGTACTCGTTGTTTACACTGTGAAAACGAAGTCATATGGACAAGGTCCCTTTGCATACCAGGGCCCGGTGACGTGGAACGAATTACCCATTGAAATAAGACACAAAGACACAGTGGTCCCTTTTAAGAGTGCTCTTAAAGCTCACCTGTTTCGACTGCAGATACAAACTTAGAGACCTAATAATGTTTTGTATCTTATATATTTTCAGCATGTTTTTATTTATATTTTCCAATTTCATTGCTTTTGTAATTTGTTTTTCTGTAGTGTAATCATATCATTATAGATGGTGTAAATCGCTTAGACCTTCGAAAGATTAGACGCTATACAAAGTCCTCATTATTATTATTAATAATAATAATTCAAAATACTGAAAATGTCTCTTGAGATTTGACTTTTTGATCCATGAGAACAACATTTTTTTAAAATATTAAATAAATGAATGTTATTTCGGAACATTTTCTATTCTTTGTGAAAGTGATTCAAAATACTGGAAGAGTCTATTAATGTTTAACTTTGTATAAATAATTTGTTGAATATTATAAATATTAAATGTTTCACTTTCATTATGCTACGTAGTTTTGGACCAAGAATCGCAACAACAACAACAACAACAACAACACACACGCATATATATATTTATTTATATATATATATATATATATATATATATATATATATATATATATATATATATATATATATATATATATATATGTGTGTGTGTGTGTTTGTGTGTGTGTGTATGTGTGTGTGTTAGGCGAGACCAATTTTTAAAAAAAATTCTCGGTCACGACCACTACTCCACCCCATATTTTTTAAAACATATTTTAGACAGCAATCTACAGACGCGTGGTTGTAATTCGTATCACATCAGGACCATCAGTTGTTGCAAGAGCTAGACCACAAATAACAGCTACCAAAAAACATGCATGCTGTTCTTTTTGTTATTGGATCTGGCAGTTGTTTCTCATCTTCCTAATTTTTTTCTCAACGGTTGCTACATTGAGGGTTCCATATATAATTCTTCAATTAATTAATAGGACAATTGTTTCGTATAATTTCTCAAAAGGCAGTTCTAGTATTTATTTATTACGACAAGGTTTATACGCACACACATTTCTAACGAATTGCTCCTTTTTTTTTACTTGCACGCTGTCACACAATCATATATTAAATGTATTCGCGGAAAAATATTTAAATCTTCGCCGACTTTACCTTCATCATTTTCATTTAAAACACACCAAATACAATTGTACTTCGTACTTATAACAATTTTCTTTGTCCAATAATTCTTACACAAATATATTCAGTGTCGTAGCGAGGATATTTGGCGCCCAGGGCAAAACACCTAAATTGTCGCCCCCGTCTGCCACTGTTGCGCAGTTATGTACCTTGTTTCCAGAACGAAACATAATCATTATCAATCATATTATTATTAAACTATTACAATTTAATTGCTAGAAAAAAAGTATAACCTAGGCTAACTTCCCTATAAACCATATTAGCCTATTTAGAAAAAATAACATCCAAACAATTAATTATGTTAATTATGTCATCTGGAGATTGCACATAGTACATTAAATTACACGTAGCGTTTCACAAAAGATTTATTTTCCTGGCCTTCACTGCTGAAAACTGATCAATAACACCATGAAAGTCAATCTCTCTCTCTCTCTCTCTCTCTCTCTCTCTCTCTCTCTCTCTCTCTCTCTCTCTCTCTCTCTCTCTCTCTCTCTCTCTCTCTCTCTCTCCACTGAGCAGTGCTAGATTGCACAAACATATATTATGTTACGAGCATAAGGCCTGTAGGGTACGGTCAAGGAATGCCACCCACCCACCCCCCCCTGCTACGCTACTGAATATATTAGTCCTTGTTGAATAATATTCGAGATTGATATTTTGTCTTCTCATGCTGAGTCAATGTCGATGTAACATGTACTGCTTTTAAATAATTGTATACCACTGCCACTTTCGAACCCTACCCCATCTTCCACAGCTGGCAATTGTATGATTAAATTGTGATTTGTAACGACCATTAATGTCAATAAAACCTTAACTACAATTTATATTCTAAGAGATTGCATTTTTGGTGCTAGCGCTGTGCGTTATGATTAAGACTTTTTTTGTGACATGTTAACCGGTCTTGTAGTAATTATTAAAAGGAGTGAAATGAAAAATATCTAATAGTTATGTCCATATTTTAAATCATTAACATTGCTTAATTTCATATTGTACTTGTATTTAGATATTGTTATCTTTACTGTTTATCTGTATAAAAAATATTGAATAAAACATTCCTCTTTGTCAGATATTTATTTAGTACTTGAATATACAGAGGACAATGTCAAGATAATATGACTGGGTGGGATATCATGCTACATCTCTGCATCACAATTCCCCAGACACTACTAAAAATGGGCTCTGGTGGCTGAATGGTTTAAAACATCGTCATTTCAGCTCGGTGTCAGAAATTTCGTTAATAATGCCACTAAATAAAGCCCATGAGGGTGTTGGATAAATGGTATTAACAATATAAAGCCTAGTCGGACTTAAATAAGTCATATTTCAGCAGAGACTGCTATGTACCATTACATTAAGGCACACACTTGTATATAAGAGTGCAAGTCACCTGTTAATCTAGTTTGTATTTTCTCCCACTTCTGCTATTTAATACAGAATTTACTGTATACATGTGTTAAAGGTCTCTGTGCTATGTCAGAAATTATATCATTAGTACACAATCAAACGTTATCATGCCATATTCTGTTCAATATATGCTCCTATTATGTGTTCTGCTAGATCAAAAGTTCCTACTTAACTCCATAATTCATTACCCTCGGCTGATACATGTATAACACACAGAAACCCAAAAAACTCTTGTTGTATTAAACTGCTATTCAATTCATACATTTGCATCATACAAATGATATCAAATAGATGGCCCTCAATTATTGGAGTGAGACTCCTCAGACGATTTCTATACCTTCATGTATTCTGTACTTACCCTCCCCCCCCCCACTGTATCCTAGAAAGATTCATTTTTTAAAAATTGCATTAATTTGGCTTGGTGACCGTCGGTCAGAAGAACTGAGATTTTGCCCATGTTAAATTCACACGCAAAGCTGCATTTATTTTCATTTATCGAATTCAGTACAGTTACAGATGTATAAATGGCTTTTTAAAAAAGCACAGTCCATCCACCCCCCACCCCCCCCCCGAGTTTAAATGTAAACCTTAATTGTGTATTTGTACCGATTGCCTGCCTCAGATGTGGGAGGTCGACGGTTCCAACCTCAGCGGACATCTCACGTATCTTCTTCTCTTCCTTAAATTTCTGCTCACTTCTGGTCCATAGAGGAGAACTCTCTTTAAACAACCTTGCCTCTCCATATATATTCTTCTTTTTGCAAAGGGCTATATTAGTCATATGAGTGATAGCCCATGATGATCTGCCATACATTGGGTAGTCCGGGTAAAAGAGCATGGATGAAACAAGGGTAGGGGATTCTACGTTGGTCCACATCTTGTGATGTGAACAGGTGAAGCGAATGCAGTGTACTGCGGTTATTTATGTCAAGTGATTCCATTGTGCTTGTGGAAAGCATTCCTAGCGAAGACGATGGGATCGTGTCTGACCCTAGTCAAACTCATTTGGTCATTTTCGACGACATGTTAGGAGAAGACGAATAAGAAATTAAACTGTGGTTTACGCGTAAGGGGCATCATCGTAATGCCAGTGTCATTTACATTACACAAAATGTGTTTCAGCAAAGTAAAGCCCATCGTACCATTAGTCTCAATGCTCATTACGTGGTCTTCTTTAAAAGTCCTAGAGATAAACTGCAAGTGTAAGTCTTAGCCAAACAGTTAGGAACACCTTCGCTGACTCATGCGTACGATGATGTCATTCAAACCTCACACGCATATTTACTCGTGGAGTTAAAACCCACCACTCCCGATTATTTGCGATTTCGTAACCATTTGTTTCACGACTGGTGCCAAGACGGAGGACCTGTCGTGTACACGTCCTCGTCGTCGACATGACAATAACAACAACTAAAAAATCTATACAAAGCTCGGTGACTTTGACCTTGTCTCATACATCGTCAACATGGCGTCCCTTCAGTCTCATCTTCCCATCAAATTGATTCGTGTCTTGAATGGTATCAGTCGCGAAAAAAAATCCACGAATACGTGCTCAGATTCAAAGAAGTCTTACGATGGTTTACGGTGACAGCACGTCAATTACTACAAGGAATCAATCACATTCCGCTTCAAATCAAACGCTTTTTGGACAAAAACGTAGCTTTGACGCAAATGGCCAATCCTCGCATCGACACTCAAACCAAAAAGCAAATAATTTTGAAACCTGGAGGTAGCGGTTCTCTATAAGGTGTCATCATTCGTTCCCTTTTAAAGTGAGATCCCTATGCACGTAAAGATCACCCCAAGTAAAAAGCCAAACGAACCCCCAAGAAAAAGAACAATGGTGTCAAGACCAAAGCACAGAAAAAGAAAAGTCCACAGAAAAGAGCTATCACCCTCAAAAGAGGCAGTTCTGCCAGGACGTAACCTTACAATCGTAAACCACGACCTGCAGCACCAGTGACCGAGTTTCCAGTAGCCTCAAGTTCTTTCACTTCTCCGTTGCTAGTGATGCCAGCCTAATCAAAGTTGACACCCGTTCTTCCTAATTTGATAAAACATTGGAAATCTGCGTCTTGCAAAAAGTCTCTTTGACCGGTGACACCCTCTTCCTCATTAGTGGCAGTAGCAGTTGCTCACAATGTACCTGACCCCAAAGTCCAAGTCCAAGAAAGATCTGGCACGTTAAAGAGTTTACTGGATTTATCCAAACAAGAACTGTCAAAATTTAGTCCGTTACGAACCCCTTTACGACGTGTGTTACCTGTGATGAAGTTGATACGACGGAAAGACGCATTCCAGTATAAAAATGACTCGAGGACAGCGACGTAAATCTGTATTTTCTGTTCAACTTCTGAACACCCAATGATGTCTCCTCAAAAACGTGCACAACACAACCATCGCCGTTCTGCTGTCCAGAAAGGAAAAGGAAAAAGACAATCTCATCATCTTACAAAACGCTTAGCCAAACATCGACATCATCCCCTTAAAAAACACAGTCATCCAAAGAAATAGGGAAGTCACCAAAGGGGAATCATATTGTTTTTACTTAAAAGTTTGAACAAACTAAAAACATCCTTGCAGAACCAAACCGTGTGTCTTTAGCGATTCGTTTCAAGATTTAGGGAAACACGTCGTTACCTTTTTGACGAAGCGCTAGTTCCAAAAGAAAGATAAAAGAGGGTGTGTACCAAGTCTTTAACGTCAGTGTATTTCTGGAACAAACAAGCAAAGATGTTCTCTCGCAGAAAACTTTCTTATTCACCCCACGAAGGAAAGAAAAGGAATGGACTACCTCCTCGTTTAGCCAAACACGGAGACATGATGTCCGTCCTGTCCAAAATCTCTCCAACCATGCGAAAGCAAATCATTAAAACTGCCTCCAAAGATGTCATCGATACTGTGTGCGAATGTTGTTTGAATGTCTTGAAAGGCACGATACCTTTGTCTCCACATCAGAATAAATGCTTAGCCAAACATCGACACGTTCTTCGTCAAATGGTCCGAAAGAAAATACCCATCCGTCAGAGGAAAAAGATGTTGGTGCAACGCGGAGGATTTTTACCCTTTCTTGCTCCTTTGTTGACAGGCTTAATACCAGGTTACAAGGGGTGACACAAGGAATGACCCAAGGGATGTGCCATGGGTAGAAATATGTATGATCCTTCCAGAAGATAAAAGGGACCAATGGAGTACAAAGAACTCAGACATAACCTTTGGAAGTCAATGGAGGGGCGAAAACTGACTTTGCTCCCTTACAAACGATGGATGGAATACCATCGTTGGCAAGAACAAAGAACCCCTCCCCCCCATTTACCACCTAATCCTCATTTGAGCGAGATGTATCAATTACAACACGAATTGCAATCCTTGATGCATCGCAGCGATTTGTCCGAAACCGTAAAATTGCAAAAGTACGGTCAACTCTTGAATAGACTGCAACTTTTTCATCGAAAAGCTGTGGAATAAACAGATCTACCCACTCTGACCGATTTTAAGGCTCTAATGAATAGTCCGTTGCCATCACTATATACAACGGACAAGACAGACGTAACCCCACCATTACCCAAGGAAGAAGAGAGCCATGATATCTTTCAAACACCCACCGCCACTCCCATTCCGAGTAAGATTGCAGCTTCCTTGTTGACCCCTTCGCCCACTCCCCAACCAGAAGAACTCAAAACTTGTGTTAAAAAGATGATGGCCACTTCTCCCGCGACAGAAGTGATAAAGATATAAAGGAAACCAGAAGTTAGAAAAGAAAAGAAGACCAAAGCTATTCCATTGCCTCCACCACCACCACCAGTAGTCTCGACGTTTACTTCTGTGGCACATCGGACACGTAACACCGTTTCCAACCAATCAACATTTCGCCCCACCCATAGCAGTGTCATCGAAAAGTGGCTACCTTATTAGGAAAACCATGGAGAAGGTATTAGCCAGCATTTACTACGATCCAGCTCACCCTGCAGGTTACGCAGGCGTTGAGAAATTATATCCTGCTGCTAAAACTCTCCTGAAATAGCTCCGTTTACCTGAAGTACTACGATGGTTACAAGAACTAGCTACGTACACTTTACACAAACCCATTCGACGAAAATTTCACAGAAGTCGCATTCACATGGAAGGCATCGATCATGAATGGCAAGCCGATTTAGCCGATGTCTCTCATTTAGCCACCTACACTCGTGGTTACAATTATTTGTTTTGTGTCATCGACGTCTTTTCTAAATTTGCCTGGGTCATACCATTGCCTTCCAAATCGAGCGGAGAGTTAGTACGAGCCCTGCAACTGGTGTTGAAACAAAGTGGTCGTCACCATATTCGATGGCAAACCGACAAAGGCACCGAATTTCTCAACCAAGCTTTCCGACGAGAATTAAAGCATTGGACGTGCCTCACAATATGTGTATAATAATCGAGGGTATCTTAGATTTAATGCTGGAGGAAAAATTATATATATATATATATATATATATATATATATATATATATATATATATATATATATATATATATATATATATATATATATATATATATAATTTAATGAATTTCGGAAATATGAATGAGATTATAACGAGATTTCAAATGTGAAAAATCAAAAATTACAATTGTCAGATAAATAAGATTGTAATCAGATTCTCTCTGATTTTCAAGATCTCGATGATAGTGCTCAGAATAATAGATACGTCCTTCCCAAACAGTATTTACTAATCAAAAGAATTCAGCATGGGCTAAATGAATCCTTAATATTTTGTAGTGATATGAACAAATTCATCCCTCTATTCACAGCAGTCGAAAAGGTCAGGGCTGAACTTGGCCAGTAATATCAAGTCAAGCGCACAATAAACTAAAAAATTAAAACAATTAAAAATATTATCAGGCAGAATTAAACACTTGAAAACACTATGAATGATCCTCACTTTTCCATCTCGACTGTCCAAACATCGCAGTGTGATTCAGTGAAAAATCTCTCCACGGATCCGAGAGATGTCATCAAAATTCGAGTGAAAAATTTGTGACAAGTTCGAAAAATTATAATTTTTTTAGGAATTTCAAACTTGTCACAGCAATAATAGAGCTGTCTGCTGATAAAACTGAGTTGTCGTATCATGAAAACATTAAAGCATCCAAACAATGGTAGTGAACATAAACTACAAATAACACTAGTCATGTACGCTCCTACGCTGTTTGCAGGTCTGAGTAATCCACATACAATACAGTTGGGTTGAAATTTTATAGGCCCCATTTATAAATCACCGAGACAAATTCTAAAGACAGGTATCAATTACTATTTTTTTCCACGAATATTATGTCTCCAGTGATAAATCACCGAACAAGGAAGTAACGAAAAACACTCATGAAATTCAAAAGAATATTCGGGGTGGGTGAGCATCCATGGATTTTTTGCTTAGTTTGAAATTCCTTAATGAGCAATTAGCCAAAATAAAGATATTTATTCCTGTAAGAGATTCTGTCAGAAAAAAGTTACAAACGAGACAGGAATTTCAAACCAATTTGCAACAGGCACTGAACAATTATTTAAACCGGTAATCACAGCAACTGAGAAACCGCATTGACTACTGAAAAAGCTATACATGTAGTTAGTTTTACAGTGTATGCAGTTGTGTACATTCATCCGGGTATTCATATAAAGTGTATAATTATTTCTATAGTAAATGAACACATTTTAAAAAACTGAACATTTGATGCTTTTAAATGGTGTCGAGTATATTTGATTTAGTTGTAATAAGATGGCTAATGATGCACATATGTGATATAAGCATTCAAGGTTGCTTTAGATAAACTAGTATTTTAGTCTTAAAAACCTTATTGTTTCCAGAGCCATTTTGTATTACATGTAATTGTAATTAATGAGCAGTGTATGGTTAGAATAGTGTCCTAGTATTTGTAGTTCTGTTGATATTTGCAAGCCAATCTGTATTCATGAAACACTGCAACAAGTTTTGCTTTCTCAACTCAATATGAATATGCGTTATTCATCATTTAACTTAATGTGTTATTGTATATGCACGATTAAAATCATATTCACCAGTGTACTTTTGTTTTTTATATTCTTTGCATCCCAAGACAATGCTAGTCAGCTTCAATTCATCCTATGTGTTTAATCAATAGTCTCCTCACAGTTGCTTTCAAAACATAGCCATACATATAATCATTCTTTAGTGGGTAGGTAGCTAAAAAATGTTTAACAAAACTTGTTCATGCAAAATAAAAATTGCATACTACAAAATAAATGTTTTATACAACTTAAAATCAATATAAATTATAGTATTAACGCATCATATATTTGGATAGATCATCCAAGTCTTCCTTGAGTAAAGTCATGGTACTGGCCAAAATTATTTATCCATTATACGCCATACAACAACAGCTTGGAATGATATGTCTGTTGCCAGTACTTTGGAATCCGTTAATTCCATAATATAAACTGCCTATTAGCAGTATGCCTTTTCCCATTATTGTAATCATTATCTTCTTCTACTGCCAGGACATCTTGCATATACCTCTGTGCAACAAGGAGCACGACTTCATCTGAAACAACCAGGTCGAAGTCCTGCAGAAATTTTAAAAACATTTTCAGTAAAAAAAAATTCAAATAAAATAAATCCATTAAATGTTATGTGGGAAAATATTCATTGTTTTGTTTTATGCAATGAAGTAAACGTGTAAATATACAAACAATTATGCAAATCACATCGACTGTCGGATACGTGACGCGTAAGGTGGTAATGCAAATGCACAAGAAAATCAACTTTATTCTGAGCCAAAAGAAACGACTTTAGCGAGACCTTTTAATAGCAGTTCTGATTACAATGATACAAATTATCATATTTTTAGTTGGTTTATCATACAACGTAACAGAATCACACAAACACGAGAAGTAAACACTTTCAAGAATGGCCCCTTAAAGGAACCCCTTATTGTCATGATTTTCCATCATATTGACTTTTTTGCCTATTTCTTGTAATTTATCATATATAATGAGAAATCTATAATATCTGTAAATTCCGTTTCTGCATAATTAATTAGCATTCCGTACAGAAAATCGTTATATTTTCCTTGATTAAACTTACAGTTGTACATTTTATGAAACTGAATGACATGTAATTACTCATTATTTCTACTATACTTTTCATAATATCATGCATTTGCAAGAACAAAATTGTCGAAAAACTTAGGTTGTATGCCTTTAATTATGATTAAATTGGACTCTAATTACGAGCGTGGCTCACACAAATTTGGTACAACCAGATTCAGTAAATGGGCAGGGCTTGACCTTAGTATCCAGGCGTTTCAGGTAGAGAGTCCCAACGGATGTTCGGAAATTTAGGCTGATCCCCTTTCCACCCTTTGCTTCCTCGGACATCAATACCGAGAGCTATACACAATATCCCTCGTCATTAAAGCAGGTGCCCTGTGTAACGTAATCGAGCTGACCCTTTGAGACTGGGCAGGGTTTTAAAGAAACAATAAACACGTTCATGGATGACAATGACAATATATTAACCACTGGTACTATTGATATGAAAATAGCACAGAAAGGCATATAATCTGAATATAAAACACATATGAAATATAATTTGACTACTATGTCAAACTTGTGTAGTCAAAAAGTTCTAGCAACTCCATATAAACTTCATGTATACAAATATCTCTAGCAAACTTTCATATAAACAAATACTTGTTGTAAACCTTTATATAATCAACCACTGTTTGCAAATATTTATGTAGTCAGAACACTACTGTCATAATTTACATGTAGTCAGAACACTACTTGTTATTTTGCTTTACATGTAGTCCAAACACTACTTGTTATTATGCTTTACATGTAGTCAGAACACTACTTGTTATTGTACTTTACATGTAGTCAAAACACTACTTGTTATTGTGCTTTACTTGTAGTCGAAACACTACTTGTTATTGTGCTTTACTTGTATTCAAAACACTACTATGATTGGAAAATGCATGTTGACACGGCCTTCTCTCTGGCTAGGTCACTTTCCCGTCCGAACCTGTACCCGTACGTTGGCACTGAACTGGTGGGTTATACTAGTAATGGTACACCAGACGTCATGGTATTCATAAGCCCATCCGGCTGCTCATTACCGGCTAACTGAATATGGAACATAAACAACCTTTCCAATAGTCTATTTTAATTGGAACTGTTTTAGTTGCAATTACTCTAAGAATATATGATAATCAAGAATGGGTTAACATAACCCGTCTGAAGTATGACATAGGAATGCTATGCAATTAAAATAAATATAAGTGACGCTACGACATTACTACATACATAATGTTTTCCAAATTAGTCATGATAGCGACTAGATAAAATTAACCCGCTACCATTATTGCCTACGTTATATCTTAATAAATTGAATTACAAATACGATACACGATGTGACTACATAATACAACAATGAACGTGCTTTTACGAAACTGAATAATTATTGTAAATAATCAAAAAGTTGACTAAAAAACATACGACTCACTCAACTCTTTGGCTCTAATTAAATTACAATGGTACCTGCCCCGACAGCTTAATATGTTTAGAGTTTCTCTCTACATTGACTGTGCCCTTCAATATCTCTACCCGATATATATATATATATATATATATATATATATATATATATATATATAGTAATATATATATATATATATATATATATATATATATATATATATATATATAGTGCGCAATAATACACTAAATCGCACGTGCTGCGTGAGCAATAAAAGCGTCACGCGATGCGACGAAAAATTTTGAATTACGCGAAACAAGACACCCTGACTGTATGAAAAGTATGAAAGACTAAATGAGCCATATCAGGCATTTAGTAACACCCTGATGAGCGAGTATTACGTACCCAGGATGGTGTTGTATTGGATTGCTGTTCAGGCCTGTGTGTCCGATACTGCATACATACAGTTAGTAATAATTAAGTGTTTGTTGTATCCCCACTCACTACGTACAGTTAATGGAGACCTATGGCCCACCAGTAAACGCAATTTCAAGAGCATACATATGTAAACCAGTGTGAGATATGGCTGCTTTCCTACTCGCGCGCTCAGTTAAATATCCCGTCTAATCGGTAAAACAGTTGTCACAATTTTCCCGATGAGCGCAAGCGACCTTAATGCTAATACATAACGTAGTGCCAATGCTTGATAACCAAGACTAATGAGTACATTTCAGTCTTGTAAGTTGGAAAAGTTACAAGAAGCAATGGATTTAACGATAAGGTTGGAAAAAAGACTTATGGGTATAGACTAAGTTGTGTTTGCGGGAATATGACTCTACTCCAAAACGCAAAACGTCTTGTTAAAAGCGTAATAGCGGAGGAAGTAGAAAAGGCAATGGCCGCATTGAGAGAAGGGAAAGAGAGGAGAATCAAAATCAAATGATCTCAGGTCCATGAAAACGTTTGAAAATAGTGCTATCAAGATTGGATTCCTATTAAGGAGACAAAAGTTCAAATTATCTCAAAGACATCATCATGGAGGAAATGGTGTAATACACGGTGTAGAAGAAAACAAACGAACCTTAGAATTTCCCCACACAGATTTAGAGAAGAGAACATTTACTCAAAACCATTGCCATCTGCGTTTGTCTATTTTAACTTTATTTGTGTATCTGTGTTTTCTGTTACCGTTTGATCCTATAAATAATTTGTACCATATAACCTTATTCCCATGTTAAATACATGGACAGTATTAAGATAGGAGTTCCCGTATAACTCTATTAAAGATTTTGATTCCATGTGCAGATCCCTTGCTATATATGCGGTCCCATTTAACATAAAATTCACTACTGGAACCTGTAAAAGAGCATATTGAATCAAGCCAAACAATATTAACGTATCAACTCCCGCTGAGATAAGCCTTTGTGATGCTATTACTGCCTGACCTCAAGAGCAAGAGACGTTCCCATGTTAAAGCTATGGGCTCTTATCCTCTATATCGCATGTCATGACCACAAGAGACGTTCCCATGTTACTGGTATGGGTATGTATAGTCTATATCACATGGCAGGACCACAAGAGACGTTCCCATGTTAAACATATGGGTACTTATCATCTATATCACAGGGCATGACCCCCAAGCGTCATCTACATGTATGTATATGGGTATACATATAGACCAATACTTCCCGAAGTTCTCGCAATATATCACTACTGACAATGGCAAGTCATTAATGGTAATTGCCCTACATGGCGTTTTACATCGTTGTTTTATTGGTAAAAAAGATATTACATATCTAGTTCTTGTATGTTTATTTCGATTTTATCTTAATATAATTATTACATAGATGTAAACATGTTTACTTGGATATGAGTTTGAGGTTTAGTTTGTTTTAGAAATAAATAATGTTCTAGTAGCAATTAAGCAATTATCTTTGAATTTAATGGAAAATTAGCATCATCCTCGATCTTGTATTGTGTCATTGCTTTTTCAATAATTATTATTAATTACTTCACAAGTATACATTCGATATCGTAAAACCATCCCCCATATAATCGTAAAATCGACCTGTGTTCCTTTGAGAAAATATTTTTAAAAATCACTGGAAGTAAAACGAGATCTTTGACTAAATAACGATCATGGAATTATTTTGACTTCATTGAAGGATATTTTGTATACTGTTACTACTTCAATGGGTATTCAGACTATTGACACATCAGCACATGCTATATCGGAAATCATTCGGAACACCACTGAATTTCATTTGTGACATTCTATACACGTAGACACGTGATTAAACTTTTACGGAATATTACAAAATTAATTAATAATGATGTGCCTTTATACATTTTCATTTGTGTTCCAGGAAAATAAAGTATTTTGTATGTTTACAAAACTCATTTTCCCCTCTTCCTTGTTACTTGGTTTAAGACCATAGAGCCTTTACGCTGAACGTTTGGTTATAAGATCATAAAAAAATCTGACATTCGTTTTTGCCGTTCTTAATTTTTCCCATTAAGAAACATCGTTGAAACAGTTATTTGTTTCCACATACTTTATTCAAAACATTTTTTTACATATTTATTTTTACTAATATCTTGTATGCGTTATTATCGAAGTGGCCTTTATTGTTTCTGCATTCTAAATGAAAACCATACATAATATAAGAGTAGGAAATTACAAGCTAGTTGTATGTTATTCTTACTCTAGCAGAAAATAAGTAAATTAATCGATTTAATGATTAATTCAAATTACTGATCTATCGTGACTTTAAATAATACCTACTGCCAAAATATCAAAATGTATGTGTGTTTCCACCACCTATATCACTACTGCATTCAATGAGAACGAATACAACAAATAACAAATGAAAACAAACAACAACTATACAGCACCAGTATAACACGAGACAAGTTCTTCAAACCGCCTTGTAGAAATAATTTACAGATTATTTATATTTATATAATACAGAACAGCTGCCTACATATTGAAACATAACAGGTGCATTAAATTAAAAGGATGTAATGCTATAAATGTGGTACTTCGACTGCAAGAACAAACTTCAAGGACCTAATAATGTTTCCTACTTTCAATATTTACAGCATGTTTTTATGTTTTCTAATTTCATGGTGTTTTTTGTTTGTTGTAGTTTTGTAGTAATATAATTTAATATGTAGTAAAACGCTTTGAGCTTCTAATGATTAGACGTTATACAAAGTCGTCATTTGTGAACTTGATCAGGGACATTATTTTTGTAAACAATATACTTTATAACCATACTTGGTTATATACTTGATATTTAGATCATTAGTAAAGGGGATAAACATGTTTGTTTCAATATATGTCTGGGAAATATGTTTCCCACCTGGAAATTCCTAAACATGTGGACATGTTTTAGAGACGAGACAGGTCTACATTCTTGCTCTTTTTATGTCGTAAGTTTTTATATCAACGTTGTTTACTTAACAACGTACTCAGTCGCGACTAAACATTAAAATTGGAGTCAGTCTTATTTCAGTGTTCATTTTTTTAAAAATTTGGATGGATTTATTTATTCAAATTATTTTTTGCGCGACCCTTGCAATGAAAACAAGTTGTTAGAATATCTTATCTTGATGGAGGGTGGTGGTCCTGTGTTCGAACCCAGCCAAGTTATACCAGTGGATTATAAAAGTCGTACAACCATCTGCCTCGCTTAACGCTCGGCATTAAGAAGTTAGTGTTAGGTCGGGCGTCAGCATATTGTAACAGGGATGGACATAATGCCTAGACATCACTGAAAACTACCAGAACGATAAATAAACATAAGCTACCAGAATTCATATATCGTAACGATAAATAAACATAATGGTGTTTGTGTGTGCTCCTGAGTACAATTAAATAAAGAGTCAAAATAACTATTTTTAAAAGCCCATATAAAAATACTATTTGCAAAACTGTACCATGCCATTGTTAGCTAAGTTTTAAAATGTGAATGGAATGCGATTTTTCCATGGTCGAGTGTATGTCGAGCCATTTAAAAAAGTTCAATTAGTATCACACCTCTCCAACCGAATTTAAATCCATAGTCACCAGCATAATAAACTAACTGCTCTATAGAATATATTTGGTATTGGTGGAAATTCAATAATAATAATATTCCTCTTTGTTGTAACGTTTCTCACAACTGGTAGCTCCATCAATGTTCTAACACTTTACGAGACTACTACAACGGACTGATAACAAAGTTCTGCTCAATTTGCACATATAATATTAAGATTACGCATCAAATGAGATTCTGACTCACTGTTGAGATCACTTCATCTATCATGCCATTAATATATTGAGCAAACTGATTTAAGTCCACGAAGTTGAATTTTCTTAGGCTGTTTTTGATGGTCTTTTGAATTTTTTAAAGTAGTTGCATCAACTTACTTTGTATTTTCGACCGTTATCTCTTTCATGTTATTATATTTCTCGTTATCTCTTGCATGTTATTATATTTCTAGTTATCTCTTACATCTTTTATATTTCTCGTTATCTTTTAAATGTTATTATATTACTATTTACATTAGTATTTCGTGTTTTATGAATGGTGGGTATCTGTTGATAGCATAGGATTTATATATAGGTATTAATATATTAATATTAGTAACGAAACGGTTCATTCGTTTGAATCGGGCCCATTGGATAGGTCTATCAGGTAATCAATAAGTAATACATTATTTCCAATTTAATGTATCAGTCTGGTGTTTTCCTTCTGCGTCATGGGATAAAGTGATAGCAGATATGTACTGAGTAGTTGCCCCGAGTGTCCGAGTGGTCTAAAGCGCTCTCCTCTACGGATTACTGCCATCTCACCACTGTCTGTGTGGGTTAGAATCTCTGATTCGGTTAATGTGGTATCTGAAAAAGTTTTCCGGGTTCTTCCTCAACCATTAACATTGGCCGCCATGTATATCCTATCTTGTGCTGAACATTGGCCTTAAGTCCTATTACAACAAAACAACTGAGTAACGAACTATGGTATGAGTGTACATAAGAAATTATATTTGGATAATTGATTAATTTCGATTTCATAAGTTCTGTGTTAACAACAGTATGCAGATGGATCCGATGTAGGTTTTAAATCTAATTTGAGAGGAACCATTCCTTTACCATATTGATTGGAAATACAAGGTTCTCATATAACGATTCCTTTGCATTTTGACTCATTTGAAGTGTTAATAAGTAATCCAAGGACGTTTAAGAGAAAGCCATATTAACATCAAGCTTGTTGGAAGGTTAACACATTCGAGGACGAGGAATTCATTCGGAACACTCGATAAGATTGGACTTATGCAGAAATTGTAGTAGTCTTTTGTATTTTGTTGATAATACTGTAAGTTTCTCTTCAATTTATTTGTTACGTGTTACAAAACTTGTTTTGTTTTGATTCATTCTGTTACTTAATTTATGAATATAGATCTGATACCAATCGATTTGGTAATACTTTTGCAAATCACTGTCTACGTTGTAGACTAACTCATTTCCAAGACTCAGAGTCAAATAAACATGTTTACTTCGATAATAATGATCTGAATATTTAATTGATCATCATAGACGCTATGCATAATGTTGTTTACAAAAGAAATCCAACCAGTCATGTGGGTTTGAACAAAGATTTGAGAAGAGCAACACATAATCCAAACAGGTTATACCTAACACTTTCCATGAAACATAAAAATGATTCATACAATAAAGGTTTCGTTTACAAATTAGTTTTTTAAGTTTTGAAATATTTAGGAGAAATGCGAGTCCAGAACGGTCCCAGGTTCTTTACCATCCTGTTTTCTGGAGCTAAGTATCAGAAAAGAGTGAAACAAAACAAAGTGTATACAATTCACTAAATAATTTGTTTCCCTAGAATACAAATCAAAATTTTAATATAATGATGGAGAAATGCAACAAACAATACAGATTAAATATTCATATTTGTATATTATTTTGTATCTAAAAGATAGTAAACGATATCTTTTATACCTTTCAGAATTGCTTAAAATGAAGCTTGAAAGCGACAATTCGGTTCCAATAGTAGGAGGAAACCTGATTTTCTCATGTTTGACGCGTAACTTTTTGAAAGAGTCAATGATCATCTGGTTTAGCCCTAAAGGTACTGAACTTTCCAAATGCTATGTTTCAAAAGAATGGTGTTACATATATACAAGCAGTTACAACTTCACAGCCACCAGTAGTGGATCTTATGCTTATGTTAATGGCTTAGAGAGGGCACGAGACGGAGGAACATGGAAATGTATGCACATGTATGGAAACATTAGTAAAAGCGATACAATGGAGATAGTGATTTACGGTAGGTACATCGTTTTTTCATCTGCATTATTAAAGTTAACATCATGAATAAGATGTATTCGCACATCCCCCTCTCCACCCACAAAATCCTTGTGATAAATAAGCAACATAAAGGTTGGAAATGTATACGTTTTACATCAATTTAAATTGATCAGCAGCAGAGGGGGCGAATCCGACAACTTTTTATAGGCATCTGTTTGGCAAACTGAGGCTTCCTCGAAAAGTGAATCTGACAAGTGTCGATTCGGCAAACCAACGCTTGTTCGAAATCGTAAAAAAAGGCATCCTTGAGATGCCATGGTCGTTGTCGCCGTCCCCTATGCTGCTATGGGTTAACAATTGTTTTTACGAGATTAAGTAAACGATTTTAACCAAATATTTTATCAAGTCCGATACGATATCTTGATCTCGGGTTGTGTAAATTTATTGTTACAAATCCATGCGGGGTTGATTGAGCGCGACTAAAGAAATTTCTAAATTGATTATGATCCATATCACCGCTGCACCAAGTTTGCCAAATATTTCGTAGCGTATGTGTATCAACTCCGTTGAATACAGCAAGAATATTGCAGTTATCTCTGATCACTTTCGGAATTTGTGTGTATCGTTGGGTGACATATATCACGTCAGTGCTTTTATGTCTACCTCGGGAAAATATCCTAGCTGGATTCTTTTGATTGTCTAACATGCTATCGTCGTATACGACCAAATTGTTAATACCTCCATCAATATCATCAATGCTCGGTGCTTCTTCGATATCGGTTATAAACTCAATAACATCCTTGCCAGATTCTTCTACCGCGCTGTCGATAAAATCCTTTAACACTTCGTAACATCGTTGATCGTCTACACTTGGAGCTATCAAACACAACTTGTCCCATTTCATCCATCTCGTTATCAAAGTAAGTAACAATTGTGTCTTGCCACTTCCAGATGGTCCGATTATAATCATTCTAATTGAATTCGGCAACATCGCATGGTGTTTAATAGGTTCCCGTCGTCGGGTAGCTGAATAATCAATTACATTCATGTTATTATATATAAATTATGGATCTATATTGTGCGAAGTGTAAGGCGCGTACTGGCAAAGATGACTTGACGATTACAACTAAAAATAACCGATCAGCACTTTCTGGTAAATGTGTACAATGCAGTACAAAAAAATTTAGATTTGTTTCCCTTGATAAATCAAAGGGATTAAAAAAAACAAGGAGGTGATATTGCAGCCAAGTTAACTAAACTACCTGGAACACCGTGGGCAAAGTATCCAGGAGAAAAACACCTTCCAGGGTATAGTTATTGTGGACCCGGGACTCGACTCGATATCCGACTTGATGATCAAAACTAACCCCGACCGGGTGAATATCCGATAAACGCCATTGATAAGGCGTGTCATGCTCATGATGTCGCTTATAAAAGCAGCAATCTGCAACACAGACATCTCGCAGATGTAAAATTGATTCACGCGTTGAATTCTATCACTGATAAATCTTTTAAAGAAAAATTAGTTTCTTGGTTAGTAAAATCGGCAATGAAAGGTAAATTGATGTTAGGTGCTGGTAATTAATAACAACATGGAATCTATTTACTATTCTCCAAGCGGATACTGGCGGGGTAAAGCAGCAATTGGTAAACTCGCTAGCGCATCAACAGTGAAAAATACCACTGCGGCTAATTGGTTATCTAAACAGGCGATATGGCAAATTTATCTACCACCGCCTAAACAAATTAACTGCTCGCATTTTGATGTGACCGTTCCTAATGAAGTTCATCAAGCTGATATACTATTTCTACCGCATGATGGTGGTTACAAATACGCGCTAACCATAGTTGATGTTGCGAGTCGATACAAACCAGTAGAGCCGTTAAAAACAAAATCATCAACTGAAGTGGCTTCTGCGTTTGAAAGGATTTATCGAAGAGGTCCTTTGCGCTGGCCAAATTTATTACACGTTGATCCTGGCAAAGAATTTCAGGGTGTAGTGTTATCAACAATGAAACATCATAATACCACGTTACGACGAGGATATACTGCACTACATCGCGATCAGGCAATTGTTGAACGATTTAATCGGACGCTTGCTGAGCCGTTATTTGGATATCAATACGCGAAAGAATTTATTCAACATAAACGATCTCGTGAATGGGTCATGAGATTACCAGCTGTGATTACCGCGCTAAATAACGAGATTACTCGAACGATTAATATGAAACCTAACAACGCCATTAAAAAGAAGTATATACCCGTACAACCGCAAAAAGATTTTTCAAAAGAACCAATTCTCGGTAATGTCACTGTGAGGTATTTATATGAACCAGGAGAGCTTGAAGGTGGCACAAAAAGGGCTACTGATCCTATTTGGAGTGTCACCGCGCATAAAATATCCGGTATAACACGATCTACGGGTAGACCAGCAATCTATAGATTGGACTCAACTGCTCCTCAGCGAGGATTTACTCGACAACAACTACAAGTGATACCCGAGGATCCTCAATTACCACCGCGTGGTCTTAACTAGCACCTCTGCGTCTGTTGCACTCAAGACAGGTCAGCATCACATTATTTCAAGTATGACCGATGCTGCTATTCTTTCTATCCACGGTAAATTGGCGAGGATCTTTATTCGACCAACTCCAACGCATTATACAATTGCAACTCGCGCAGTGATCATTCTGTTGTTGTTTCAGTGTGATTATTAATTCAGCATTCTCTATTATTTTTTTTATCCTGTTGTTTATAATCAGCGAGTTTTTTTTTCTGATTATATCATCGCGTATATAATTTATTGTAGTGTCGTTATCATCTCCTGACTCTGTCAGGACAACTCTTCTAAGTTGATTTATTCTTCGTACTCTGGATGCTGCGAGATAAACTAAATTTGACCACTCGATGTGATTATCCACTATCCAAACAATTGTATCGGACATAGTTAATCCCTGTGAAGAATTTATCGTCGCTGCGTATCCTAGCGTCCACGGAGATTTATCAGCACGCAATGCATCTTCGACGACACTGATATCAACCAGCACAATATCCTTCAACACTAAATTCTGCTTTTCACGCTCTCCTGGAATATCAACTTCAATGTTCTGTTTTCGTGTATCCGAAGGCCTATAACATGACGGTACTGGAAGCGTTGCAAATTTATCTTTACGTGTTTCAAATAATTTCATCTGAAGTGTGTCTCTGACTATTTTTCTACTTGCGATTATCAAATCGTTTGGTCTCCACGCCTCCCAAAAATCATAATGGGAGTTTCTGAAATTATTTCACGCGCTATCTCACATTGGATTCTATCTGGTTGTAATCTGATTAGTTGTTTGAACTCGCGTAATTGTTCATCAAGTGCTCTATGATCGGTGTTAATTTCTTCGTAATAGTCTACGAAATTCTTTAGCCAATCATGTGGGGATAAACCGACAAATGGTGGTGGTTGGCCATGATCACCGCACATGACGACGTTTGTGTTCGCGTGTAATAACCAATCAAGAAATCTTTGTAATACATCTAATGATACCGTGCATATCTCATCCCAAATTATGACACCAGGGATAGATTTCTCACCCATTCGTTCAGGAGTCCATTCGTCACCTTTCCATCGAAAGAAACTATGATAAGTATAAGCATTTACCCCCCGTTGTTTCATCTCTCTGGCGAGTCTGTGTTGGTGTTAGCACAATCATGTTTGATTGGGAAACGCTAGCGTTTCTACGAAATAACTCAATTGCACGAGTCGTCTTTCCTGACCCGCCACAACCGTTTAAATAAACTGGTTTATATATACATACAGGATCAGATATCGAAGGTGCGTTAGATAGTTCTGATATTTTATTGCCGCTCAAATATTTATCCTCAATCGTAACATCTGCTGATTTTGAATAATCACACGGTATTTCCCGCTTAATTCTCCATGATCCCCAACCCTCGTCACAACTAGTGAATTCGGCCACTGCGCTGCTGTGTTTCGCGTCTATGTAAAATGAATCAGTGGCGACTCTAACCGCGGTGTCAGGAAATCTATTTATCATCGAAAATAAATTGATAGAAGCATAAGCCAGCATAGATGCCCTCAAATGTGTATACTGAAGACTGTGTCCATCATTGTAAGTAACAATTGTACCTAATTTGGTTCCATCGGACAAGAAAGCGTCTTTACGATCGACATACATACCCTTAGATGTTACATCTGCGATTATAAAATCGTATTCAACGTTATCCATAATCAACCGTGAAGAATATTTTGTATTGTCGTATTTACCACCTTGAGTGAACTTACCGATTATTCTTCTACCAAGATCTTTTGCGTCTTTGTTTATGATTTCATATAACAGTTTGGACCAATTCATGATATATTCTTCGTCGAGATCCGGGAATTGTTTTCGTTGTTCGCTGATTATACTATCTAGATCAGGTTGTGGTGGTAACCAGACCTCAGTCTGTGCTCGATATGATATAATTACTTCACTGACAATCAGCGATATGGGGTGGGCGTCAAGGGAAAATCACAATTATGCCTCAGTTGCGGCGGAAAACGATACAGGGAACTAAAACGCTATTATGACAAACGAATCAATGACTCGTTCAATGACAAAGTCATCAAAACCCCTCAAGATTATATCAAGAGGTTTATAATAAATTAGACAAATAGTATTATTATACAAATGAGCCAAGATTTCAGACCTCATCCAGTGCTTGTTAATTACGAAGCCTCCAGTGATGGTGTTGTCAGGCACCGCAGACTAAAAAAACCGGTTGGATATCTGAATAATATGGGGTATTTGTTGTTTAGTGCTAGAAATAAAACATATCTCTGTCACAGAATTATTTTTGAATGTCATAACGGATTAATTGAAGACGGATTTGTGATTGATCACATAAATGGCGTGAAGACTGATAATTGTCTTGTGAATCTTCAAGCCGTTTCACAAAGTCTGAATGCAAACTTAGGTGGAACTGGCAAATACGCAAAACGCCCTAGGGGAGTTAAATCATTTTATTTAGAAAATAATGAAGAGAGAAGCTTTCAGTCGATAAATGAAGCCAGTAGATACTTTGACATTTGTATGCCTTCAATACGATTTGTTGCAGAAAATATAATTAAAACTGCTCTGTCTAAAAAAAATGGTCATAAAACAAAATTCGTATACACCTTAAACTATTCAAGGGAGATAAATCCTTTATGGATAAATCCGACGCAATTCACACTCTATCTACTAAGTTCCCTCGTATTATGACGTCAAAGGAATTTGTCGTCTGCTATTACCTGTACACCTTGACTAGGCGCGCCCATCCAGCGGATTACCTATGTTCGATCAGCCGGAACTCGAGTGTTTCCTATTCATTGAAGTAGGTGGGCGTGGTTAAAATTCCTTGTATACAGCTCTTTGTGATCTAATCGATAATGTATTTTGACTAGAGAATTATAACAGAGTAAAAACGCTGTTTTATCTAACAACTACATTATTTTTTTTTAGTGTTTTATTAAACTATTTTGTCTTTTTTAAATGTTGTGAAACAGCATTAATAAGTAATTCAAGGAAATAAATAACACACTCGTGAATCAAGGCTGCTGTATTAGTCACCTTATATAGCAAATGAAAGGTAGAAAGCTGGGGCTTTCGAAGGCCAATGCGACCGATCAAAACTAACCAACGCCATTAACCCGGGCGTGTGGTTGTCTTTTGTTCACAATCATGCAACCGGGTTAATTTAATTAGGTTGCTTTTGATTGGTTGGTTGGTCGTAGAAAATCCGCCCCGTCGTTTCATGTTTGTGCTGTCCTGTGCCGTCCCACATCATTACATCACAAATTCCATCATCGTTCCATTGAATTATAATCCATCCTTAATTAAGTTAATTAGGTATATGTTACGCCTACAATCTGCCGCAACACTCGAGCGGAGATATATATGGCATTGTGCCGTCCTTAATTAAGTACATGTTGTGACGTCACCCCAAGCATATCTTTTGGGCGGTCTAAGATGGCGTTTGCCACCTTAGGCCTCCCGCCGGAGATGTATGTTTCGGGTCCCCTTGGGATTACTTGGATGTGAAGGCAGCCAAGGAGTTCCAAAGATTTGTTCTCGTATATGTAACCTCTGGGTCTCTCTGACGTCATAGGGCGCCAGCGAGATTGCCAAATGAGTGTTTTTATTTTGATAATTAGAGATACAGTATACTATAAAAATATTGATATCAAAGATGTAAATTCTATAATTGTGCTGAAATCTCAGATTTAAAAAATAGAGGGGTAGTATTATCTGAAGATCTCGACTGTGACAGGATTGCCTCGGAATATGAAGACATTGAGTATCAGTCTAGTAAGGGTCGTTATGTTTTACCCAAGATGTACAGGCTTGTGAAAGGAATTCAAAAGTCCATCAATGCTTGTTTGTACGGTAACGACATTAATTTATTTATAACGCTATTTAGCACCGTTGAAGAAATACGTCAAAAGCTCGGCCAAGAGAATCAAAAACGAGCTGAAATTAGTTCTAAGGTTCGTGATCTTAGAAAAATGTTAAACGAGGAAAAACCAGTATCTTAACCACGTGTATGTTACTATAAAAAATAGGCTTTCAGTAATTTTTATTAAAAAATTTATTTTTATTAAAAAAGTTATTTTTTTTAGCGTTTTTTGTAACACTCACATAGGATTTTCTCCTGAAAGAATACTCATCAGTCTGGACTTGCCCATGCAGTTATGTGCATAATGGATGATCTGGTTGTAGTAGCAAGTAATCACCGCGACGCCTCCATTTTCACGTAGTTGTTCTTGTTGCCGCGTCGTTAACACAAATCGTTCATCGCCGTTCTCAGATATTACAATTCTGAAACCCCCAGCGAGGTTATTTCTGAAACACTCGCGGATAGCGTCGTACAGTTTAACCTTGTCGAAGATGGATACGTTAGCTTGATGGTACATTATTTAATAACTCATCTTTTAATTGTGATAGTTTCACATTTGAAAAATTAGTTCACAAACAATATATGGTTGGTGAATCGCTTACAACTAGATTAGCCCGAGAGCGGTTAGCAGCAATTAAAAAGTTTATACCGGTTCGAGACAGACTTTGTGAGAAACTTCAACAACGACAACAAGCGCAGACTGACTTTTCTGTGTCAAGTGAACAACTGTTTACTCCGATAACAAGTGCGACCAAAGATGTGAAAAAGTTAACTGAAGCAGCGATATACGGAGATATTCCTGAGCGAGAACGAGCAAAGAAGGCGCCGCTGCTTGATACACTTGAAAAGATAGCAGCAGAGACCGAACAAACGCGCGCAGGGATACAACAGCTATCCAGTGATATAAAAACCCAACACGAGTATGAACGATTAGCTGATATTGATGATTCTGCGCCTGAACCACAACCTGTTGATGTCAGCCCAAGAGGTGTTTCTTTCATAGACAAATTCACCGAAGGAGCTATAACAGAAATCAAACGACCTCAATTAATAAAACTCGAAGATTATACGACTTTTGGTGATTTTGCCATCAAAAGCTTTCATTCTAGAAAGGACTTTTTAAAAGACGAGTATAAAGACAGTAAAATAGGCCGAGATGAATGGGTTAATTGGTTGTATAAAACGAATAAGGGGATTACTGCTAATTTGAAAAAGGATACAATTGAGTACAGATCTTTTAAAGCAGGAGTTGATAGTTATGGTATACAAAAACAACAAGAACGAGAAAAACAAAGTCGAAGCCGACAAAAGCAATTACTTGATGATAGTCAGGGCGCAACTGGTACAACTGAGAAAACAAGCGGAAAAGGATATTCGATTAAAAATCTAAAGGATTTCAACGCTGGAGTCTTTGACTCTACCGTGACATGCCCTGGTAACATTCTCAGTGATATATCACGGTTGGAAGTTCTCATCGGAGGGAAACGAGCCGGAAATAACTCACCAGAAGTAATTAATGAAGCAGCTGATATCTGTAGACGATTATTTGCCGGCGGTATCATGGACATTAATGTATATCGAGAACTCATTGCTGAATTAGTTGAAAATCACAGAGACGCTCATGGTTATGATGAAAATCCTATGGATCCTAGCGATTAATCACTAATTGAAAAACTACTAGTTTTATAACAAGATGATCATACACTACAACCATGATAAACCCGTAAGCGTCTACGTGGTGAACTCACGATTGCCTGTTTAAAGAGCATATTACGGAGATGGTTTTGGCAATGCCATTGCGGGGCTATTTACAAGAATGGCCCCAAAAGTGGCGCCATTAGCTAAACAATTATCAGTGAAAGCCATTGATGTAATTCGTGATAAGGGAATTAGCAAAATCGGTGATTTCGTTGGAAATCTTGCCGGAAAGGCATTTTCTGCCGCGAAAGATAAAATAGCATCATTAGTGCGAAAGAAACCAGGAATGACTTCGTCATTAGTGCTGCCATCAACTACAGTGATGCCTGCAAAAATCAGCAAAGCAATAAATAGCGCAGTGGAAGAAAAACTAGCGTCGTTGGCGAACATTAACCAAGATGATATCGCAAACATGATAGCAGGAAGTGGTTTGAAACAAAAAAGAAATTCGAAAAATATTCAACGACGATGATTACAAAGAGTTAAAACGCTAGCGTTTCCAATTGAAAACACTATTATTTTAATAAAATGTTTAAAAGAACAGCTGATCCCGCGTTTGATATGGAAGCCCCAGTACCCAAGGACAATTCCGTCCGCGATTATCAATTTTATTCCTATCATGCAATACAAGCAGATATTCGATCGCGAATTGAACTTCAGGTCCATGATACCAGCAAATACTTTTTGCCGTGTGAAGCGTTTATCGAAGTAGAAGGAGAACTTGTGCGACTTACTGATACTTCTGCTGTACCCGCACCGTATCCAGATGGCACCAGAGTCGGCTTAGTCAATAATGGTATCATGGCGCTATTTGAATCCGCGAGATATCTCATTGACGGAAAAGAGATTGAGTCTATAGAACGTGATGTTGATGTGGCTACAACAATAATTGGGTTAGCAAGATACTCCGATGATTATACAAGATCAGCAGGTCCGTCTATGATGTTTGCAAAAGATAATAAAAACACTGCTGGACCCACTCAATTTGTTGTTTGACGACCAAAGAATAATGCTGGTGCCGCTGATGTTGATGTCGAGAATATGATTATAAACAACGATCCTACCTTCAATCTAGGAGCTGCAACACGAATAGCAATGTTGGAGGGGCGGAGTAAATCATTTTCATACGCGATTCCACTGCATCATATATTTGGATTCTGCAGAAATGTACGAAAAGTTATTTATGGAGCGAAGCATACAGTAGTACTCGTGCGAAAGGGTAGTGACAATGATGCAATCTGGAGAATTTCAGCGGATCCTGCAAATCCAGATGCTGACGCTGGTAAAGGTATTTTAACTAAATTGGTCTTGTGGATGCCAGTAATGACCCCATCAATTACCACGGAAGAGCGGCTACTTTCATTTATGGACACAGGTGGCAAATCATTGCTAAGTTGGCTAACAACAACAACAGATGTTAAGCAATCAAATATCAATGGTACATTTACTTGGAACTTGGCATCACAAGAAGGCGTTTCAGCTCCACGTCATATATTTATCGCGTTGCAGGATATGACAAGAGTGGAATCACAATTGCACAGTCATATGATATTTGATCAATTAGGAGTTACTGAGGTCTCGTTGAGAATAAATGGCCAGCAGGAACCATCCGAAGACATACAACTTAATTTCGGTCAAAACCATATTGCTCGCGTATACCATCGTATGCTGTCATATATGGGCCGTGATCAAAATTTTGATACTGGTTTGCAAATATCGCAACATGATTTTAAGAACTTGTATCCAATTTATTACTTTTCGCTGGAACATCTTGATTTAACAAGGCAATCCGTCGTTGATATACACTTCAGAGCCAATGTCCTTCGTGGCACTATTGCTAATTATAGAGCGGTTGCTGTCATTCTCAGCGACAAATCAATGTTGTTAGAAGGGGTTGGTGGACGAATGAGAATCGTTGATGCACCAGTGGAAAATCTATGATTTTCAAAAATATGTAAATCAAACTTGAAGAGTTTCTAATTAGATCAATTGAAAGCATAAATGTGTTTTACAATAAAATGTCATATAGTGTTGTTAGTGTCAGGCTGACTGATGGTCAGGTCAAGAAATTACGATCAAAATCCGCTAAAGAATGTGTAACAACAATAACGTTAAAACCAGCGCAGATGTCAAGCGGTACACATAAAATATCACTGACGGATCGTCAAATAAAACATTTCAATGATGCGCTAAAGAAACAGCGAGGAGTTCAAATAGAATTTTCGAAAGCTGCAGTCGCCAACATGATAAAATCAGGTGGTATATTTCCATTGTTAGCTGCAATACCAGCATTAATTTCAGCGGCTGCCCCAGCAGTGGCGAAAGCGGCTGCGTTGGGAACCGTTGGTACCGCGGCAGGGATGGCGTTAAAAAAGGCAACTGGGAAGGGATATAAAAAAAGGGAAATGGTCTAAGACTACCAGGAACCCCGTATTCATGGTACAGCGGGAGATCCGTGAACGGATCAGGTCTAAGAATACCAGGAACGGTTTATTAGTTGAAAACCCAATTGTTGAGGAGTCTATGACTCCTATGTCCAATTTTGATTTAATTGATGCTGCTAAAAAACTAGCGATAAAAAACTTCAGAGGGGTTTTTATGAGAGATCAGTTACCAAGAAAACCTAAACGCGTTGAAACCGGTATCATCAATCTTGATAACAGCAGCGGATCGGGAACTCACTGGGTTGCATACGCGATCGATCCGCGTGGGATTGTCTATTTTGATTCATATGGGTTAGCTCCGCCAAGCGAGTTTATGCGGTATATAAATTCTTCGAAAAAACTCAAAGAGTTTCCGATTTTTTATTCCACGCTGCCAACACAACAATTAAATGATCCACCGATATGCGGCCGTGAAGTATTAAATGTCCTCGCGGAGATTTCATTAAAATCCTTTGGATCTCCGTGCAAACCACCTCATCTGGTTGTAAACGAATACACGAGTGGGAAATTACAAGGTAATTTTAGAGAATCAATAAATTGAAAATACTAGAGTCTTTACAATAATGATTGATATTTGGGGACGATCTCTGTCAATGTCGAAACCCACAACGGAAACATCTGCGGGTTCTATCGAAGATGTAAAAAAAATAATTGAAGATGAAATCGCTGAAACGTTAAATTTAACAAGTGTTTACCCAGATGAAATAGTTGTATTTCAAGATCGCCAGGGTAAATTGAAAACCAGTAATGTATCATTGGATGACATTTTAAAACGACAACACGACGCCGCTGAAAACTATATTTCGCTGTATTCCAACGGTGGACAACTTAAACCAGGCGCACTTGTGTCTACGATCACCGACGCGATTGCTACCAACGAACGTGAGCTGAATGATCTTATACGAGGTTATAATAGTTTTCGCAAAAATGTCGTACATAAATTCTTTGGAACCCCGCTTGTGGTTGGCATGACTCTCGCTGAAATTAAAAACTTTCTATCGCTATTCTTTTTTAACAGGGACTCGGGAAGGATGATGATTGAAAATGAAATAAAGGCAAATTATCTCGATATTTCTAAACTAATAGAAAATCTTGAAAAGGTACAAAAACCCACTAACGACGTCATTGTTAAATTTTTTGGAACCCCGCTTGTGGCAGGCATGACTCTCGCTGAAATTAGCGAGTTTATTGTCAAGCATACTCACAATGCCCACGTCGCTAATAGTTTCTTTGGTGTCCCAGCTACATCTACGATGACTCTCAAAGATATTAATATGTTTATGGTGAGACAAACAACACTTAATACCATCGTTGATAAATTTTTGGGGAGAACACCTGTGTCTGAAACCACATCGTTGACAGGCCCGACCCTCGCTGAAGTTAAAAAAGCTATTGACGAACAAAAGCTCAGAAATGAAATGGTTAATAAGTTCTTTGAGGGCAGTAGCCTCCAAGATATCACGACGAAATTTTCTGACATCGACCTTTATTTTAAAGACCAAGAACAGCCTAACGCCAGAGACCTTATAACCTCATTCTTTTCTGACAGGAGGGTGGGGGGAGTAATAGATCCTATCAGAATCAGGGGAAATTATGTCGAGATTTACAATGATATTTTTAGACTAAAGGACGAATTTGAAAGGATTCAAAAATTCACCAACGACGTCGTTAGAAAGCTTTTGGGAACCCCAATTAAGGTAGATATGACTCTCATTGAAGTTATCGCGGCTATCAATGAAAGTAAAACAACAGTTAATACCGTCAAAGATGATTTTACAAAAATGATCGAACGACTCGATAAGGTAAAAATTCCACATAGTGTAAACGCCGTTAATAACATCGTGTACACGGTTGATAGTGGAACTTTTGATTGGATCCGAGGAAAAGAAAATTATCTTCGTGTTGGCCACAGACATACTAGTGTACCAGGTTGCTACCGACTTACAATAATACATCACCGTAAATTTGATTTGAAATTCAGCATCACAGGTATCAGCGGTGTTAACGCATTGATGTATATACTAGAGAAAATACCACCACCTCCACCCTCTATACCAATCCCGCTTACGATTACTATAAAGAATTCCGACGAGTCTGTGATTAGGGAGTCACTACCTTGGATAATAGAATTTGTATCCGGTGTCCCCTCATCCGATCATAAAACCATTTCAATAATAGGATAATTGAAAACACTATCAGGTTTAAAATAACAACAACGACTTCGTCATCGCAATATCGATTCGACACCGTGAAAGAATTTTCCGCGAACTTGAAATCACTTTCTGAGAGCTATCGTGAAAAAATGAAAAAATACCGCAGAAGAATTACCGCCATCGACATCACCGTGTACTCGGTATCCGGTGTGATGGCCAGCGCCGGGGTTATTTTGTCGACGGTGACCATGATGGCTCCGATTGCAGTTCCAATCGCTATCTCCGCGGCAACAACAATTACGGCAGTCGCCACCGCGATAACTAAAAAGTTATCATCATGTTCTCAGAAAAAACTCAGTGATTATACAGCTCGGTACAGGGTGGTATTTGACGCGTACTCGAAATTATCCGAGTTGATCTCGCTGTCAATAGATAATTCATTCATATCCGATGTTGAATTTTCCACGATGACCCAGTTGTATAACTCCGCGATCTTGAAATTGGAAATTGAAGACAGCGTTAACAATAATGTCACTACAATTCAACGAATTGCAACTGCTTCAACGAATCGCGGAGAATACCACTCCGATACGAACAAGCATGATATCAATAACATCAACGAGCTCTGAATTTAGTGTGAAGTTCCCTTCTCCGATTCCAGTGCGTGAGATCGCGCTGGCAAAATTACGAGTATATCATAGGTGGCCTAATATCAGATCGGTTGCATTTGGCGGTCAGCAACCCAATAACGCACTGGTGTTCTCGTATAAGAATAAACCCGATGGTACTCCAGTGTGGGAAACTGTTTCGTTACCAACTGGGTCGTACCAAATTTAGCAAATCGATGCTGAAATTCAGCGTAGAATAAAATCAATCACTGGAAAAGAATCAAAAATAGCTATTAAAGTTCATGAACCGACGCTCTCGTCGTCGATCGAAATAAGCACAGAGGGATACATTGTAGATATCTATAAAAGCTCGTTAAGAACAGTGTTAGGATGGCCTGAAAAACCACCGGAAAAATCCACCGCCGACTTAACCACGGACGTACAATCATATCATGAAATCAATCCCAGTTATCGAGATGATTTATCTGATATAAGAAAAGGAAAAATCGCCGATAGATTTATATTTACCAACAAAGACACATTGCAATGGGATTTTATCATTAAAAGAACAGCCGACTCAACTGTTACTATTTCATTTACGCTAACTGACGTCCGTGGTTATTTTAATGAAATTAAACAATTATATGAAACACAACTAGAACAACTACGGAAAACAAAATCGCAAAAACACGTTGAAATAATAAATCAACTTATGTCTGATATGGAATATATCTATGAACTAATTATTCAAACAATAATTAATGACAACAGCGACAATAAACAACGATTCCTAACTGATTACAATATCACAGAAGACAATCTACGCAATTTCAAGTTTTCCAAATACAACGCTGATGAACTAGCAAGAATTGTTAGAACCGACATCAAGGCGCTACAAAAACCAGATTCAACTGTCCTCCTCAAATATAATAATGACCCAGATGGTGGCGGTAGGCATATTGCCCCGCACAATGTGAATATTTCAGCGGTGATTGCGCTCAATTTAACATGTGATGTAATTGAAGGAAGCTATCAAATTAATCTAGAGCAATCAAATCAAGCTCAGCAGGGATATATTCTTTATTCGTTTGCACCAACAGCTCCTCCAGGATTCCTAAATATTGAAAACCCAATTAATCCTGTCTACATGCGATGCCATAATAATTCGTTAACGAGAATTAATTTCCGACTTACCGACCAGTCAAATAATTTAATTGATCTACAAGATGAGGTGTTAGCGATTAGTTTGTTTGTGAAATCATAAATGATTTTCGTCCTAAGGACTCGATCAAATATTTGGTTGAAATCGTAAAAGAATTATTAACCCATAGCAGCAGAGAGGGTGAATGACAACGACAATGGCGTATATAAGGAAATCTTATTTTATCGAATAGACGCCATTTTTTTTACTATTTGGTAGAAGCCTCAGATATCCGAATCGACGCTCGGAAAGTTGTAGGGTTCACCCTCTCTTCTGCTCAGGATTTTCCATCATATTGACTTTTTTGCCAACTTCTTGTAATTTATCATATATAATGAGAAATCTATAAGCAATACATATATTGTGGGTGACAATAAAGATCTAAGGAGAAGGACAGACGAAGAATAAGGCAATAATTACATCAAAAGAGAATCACATGCTTACCTCGACTTCCATATTTGTTTACGCGCGTCACTTGACACTGCGACTTCGGAGAATATCTGTAAATTCTGTTTCTGCATAATTAATTAGCAATCCGTACAGAAAATCGTTATATTTTCCTTGATTAAACTTACAGTTGTACATTTTTGGAAACTGAATGACCTGTAATTAGTCATTATGTCTACTACACTTTTCATAATATCAAGCATGTGCAAGAACACAAAAGTCGAAAATCTTAGGTTGTATGCCTTTAATTATGATTAAATTGGACTCTAATTACGAGCGTGGCTCACACAAATTTGGTACAACCAGATTCAGTAAATGGGCAGGGCTTGACCTTAGTATCAAGGCGTTTCAGGTAGAGAGTCCCAACGGATGTTCGGAAATTTAGGCTGATCAACTTTCCACCCTTTGCTTCCTCGGACTTCCATACCGAGAGCTATATACAATATCCCTCATCATTAAAGCAGGTGCCCTGTGTAACGTAATCGAGTTGACCGTTTCAGACTGGGCAGGGTTTTAATGAAACAATAAACACGTTCATGGATGACAATAACAATATATTAACCACTGGTTATAATGATATGAAAATAACACAGAAAGGCATATAATCTGAATATAAAACACATATGAAATATAATTTGACTACTATGTCAAACTCATATAGTCAAAAAGGTCTAGCAACTCCATATAAACTTCATGTATACAAATATCTCTAACAAACTTTCATATGAACAAATAATTGTTGTAAACCTTAATATAATCAACCACTGGTTGCAAATAGTTATGTAGTCAGACACTACTGTCATAATTTACATGTAGTCATAACACTACTGTTATTATACTTTACTTGTATTAAAAACACTACTATGATTGGAAAATGCATGTTGACACTGCCTTCTCTCTGGCAAGGTCACTTTTCCCTCCGAATTTGTACCCGTACGTTGGCACTGAACTGGTGGGTTATACTAAAAATGGTACACCAGATGTCATGGTATTTATAAGCCCATCCGGCTGCTCATAACCGCCGAGCTGAATATGGAAAATAAACAACCTTTCCAATAGTCTATTTTAATTGCAACTGTTTTAGTTGCACTTACTCTAAGAATATATGATAATCACGTATGGGTTAACATAGCCCGTCTGAAGTATGACATAGGAATGCTATGCAATTAAAATAAATATACGTGATGCTACGACATTACTACATCCATAATATTTTCGAAATTAGTCGTGATAGCGACTAGATAAAATTAACCCGCTACCATTATTGCCTAGGTTATATCTTAATAAATTGATTTTACAAATACGATACACGATGTGACTACATAATACAACAATGAACGTGCTTTTACGAAACTGAATAATTATTGTAAATAATCAAAAAGTTGACTAAAAAACATACGACTCACCCAATTCTTTGGCTCTAATTAAATTACAATGGTACCTGCCCCGACAGCTTAATATGTTTAGAGTTTCCCTCTATATTGACTGTGCCCTTCAATATCTCTACCCGATATATATATATATATATATATATATATATATATATATATATATATATATATATATACAGTAGTGCGCAATAATACACTAAATCGCACGTGCTGCGTGAACAATAAAAACGTCACGGGATGCGACGAAAAATTTTGAATTACGCGAAACAAGACACCCTGATTGTATGAAAAGTATGAAAGACTAAATGAGCCATATCAGGCAATTCGAAACACCCTGATGTGCGAGTATTACGTACACAGGATGGTGTTGTATTGGTCTGCTGTTAAGGCCTGTGTGTCCGATACTGCATACATACAGTTAGTAATAATTAAGTGTTTGTTGTATCCACTCACTACGTACAGTTAATGGAGACCTATGGCCCACCAGTAAACGCAATTTCAAGAGCATACATATGTAATCCAGTGTGAGATATGGCTGCTTTCCTTCTCGCGCGCTCAGTTAAATATCCCGTCTAATCGGTAAAACATTTGTCACAATTTGCCCGTTGAGTGCAAGCGACCTTAATATACGTAATGTAGTGCCAATGCTTGATAACCAAGACTAAAGAGTACATTTCAGTCTTGTAAGTTGGAAAAGTTGCAAGAAGCAATGGAGTTAGCGATAAGGTTGGAGAATATATTAGAATTAAAAAAGACCTATGGGTATATAGACTATGTTGTGTTTGCGGGAATATGACTCTACAACAAAAAGCAAAACGTCTTGTTAAAAACGTAATAGCGGAGGAAGTAGAAAAGGCAATGGTCGCATTGAGAGAAAGGAAAGAGAGGAGAATCCATATCAAATGATCTCAGGTCCAGGAAAACGTTTGAAAATAGTGTTATCAAGATTGGATCCCTATTAAGGAGACATAAGTTAAAATTATCTCAATGAAATCATCAGGGAGGAAATTTATGTAATACACGGTGTAGAAGAAAACAAACGAACCTTTGAATTTCCCACAGCAGATTTAGAGAAGAGAACATTTACTCAAAACCATTGCCATCCATTGCTATGGAAGCATTCTGAGATTACCAGGGTGTATTTAGCTAGAATAAACCAAATAAGTATATCATAAATTACATACTACTAAGGCTGCATATTCACAATTATCGTCATTGCTGTCAAAGTATCTTAACGACGAAATAATATCCGATGACGAGTTCTTAGCGATGATTAAGATATACGAAGAGACAATGATGTCTGATTTAGAAAATAATAATAGAATGATAATAATACTGTCATTGGAACTAATACATAAGATTGCCGAGAACACAACCACAGCAAGAACAACATGATATCAATCACCTCATTGACTTTGTAGTTTGAAATAAAGAATTATTATCTTATGCTGTACCCTAAATGCAGCGCAAACTTTCCAAGTGCGATTCCAGTAAAATAAATTACGCTTGCCCGATTACAAGTATACCAAAGCGCTGGCCAAATATCCGGTCAAAATCATTAACGTGTCAACAGTCCAATAATGCACTGGTATTTGCATATATAAATGAACCAGGTGGAGCCACGGATTGGATGGGCATTGGAATATCAAATGGAAGTGAAGATATCAAGTATATAAATGATGAATGAATTCTAGCGTAGGATTAGTTCCGTAACAGGCAAATAATCAAGAATAGCTATAACGGTTGACGAACCATCCTTGTCAGCCGCGGTAGAGATTAGTTCAATGGACTATCTGGTTGATATTTATGAGTCATCGATCAGAACAGTGCTAGGATGACCTATTTTTCCGCCTCAGACACCATCTTGTCAAAGTCTACCTGAACCAAAACAGTTTGATTATATCACAGACAATACATCATAACATGATATTACCCGATCATATAAATTCAATATAAAAACGCAAGAAGTTGTTATCTTGAATCCATTTTAGTTCCTATGATACCCATGAGGTATGTTACATATAATTGAAGAATTATTATTGAACAAACTCCAAAACAAGTTATACATTATTGGAAATTATTGAATATTGTATAGACATTAATCAAGAAAACTTAAGACAACTACTGCGACTACACCAAGGTTTCCAAGAATCTAATCGCGGTAAAATAAATATCATTGTGCATAATTCACACGCGTGGACTAATGAAGTAACAATATTTCCACGAAATCGAACTGTATGATTTTACTCTCCACCCCCAGAGAACTCGGCGAAACATGCTTGATTTTATTTACGAATCAAGTAATAACGATTCTGTGTCAGTATAGTTCTTAAAGAGTTTTTATGAGAAGGTAAGTTTGCTCAGTTCGTAAGACCTAACGGTAAAATATATCGCAGATAATCTCTTCATGACTGAGACAACATGCGTGGAAAGATTTAACAGTCAATACCGCGCAATTATTACTATAATTTTTTTACAGTTCCGTCAGTTGCAGCCCACGCTGCCAGAGAGAGAAATATGTGGAAGCCGACAAAGTTTATCTTGGAAGTTCAAGCTACTTGTTGTGAATACGGACGCGTCGGATAATGGAATGCTAAATATGATTAGAAAGAAATTATTTCGGTTGATATGGTTGCGTGTTATCCGGTAATCTTCGGTACGGAGATTGTGTTGAATATTTTAAATCATTTGGTCATCCCACCCATGAGATGACACAAGTTGCGATGTGTCATCCCACCCATGAGATGACACAAGTTGCGATAAATTGACCACTACCCGATTGTAACCTAACCGTATTCGCTCCTGTAATATCATTCGAATTTGCTAAAGGACTTCATCCGATTTGTTATATTTAGTTTGGTGGACGTTTCTCTGAAACATACTGGGCACCAATAGTGTTATTACGATATATGATTGATTGTAAAATACTGATAACGCTGAATATCGGTGAAGCAACAATCTCTTATAAATGGCAGATTTAGGATTGGCTACAGAACTTGATGCTGTTAGTCTTGATAAAATTATTAACGATTACAAGCATTGTATTATAGACCAGCAGGCAGACGAAGACATAATATTCATGATGATATTCCAGGAGAGTCAAGGAATACATAATCTCATGATAATTGAAGTTGTTGAAGTTGATGTCAGTGCTGTCTATGAAGCGTTAAATGATAAATCTTGCTGGACACAAGGATACGTAATGACGATACACTCATCTCATTGGTTAACAATATATGATACAGCTGTTTTGATCTTTGATAATCGCTTCGCGTGATCAGATTTAGTTTATCTCGCAGTTTCAAGAGTTATAAGACTATCTCAATTTCGGAGAGTTAGTTTTAGTATTGACACCAACAACGATCTTGTTTGCGATGATATATAAAGAAAAACACTCGCAAGTAATACACAAAGTGACGAGTGAAGGATTTGATATTGATGATGAATTTATACTGATGCTGAAACAACCGCAGAATAATCACTGTGTGAGCTGCAATTGTATAATTTTAGGGCAGTCTTTGTATGAAAACCAATGTAAATTTACCGCAGATAGGAAGGGTATTAGTCGTGGTCATACACGTGAAAATACGATGCGGACATGTTTTTAATGTAATAGACATATATGTGCTAGTTATGTGATCGCGGTGGTAATTGTAAATCATCGGTATCACTTGCAACTGTTCACGTGCAAATCCACGCTGAGGAGCAGTTGAATCTAATATATAGATTTTAGGTCTACCCGTGGA
The DNA here is from genome assembly GCA_030141615.1 of Unio pictorum. Taxonomy (NCBI): domain Eukaryota; kingdom Metazoa; phylum Mollusca; class Bivalvia; order Unionida; family Unionidae; genus Unio; species Unio pictorum. The sequence goes on along the minus strand of JARLTB010000005.1, from coordinate 2,508,733 downwards.
TCTTGTTATATTACATATTTTGTGTGTGATGAGAGTCCAAATATGATCAGTAGCTCTTCTTTAACCACCCTCACGTTCACCCGGCTCATATAAAAATCTTACATTCACATTACCAAGTATTTGGTGTTTTGAAAACTCATTAATTGCGAATACATATTTTTTGTGATCGCGTTAATATGTTTCATATTGATTGTTCGAGTACTTTCATTATGTAATGCATTTATCACACTTGGTAATATTGCTACTCATTCACAATATATATTATTTCAATGCATTTCTTCGCTAAATGATATCCAACCATCCGCTCATCAAGTGTTAAATTAAATCGCTCAACAATTGCAAAATCAAGGTATTGCTGTATGTCCTTGTCTGATGGTGACAGTATGATGCTTTATCAGCGAATGATACTGCACCTTGAAATTCCTTGTCAGGATCAACTTGTACTATAATTTGCCATCGCATACCTCCTAGCTGATACATTCGTTCAAATGCAGTAAATATACTCTGGAATATGTTCTTGTCCTGGCTAGTTGGCTCATGAGGTCCATGGGAATTTTGTCAACTTTGCTGCAATATCACCTCCTTGTTTTGTTATTTTTGTTTTGTAAAATTCGATTTGTCATCTGGGATAAATCTAAATTGTTTTTTACCGCATCGTTCAAACTTATCTGTATTTTTGGTTGTAATAGGTTTTAGTGTATCTATCGGCGTACGCGCTCTAAATTTAACAAAATATAGATCCGTATTATATATTAAACGTCATACACCACCCACCCTGGAAGAGCTTAGCAAAGCCATCGACTGCCTTGCTTCTAGGAAGGCCCCTGGGAGTGACGGCATTCCGCCTGAAGTCCTAAAGATAAGGAAACCAGCACTAATCCAGCCTGTGCACGAACACCTCAACCTCTGCTGGAGACAAGGACACATCCCCCAGGACATGCGAGATGCAAACATTGTCACCCTATACAAGAACAAAGGAGACCGCAGTGACTGCAACAACTACCGGGGCATCTCTCTTCTCAGTATTGTTGGAAAGGCGTTCGCCCGTGTCGTCCTGGCGCGCTTGCAGACCCTAGCATCCCGAGTCTACCCAGAGTCCCAGTGTGGCTTCCAAGCAGGCAAGTCAACTGTAGACATGATCTTCTCACTACGACAGCTGCAGGAGAAGTGTCGAAAGCAGCAGATGCCCCTCTACATTGCCTTCATAGACCTGACCAAGGCATTTGACCTGGTCAGCCGGAGCGGGATCTTTAGGATCCTTAAGAAGATAGACTGCCCCCCACGACTGCTCGTTATCATAACATCGTTCCACGAGAACATGCACAGCACAGTGTGCTTAAACGGTGCAACATCAGAGGCCTTCCCAGCCAGCAGCGGAGTGAATCAAGGCTGTGTCGTTGCGCCAACTCTATTTTCCATCTGCTTTTCCATTCTCCTCCAGTACTTCTCCAAGGACTGCAGCGAGGGTGTGTATATACACACCAGGACTAAAGGAAAGCTGTTTAACATCGCCCGTCTCCGTGCAAAGACTAAAGTTACAAAGTTTCTCTTCCGTGAATTGCTCTTCGCCGACGATGCAGCCTTGACATCACACACGGAAGATGGACTGCAGCAGCTAGTATGCCGCCTCTCCCACGCCTGCAAGGAGTTCGGACTGACCATCAGTCTGAAGAAGACGAATGTAATGGTGCAGGACGCAGACTCCTATCCCACCATCGCCATTGATGGGTACAACCTGGAAGTTGTTGAGGACTACACATACCTTGGGTCCACCATCTCCAACTCGCTCTCCGTTGATACTGATGTAAATGGCCGGATTTCCAAGGCATCAGCAGTTATGGCGAGACTGAACCAGAGGGTCTGGGACAATCACAACCTCACCGAGAAGACCAAACTGCGTGTCTACCAGGCATGCGTGCTCAGCACACTCCTTTACAGCAGCGAGGTATGGACCACCTACGCGAGTCACGTGAATAAACTCAACAGCTTCCACCTGAGATGCTTGCGGCACATTCTGCTTATCCAGTGGCAGGACAAAGTTCCCAACACAGAGGTTCTGAAAAGCACCGGCATGAACCGCATGTTCTCCATTCTCAGCGAGAGGCGCCTTCGCTGGCTATGCCATGTTAGGAGAATGGACCCAGGCCGCATACCCAAGGACCTGCTGTACGGCGAGCTAGTAGAAGGTGCACGAACGATTGGAAGGCCACGTCTGCGCTACAAATATGTCTGCAAAAAGGACATGAAGACAGCCAACATCAACATAAACATTTGGGAGAGGTGTGCTGACGACCGTTCCGCGTGGCGTCTTGCTGTCAGACAGGGCACTCAGAAAGCTGAGGAGATGAGAAACACAAACTTCGCTGCAAAGAGATCCAGGAGGAAGGCGAACCAAAAACATCCCCAGCAAGCATCAGCATACACCTGCAGCAAGTGCAACAGAGACTGTCACTCAAGGGTCGGACTCTTCAGCCACTCTCGAAGGCGCAGATAGGACACCCAAATCGGAAGCTACACCATCGTCTCTCGAAGACGGACGGATGCCGACGATACGTCATGAATATAATTGATTTTTCAGTGGGAATAACCCGAGAATCGGTTACACACCGGCCAGTGTTACCAAAGTATTAACGAATGATTACCATGGGTCCATCTGGAAGTGGAATGACGAAACTGTTACTGAATATGACAATAAGATGGCTAATATGGGACATGTTGTATTTGATAGCACCATTTGAAGACGATCAGGCCTTTTACGATGTGTTAAAAGAGTTTAATGAAAACTAAAAATCGTTGGATGAGCGCGTCGTTGATGTTATCAAGTTTATCACTGATATCAATGATGCACCGGGTATTGATGATATTAATTAAATAATTAATAATTTAATTAGATATGATGATGTAATGCTGGATAAAGAATCAAATCCAGCAATACCATTTTCTCGAGGTAGATATAAAAATACGGATGTGATTTATGTAACTAAGCGATATACACAAATTCCAGAGTGCTGGAAGTACTCTCAGTGATGTAATATTCAGTCCAAGTGGCTGTCTAGTTTTAGGTATGATTCAAGATTAAACAGACATGATGAAAGGTATTAAACTATTGGAAATATAGTCATGAAGCCATACAATCTTATTTCCACTTTTGGGTTTGTAAACAGAAATTTCACTTCATTCCCAATGCATGATTTTTTAAAAAACATTATGAGGAACCAATCTAGGCAAAGGTCTCCAACAATGCCAGCTGAATCTTAATTTTGGAAAACTAACCAATCTAAGCAATGACATTCCTTTTCAAATGAAACGGTGGAAAGACTCAAAATGGCATAAATATTACGAGTAGAAACAAATCGTTTACTCTTCTTCATGTAAAGGAAATTATGTGCCAGAGACAATTTAGCAATTCATGCCATCAACACTCGCCAGGCTTCTAAATGCGTTTAAAATACGTTTATCATTAAAAACTGTATCCAAACAAGTGGCAACCAGTTTAGCAAGTCAGTGAGTATTTAAGTTAACACAAGCATACTATCATAATCTGGTTCTAACATTTAACACTACACATACCTTAACAAAATATCAAATGAATCTTATCTTCAAATGGATAACAAAAGGGGTTAATGAAAGTTTAGGTCATTAACCTCTGCTTCGAGAATAATGTGTCGTACGTTACTTTGCTTGTATTTTGATTGTCTGTACTAGTTTAGGCTTTTAATCGGCACAAACCACTGTTTTATTTATAATTTTCCCTAAGTATGCGGGTCATTTGACCAAGCGATTGTACGTTGTATATATACAAAAACACTGCAGTACACAGAAACGTATTTTGAGAGCGCCATAAATAGTGAAATCAGCCAATGTGAGTTGAAGTTAATTACATACACAGATGGAGACTTTTGGGGCTTTGTATTAGATGAAGTTAATAAGGACATAGTGAAACACCACACTAAAAACTGAAAACAAATGAGTGCTAAAAATGCAAATGTGAAAGAGAATGAAGAAGACAATGAAATAGGAAATGATTGATGGATCACAAATGAGAGAACATAAATATACAGGAGACCATTCACAAATTGGCAACATAGATGTCAAATGGAATTTTAGTTTACATCAAATATACTTTTTCATGTGTTGATGACTTTAATTATTACAAGTGAGTTCTTAATGGGTTTTGTGGATTAGTAATGACAAGATAAACCATTTACTAAGGAATTCTTTACTTTATTTATCTAGGAGTCTTTCTGCTGTACATTGCATGAAATTATTAACACTTTGTATGTAATATTATTGAGAACAGCTGTACCACTCTTGTGATTAACTGAAGGAATAGAACAGTAAAATATAACAAATTTATTGCAATATGATACCTCTGTAAATCTCAACCAGTACACTTGGTATTCGTTATGTAAGGGATTGGCACAAAATGTGGAACATATTAGTTATGAATATAGGTCTAGGTTAATGCTAATATAAGTACCAGAAAAGATAATCCTATACAGGGCTTGAAAACTATTGTAGTCTTAGGTTATGGACCGCAATATGAAGATCAGCCAATTGTATGCAGCATGTTTGGTTCGTGGGTCTTTATTATTTCTTACTTGTTGTTGTTAAAAGCTTGATTAATATTACTGAATTGTCACATGTCCCATGTTCTTGGAGCTTGCTGTGGTGTTAGGCAAGACTCAGAGAGCATTGGCTAAAATATGTGTTTCGAGGAAGAGCTAGAAAGATATAAAGTCCGTAAATGATGTAACATATCATAAAAATAAATATATTGGAGGAGTAGGACGACACAAAGTATTTAGGTTATGTGTTTTATGTATAGCATATCATGCAAGAGCGTTATTCAAAATACATATTTATTTTTATAACTAATCCATGTATAGGTAATATAACAAGCGAAACACATATTACGTGTACTATTGACAGAACCATACCCATCTCAATCATCAAGACTGATCTTTTTAATTTAAATGTTCCAGTGAAAGATAATAGAGTGGATCTAAAGTTGTTAAATTTCGCTTATATATCTGCAAAGCAGTATCGATATTTTGATCACGTCCCATACATGTTATCAAATGATAGTCACATACTACGTGATTTGTTTCAAAACTTAGCAAAATGCCCTCGGAAGGTTCCTCAAACAAACCTCAGAAAATAGTCAAACACCAATGGATTTCGTTCCTGCGGATCTTCTCAGGCATATGCTTGAAACGCCATAAATTCATGTCTTTCCACTGAAACTATATGTTGTTTTCTGGGATGTGAATAACGAAAACTGTATTACTTTGAACACTGTGTTCTTATTTAACCATCATAATCATGATTCATGAAAGAAAGTAATTTTTGTTAGTCGGCAATATGTAAAGTCATTACTGGCATCCACGGTTTTTTCAATCTTACTTGTCCGGTATCAAATGCGTTGGATCGACAGATTGCATCAATGATCTAATATTTATACAAAATCCACATAAGTGGAATAGTGGAATCGCACATGAACCATGTTATTCTCAATTTGACATTGATCTATGTGCAAGGAATCCCATGCTAAAAGTATCATTCTTTGATTGAACTTTAGTTCTAGCTACATTCAGGGTTACATTTCTGCCTTCCTGATGCTCAGTTGTGTCCTTTGCAAACATCATTGATTGACAACCCGATCTCGAGTAAACATTGGAATATCCTGCCAGACCTAATTATGTTGTGGCAATATCAACATTGTCGAGACACGATTCAATATTTTCCATCAATGATATATGTGTTTAGGTTACATAATGCCATTACAAAATTGTTAACAAAACCAGGACGATCGAAATATCTGTACTCTGTTTAATATGTGTTCAAACGTAAACCTTCGATATCCATAAATGCCTCAGCGGGCAGGACATATATACTTTTATCATGAACTTTAGCTTTACTCTTCTACGTGCCTTAGATACACGAGCGTCACAAAAATAATATTAATAATCACAAACATACTCATCTTTGGCGTATCGATGATAAATGCTGTATCAGATATAAGTATAACCATTTTTAAAATTATGTGTTAGAGTCTAACGCGATGACCACTTCCTACTATCAGACTAGAAGATATCTTTTTAATATTTTATGATTTTGTTACCTTAGCCAATTACGTTAATGTTTTATTTTAATCTTGATTTTTTTTTATTTTACTAACATTTGCAGCCATCACTTCAGTGCTTCGCAAAGTTTCTGGTGGTTGAGGCTTTCGTCGTATTTATTGTTCTGGTCTATCCCTCACTGCCGAGTACACACTACCAGAAACATGACTAATAGCGCCAGAAACAGAAGAATTTCCTTTGTTTTTTTTTTCTCCAATTGGTTTGCTTTTCATGGTCTTCATACTGATCATACAGTATAGCATATCATGTTTTCGTTTTTCCGCTAATCTTATATACGATGCAAGTTATATATATATATATATATATATATATATATATATATATATATATATATATATATACTCCTGTTCGGTGGTATAAGGGCACATTGCACCATAACCGGTTTGTGCGAACTTGGTGATGGCCAAGTGCTATAAAAAAAATTAAATGTTCACCGTATAGACCTTATTCTGCTGATACCATCTATACGTTGATTTTGTAAAAAATATTTTTGGATTTGGATAAACATTTTTCTGTTTTTTGGGCATTTGACCTACGACCTCTAACCTTTTGCATCCCAGAAACCGAAATATTTATATACACCAGATCCCATAAACCGTATGTGCTCTTGTTTGAGAAGATTTGCTTATTCTAAGCTCAAAATATAAATGTGTTATAAGTCATTCCTTTTCCATAAACAAATTTACATATATACATTTTCTCACAAGTTTTTCTGCCATTTTCTTTTAAGTAAATCAAATTAGAAAATGTGAACACATGGCAATATATGTTCCGAGGCTTAAAAGTTCAAATGGAGACAAATAATTGCAAATAAACAATATAGCGAACAGAACAGTACAATTTGATTATAATTTGAGAGATAAATGATGTAATTTGTTTTATGATAAGAGAGGTATCGCAGAAAAAAAATATTTTCTCTCATCTCATTTGGGGTAATCAATAGTTCAGTTATGCATCTGATTGTGAAAAAATTCTTCTTAATACAAAATTTCATGGAGTGATCTTCCAACACACTAATGAAACAGGAGTTACTACTATGTTGTTTCATAAACATGGCTGAATGCATGCACTTAAGCATGTATCAAATAAATGCCCATTAACATAAATATATATAAATATAAATACCTGTAAACAGTTACACATATACATGTGCCCATGTTCGTGTCCTTAAACAGTGATATAAATATATTTATATATATATACATGTATATGCCCATAAACATGTACATATATCCACCAAATAGTACTGTTCATGCCCATAAACAGGTGCATATATATATATATATATATATATATATATATATATGCCCTTAAACATATATATATACCCACAAATATGTGTGTGTGTGATTTGGATTTTTACGTAACTTTTACAATTTTTCAGTCATATCGCTACGATGTCTGCAGTGTAACAGTTTATAGTGATGTCTAGCACTGGGGCATCATGCTGCAGACATGTAGCATGATGTCCCACCCAGTCACATTATCCTGACACCAGGCCGACTAGTCCTAACACTAACTTCTTAATGCTGAGTGCCAAGCGAGGCAGCTATTAGTACCATTTTTTTAAAAGTCTTTGGTATGACTCGGCCGGGGTTCTAACCCTCGAGCTCCCTCATCCGAGGTGGACGCTCTACCCACTAGTCCACCGGAGCAGTCCCCACAAATATGAATAGCATACATGGCCTTAAACAGGTATACATACACATGCCCATAAACATGTATATTTACAACTGTATTCATGCAAAACTTGAGAACTGAAAAGATGGTTGATTGGTCTATTGTGCATTGTACAGCACACCAGACTTGTATGGATACATTACCAGCATTGCATAGATACATTTGACCCCAAAAATGGTCATGTTATACATATTTATGCATCGGAAAGGGTTTATTACCAATGAAGGATAACAAGACAAAAACAAATTGATGAGATTGATGGACAAGATGTAAAGGATAATATCTGAATGTTCCCGGTCAACGGGTAATGTTGACAGTGTACAAGTAGTAATTAGACATAATAATTTAGGGTGATTGACCGAACACGTTGGTTACAAATATTCAAACAGGTTGCAATCAAGATATAGTTTAGAATAAATATTAGCTATTTTTCAACAAATTTAAATACAGAATACATTTAAGGTATGAAAAAGTTCCTTCAAGTGCTGAATGTTGTACCGACGATTGTATTTAGATTGGAATCTATCATAAAGTGCTTAATTGCAAGAAACTCACTTGAGTGGCTCTTCATCCTTTTATATGCAAGAGCAGGTTATGCAAGTATAACCAGTTCAAATACTTGCAATGACTACCTCTTCCTGACTTAAGGTTCAGAAGGAAGTAGGCCATTCACCCAAGGTTTGTTTGTCAAAGGTGTTTGTTTTTGTCAGCATCATTCCATCATGACTAACACTTGCTAAATAAGGATTTTTTAAAACCACTTGGTTAAGATAGGCTTGAAAAGATGGAATTCGAAGTAAAGAAGTTATGACAGGAAAAAAATGGATTTTTAAAAATTCCTATCACTTCTCTATTAGTCAGTGTTTCAAATTCTGATTGCCTGGTAGACACGCAGACACGCAGTTTGGTCTTCTCGGTGAGGTTGTGATTGTCCCAGACCCTCTGGTTCAGTCTCGCCATAACTGCTGATGCCTTGGAAATCCGGCCATTTACATCAGTATCAACGGAGAGCGAGTTGGAGATGGTGGACCCAAGGTATGTGTAGTCCTCAACAACTTCCAGGTTGTACCCATGAATGGCGATGGTGGGATAGGAGTCTGCGTCCTGCACCATTACATTCGTCTTCTTCAGACTGATGGTCAGTCCGAACTCCTTGCAGGCGTGGGAGAGGCGGCATACTAGCTGCTGCAGTCCATCTTCCGTGTGTGATGTCAAGGCTGCATCGTCGGCGAAGAGCAATTCACGGAAGAGAAACTTTGTAACTTTAGTCTTTGCACGGAGACGGGCGATGTTAAACAGCTTTCCTTTAGTCCTGGTGTGTATATACACACCCTCGCTGCAGTCCTTGGAGAAGTACTGGAGGAGAATGGAAAAGCAGATGGAAAATAGAGTTGGCGCAACGACACAGCCTTGATTCACTCCGCTGCTGGCTGGGAAGGCCTCTGATGTTGCACCGTTTAAGCACACTGTGCTGTGCATGTTCTCGTGGAACGATGTTATGATAACGAGCAGTCGTGGGGGGCAGTCTATCTTCTTAAGGATCCTAAAGATCCCGCTCCGGCTGACCAGGTCAAATGCCTTGGTCAGGTATATGAATGCAATGTAGAGGGGCATCTGCTGCTTACGACACTTCTCCTGCAGCTGTCGTAGTGAGAAGATCATGTCTACAGTTGACTTGCCTGCTTGGAAGCCACACTGGGACTCTGGGTAGACTCGGGATGCTAGGGTCTGCAAGCGCGCCAGGACGACACGGGCGAACGCCTTTCCAACAATACTGAGAAGAGAGATGCCCCGGTAGTTGTTGCAGTCACTGCGGTCTCCTTTGTTCTTGTATAGGGTGACAATGTTTGCATCTCGCATGTCCTGGGGGATCTGTCCTTGTCTCCAGCAGAGGTTGAGGTGTTCGTGCACAGGCTGGATTAGTGCTGGTTTCCTTATCTTTAGGACTTCAGGCGGAATGCCGTCACTCCCAGGGGCCTTCCTAGAAGCAAGGCAGTCGATGGCTTCGCTAAGCTCTTCCAGGGTGGGTGGTGTATGACGTTTAATATATAATACGGATCTATATTTTGTTAAATTTAGAGCGCGTACGCCGATAGATACACTAAAACCTATTACAACCAAAAATACAGATAAGTTTGAACGATGCGGTAAAAAACAATTTAGATTTATCCCAGATGACAAATCGAATTTTACAAAACAAAAATAACAAAACAAGGAGCGGATATTGCAGCAAAGTTGACAAAATTCCCATGGACCTCATGAGCCAACTAGCCAGGACAAGAACATATTCCAGAGTATATTTACTGCATTTGAACGAATGTATCAGCTAGGAGGTATGCGATGGCAAATTATAGTACAAGTTGATCCTGACAAGGAATTTCAAGGTGCAGTATCATTCGCTGATAAAGCATCATACTGTCACCATCAGACAAGGACATACAGCAATACCTTGATTTTGCAATTGTTGAACGATTTAATTTAACACTTGATGAGCGGATGGTTGGATATCATTTAGCGAAGAAATGCATTGAAATAATATATATCGTGAATGAGTAGCAATATTACCAAGTGTGATAAATGCATTACATAATGAAAGTACTCGAACAATCAATATGAAACATATTAACGCGATCACAAAAAATATGTATTCGCAATTAATGAGTTTTCAAAACACCAAATACTTGGTAATGTGAATGTAAGATTTTTATATGAGCCGGGTGAACGTGAGGGTGTTTAAAGAAGAGCTACTGATCATATTTGGACTCTCATCACACACAAAATATGTAATATAACAAGATCCACGGGTAGACCTAAAATCTATATATTAGATTCAACTGCTCCTCAGCGTGGATTTGCACGTGAACAGTTGCAAGTGATACCGATGATTTACAATTACCACCGCGATCACATAACTAGCACATATATGTCTATTACATTAAAAACATGTCCGCATCGTATTTTCACGTGTATGACCACGACTAATACCCTTCCTATCTGCGGTAAATTTACATTGGTTTTCATACAAAGACTTCCCTAAAATTATACAATTGCAGCTCACACAGTGATTATTCTGCTGTTGTTTCAGCATCAGTATAAATTCATCATCAATATCAAATTCTTCACTCGTCACTTTGTGTATTACTTGCGAGTGTTTTTCTTTATATATCATCGCAAACAAGATCGTTGTTGGTGTCAATACTAAAACTAACTCTCCGAAATTGAGATAGTCTTATAACTCTTGAAACTGCGAGATAAACTAAATCTGACCACGCGAAGCGATTATCAAAGATCAAAACAGCTGTATCATATATTGTTAACCAATGAGATGAGTGTATCGTCATTACGTATCCTTGTATCCAGCAAGATTTATCATTTAACGCTTCATAGACAGCACTGATATCAACTTCAACAACTTCAATTATCATGAGATTATGTATTCCTTGACTCTCCTGGAATATCATCATGAATATTATGTCTTCGTCTGCCTGCTGGTCTATAATACAATGCTTGTAATCGTTAATAATTTTATCAAGACTAACAGCATCAGGTTCTGTAGCCAATCCTAAATCTGCCATTTATAAGAGATAGTTGCTTCACCGATATTCAGCGTTATCAGTATTTTACAATCAATCATATATCGTAATAACACTATTGGTGCCCAGTATGTTTCAGAGAAACGTCCACCAAACTAAATATAACAAATCGGATGAAGTCCTTTAGCAAATTCGAATGATATTACAGGAGCGAATACGGTTAGGTTACAATCGGGTAGTGGTCAATTTATCGCAACTTGTGTCATCTCATGGGTGGGATGACACATCGCAACTTGTGTCATCTCATGGGTGGGATGACCAAATGATTTAAAATATTCAACACAATCTCCGTACCCGAGATTACCGGATAACACGCAACCATATCAACCGAAATAATTTCTTTCTAATCATATTTAGCATTCCATTATCCGACGTGTCCGTATTCACAACAACTAGCTTGAACTTCCAAGATAAACTTTGTCGGCTTCCACATATTTCTCTCTCTGGCAGCGTGGGCTGCAACTGACGGAACTGTAAAACAATTTAGTAATAATTGCGCGGTATTCTCTGTTAAATCTTTCCACGCATGTTGTCTCAGTCATGAAGAGATTATCTGCGATATATTTTACCGTTAGGTCTTACGAACTGAGCAAACTTACCTTCTCATAAAAACTCTTTAAGAACTATACTGACACAGAATCGTTATTACTTAATTCGTAAATAAAATCAAGCATGTTTCGCCGAGTTCTCTGGGGGTGGAGAGTAAAATCATACAGTTCGATTTCGTGGAAATATTGTTACTTCATTAGTCCACGCGTGTGAATTATGCACAATGATATTTATTTTACCGTGATTAGATTCTTGGAAACCTTGGTGTAGTCGCAGTAGTTGTCTTAAGTTTTCTTGATTAATGTCTATACAATATTCAATAATTTCCAATAATGTATAACTTGTTTTGGACTTTGTTCAATAATAATTCTTCAATTATATGTAACATACCTCATGGTGATCATAGGAACTAAAATGGATTCAAGATAACATCTTCTTGCGTTTTTATATTGAATTTATATGATCGGGTAATATCATGTTATGATGTATTGTCTGTGATATAATCAAACTGTTTTGGTTCAGGTAGACTTTGACAAGATGGTGTCTGAGGCGGAAAATTAGGTCATCCTAGCACTGTTCTGATCGATGACTCATAAATATCAACCAGATAGTCCATTGAACTAATCTCTACCGCGGCTGACAAGGATGGTTCGTCAACCGTTATAGCTATTCTTGATTATTTGCCTGTTACGGAACTAATCCTACGCTAGAATTCATTCATCATTTATATACTTGATATCTTCACTTCCATTTGATATTCCAATGCCCATCCAATCCGTGGCTCCACCTGGTTCATTTATATATGCAAATACCAGTGCATTATTGGACTGTTGACCCGTTAATGATTTTGACCGGATATTTGGCCAGCGCTTTGGTATACTTGTAATCGGGCAAGCGTAATTTATTTTACTGGAATCGCACTTGGAAAGTTTGCGCTGCATTTAGGGTACAGCATAAGATAATAATTCTTTATTTCAAACTACAAAGTCAATGAGGTGATTTATATCATTGTTGTTCTTGCTGTGGTTGTGTTCTCGGCAATCTTATGTATTAGTTCCAATGACAGTATTATTATCATTCTATTATTATTTTCTAAATCAGACATCATTGTCTCTTCGTATATCTTAATCATCGCTAAGAACTCGTCATCGGATATTATTTCGTCGTTAAGATACTTTGACAGCAATGACGATAATTGTGAATATGCAGCCTTAGTAGTATGTAATTTATGATATACTTATTTGGTTTATTCTAGCTAAATACACCCTGGTAATCTCAGAATGCTTCCATAGCAATGGATGGCAATGGTTTTGAGTAAATGTTCTCTTCTCTAAATCTGCTGTGGGAAATTCAAAGGTTCGTTTGTTTTCTTCTACACCGTGTATTACATAAATTTCCTCCCTGATGATTTCATTGAGATAATTTTAACTTATGTCTCCTTAATAGGGATCCAATCTTGATAACACTATTTTCAAACGTTTTCCTGGACCTGAGATCATTTTATATTGATTCTCCTCTCTTTCCTTTCTCTCAATGCGACCATTGCCTTTTCTACTTCCTCCGCTATTACGTTTTTAACAAGACGTTTTGCTTTTTGTTGTAGAGTCATATTCCCGCAAACACAACATAGTCTATATACCCATAGGTCTTTTTTAATTCTAATATATTCTCCAACCTTATCGCTAACTCCATTGCTTCTTGTAACTTTTCCAACTTACAAGACTGAAATGTACTCTTTAGTCTTGGTTATCAAGCATTGGCACTACATTACGTATATTAAGGTCGCTTGCACTCATCGGGCAAATTGTGACAAATGTTTTACCGATTAGACGGGATATTTAACTGAGCGCGCGAGAAGGAAAGCAGCCATATCTCACACTGGATTACATATGTATGCTCTTGAAATTGCGTTTACTGGTGGGCCATAGGTCTCCATTAACTGTACGTAGTGAGTGGGGATACAACAAACACTTAATTATTACTAACTGTATGTATGCAGGATCGGACACACAGGCCTTAACAGCAGACCAATACAACACCATCCTGTGTACGTAATACTCGCACATCAGGGTGTTTCGAATTGCCTGATATGGCTCATTTAGTCTTTCATACTTTTCATACAATCAGGGTGTCTTGTTTCGCGTAATTCAAAAATTTTCGTCGTATCCCGTGACGTTTTTATTGTTCAAGCAGCACGTGCGATTTAGTGTATTATTGCGCACTGCTGTATATATATATATATATATATATATATATATATATATATATATATATATATATATATATATATATATATATATATATATATATATATATCGGGTAGAGATATTGAAGGGCACAGTCAATATAGCGGGAAACTCTAAACATATTAAGCTGTCGGGGCAGGTACCATTGTAATTTAATTAGAGCCAAAGAATTGGGTGAGTCGTATGTTTTTTAGTCAACTTTTTTATTATTTACAATAATTATTCAGTTTCGTAAAAGCACGTTCATTGTTGTATTATGTAGTCACATCGTGTATCGTATTTGTAAAATCAATTTATTAAGATATAACCTAGGCAATAATGGTAGCGGGTTAATTTTATCTAGTCGCTATCACGACTAATTTCGAAAATATTATGGATGTAGTAATGTCGTAGCATCACGTATATTTATTTTAATTGCATAGCATTCCTATGTCATACTTCAGACGGGTTATGTTAACCCATACGTGATTATCATATATTCTTAGAGTAAGTGCAACTAAAACAGTTGCAATTAAAATAGACTATTGGAAAGGTTGTTTATTTTCCATATTCAGCTCGGCGGTTATGAGCAGCCGGATGGGCTTATAAATACCATGACATCTGGTGTACCATTTCTAGTATAACCCACCAGTTCAGTGCCAACGTACGGGTACAAGTTCGGAGGGAAAAGTGACCTTGCCAGAGAGAAGGCAGTGTCAACATGCATTTTCCAATCATAGTAGTGTTTTGAATACAAGTAAAGTATAATAACAGTAGTGTTATGACTACATGTAAATTATGACAGTAGTGTCTGACTACATAACTATTTGCAACCAGTGATTGATTATATTAAGGTTTACAACAAGTATTTGTTTATATGAAAGTTTGTTAGAGATATTTGTATACATGAAGTTTATATGGAGTTGCTAGAACTTTTTGACTATATGAGTTTGACATAGTAGTCAAATTATATTTCATATGTGTTTTATATTCAGATTATATGCCTTTCTGTGTTATTTTCATATCATTATAACCAGTGGTTAATATATTGTTATTGTCATCCATGAACGTGTTTATTGTTTCATTAAAACCCTGCCCAGTCTGAAACGGTCAACTCGATTACGTTACACAGGGCACCTGCTTTAATGATGAGGGATATTGTATATAGCTCTCGGTATGGAAGTCCGAGGAAGCAAAGGGTGTAAAGTTGATCAGCCTAAATTTCCGAACATCCGTTGGGACTCTCTACCTGAGACGCCTTGATACTAAGGTCAAGCCCTGCCCATTTACTGAATCTGGTTGTACCAAATTTGTGTGAGCCACGCTCGTAATTAGAGTCCAATTTAATCATAATTAAAGGCATACAACCTAAGATTTTCGACTTTTGTGTTCTTGCACATGCATGATATTATGAAAAGTGTAGTAGACATAATGACTAATTACAGGTCATTCAGTTTCCAAAAATGTACAACTGTAAGTTTAATCAAGGAAAATATAACGATTTTCTGTACGGATTGCTAATTAATTATGCAGAAACAGAATTTACAGATATTCTCCGAAGTCGCAGTGTCAAGTGACGCGCGTCAACAAATATGGAAGTCGAGGTAAGCAGGTGATTCTCTTTTGATGTAATTATTGCCTTATTCTTCGTCTGTCCTTCTCCTTAGATCTTTATTGTCACCCACAATATATGTATTGCTTATAGATTTCTCATTATATATGATAAATTACAAGAAGTTGGCAAAAAAGTCAATATGATGGAAAATCCTGAGCAGAAGAGAGGGTGAACCCTACAACTTTCCGAGCGTCGATTCGGATATCTGAGGCTTCTACCAAATAGTAAAAAAATGGCGTCCATTCGATAAAATAAGATTTCCTTATATACGCCATTGTCGTTGTCATCCAACCTCTCTGCTGCTATGGGTTGATAATTCTTTTACGATTTCAACCAAATATTTGATCGAGTCCTTAGGACGAAAATCATTTATGATTTCACAAACAAACTAATCGCTACCACCTCATATTGTAGATCAATTAAATTATTTGACTGGTCGGTAAGTCGGAAATTAATTCTCGTTAACGAATTATTATGGCATCGCATGTAGACAGGATTAATTGGGTTTTCAATAATTAGGAATCCTGGAGGAGCTGTTGGTGCAAACGAATAAAGAATATATCCCTGCTGAGCTTGATTTGATTGCTCTAGATTAATTTGATAGCTTCCTTCAATTACATCACATGTTAAATTGAGCGCAATCACCGCTGAAATATTCACATTGTGCGGGGCAATATGCCTACCGCCACCATCTGGGTCATTATTATATTTGAGGAGGACAGTTGAATCTGGTTTTTGTAGCGCCTTGATGTCGGTTCTAACAATTCTTGCTAGTTCATCAGCGTTGTATTTGGGAAACTTGAAATTACGTAGATTGTCTTCTGTGATATTGTAATCAGTTAGGAATCGTTGTTTATTGTCGCTGTTGTCATTAATTATTGTTTGAATAATTAGTTCATAGATATATTCCATATCAGATATAAGTTGATTTATTATTTCAACGTGTTTTTGCGATTTCGTTTTCCGTAGTTGTTCTAGTTGTGTTTCATATAATTGTTTAATTTCATTAAAATAACCACGGACGTCAGTTAGCGTAAATGAAATAGTAACAGTTGAGTCGGCTGTTCTTTTAATGATAAAATCCCATTGCAATGTGTCTTTGTTGGTAAATATAAATCTATCGGCGATTTTTCATTTTCTTATATCAGATAAATCATCTCGATAACTGGGATTGATTTCATGATATGATTGTACGTCCGTGGTTAAGTCGGCGGTGGATTTTTCCGGTGGTTTTTCAGGCCATCCTAACACTGTTCTTAACGAGCTTTTATAGATATCTACAATGTATCCCTCTGTGCTTATTTCGATCGACGACGAGAGCGTCGGTTCATGAACTTTAATAGCTATTTTTGATTATTTTCCAGTGATTGATTTTATTCTACGCTGAATTTCAGCATCGATTTGCTCAATTTGGTACGACCCAGTTGGTAACGAAACAGTTTCCCACACTGGAGTACCATCGGGTTTATTCTTATACGAGAACACTAGTGCGTTATTGGGTTGCTGACCGCCAAATGCAACCGATCTGATATTAGGCCACCTATGATATACTCGTAATTTTGCCAGCGCGATCTCACGCACTGGAATCGTAGAAGGGAACTTCACACTAAATTCAGGGCTCGTTGATGTTATTGATATCATGCTAGTTCTTATCGGAGTGGTATTCTCCGCGATTCGTTGAAGCAGTTGCAATTCGTTGAATTGTAGTGACATTATTGTTAACGCTGTCTTCAATTTCCAATTTCAACATCGCGGAGTTATACAACTGGGTCATCGTGGAAAATTCAACATCGGATATGAATGAATTATCTATTGACAGCGAGATCAACTCGGATAATTTCGAGTACGCGTCAAATACCACCCTGTACCGAGCTGTATAATCACTGAGTTTTTTCTGAGAACATGATGATAACTTTTTAGTTATCGCGGTGGCGACTGCCGCAATTGTTGTTGCCGCGGAGATAGCGATTGGAACTGCAATCGGAGCCATCATGGTCACCGTCGACAGAATAACCCCGGCGTTGGCCATCACACCGGATACCGAGTACACGGTGATGTCGATGGCGGTAATTCTTCTGCGGTATTTTTTCATTTTTTCACGATAGCTCTCAGAAAGTGATTTCAAGTTCGCGGAAAATTCTTTCACGGTGTCGAATCGATATTGCGATGACGAAGTCATTGTTGTTATTTTAAACCTGATAGTGTTTTCAATTATCCTATTATTGAAACGGATTTATGATCGGATGAGGGGACACCGGATACAAATTCTATTATCCAAGGTAGTGACTCCCTAATCACAGACTCGTCGGAATTCTTTATAGTAATCGTAAGCGGGATTGGTATAGAGGGTGGAGGTGGTGGTATTTTCTCTAGTATATACATCAATGCGTTAACACCGCTGATACCTGTGATGCTGAATTTCAAATCAAATTTACGGTGATGTATTATTGTAAGTCGGTAGCAACGTGGTACACTAGTATGTCTGTGGCCAACACGAAGATAATTTTCTTTTCCTCGGATCCAATCAAAAGTTCCACTATCAACCGTGTACACGATGTTATTAACGGCGTTTACACTATGTGGAATTTTTACCTTATCGAGTCGTTCGATCATTTTTGTAAAATCATCTTTGACGGTATTAACTGTTGTTTTACTTTCATTGATAGCCGCGATAACTTCAATGAGAGTCATATCTACCTTAATTGGGGTTCCAAAAAACTTTCTAACGACGTCGTTGGTGAATTTTTGAATCCTTTCAAATTCGTCCTTTAGTCTAAAAATATCATTGTAAATCTCGACATAATTTCCCCTGATTCTGATAGGATCTATTACTCCCCCCACCTCCTGTCAGAAAAGAATGAGGTTATAAGGTCTCTGGCGTTAAGCTGTTCTTGGTCTTTAAAATAAAAGTCGATGTCAGAAAATTTCGTCGTGATATCTTGGAGGCTACTGCCCTCAAAGAACTTATTAACCATTTCATTTCTGAGCTTTTGTTCGTCAATAGCTTTTTTAACTTCAGCGAGGGTCGGGCCTGTCAACGATGTGGTTTCAGACACAGGTGTTCTCCTCAAAAATTTATCAACGATGGTATTAAGTGTTGTTTGTCTCACCATAAACATATTAATATCTTTGAGAGTCATCGTAGATGTAGCTGGGACACCAAAGAAACTATTAGCGACGTGGGCATTGTGAGTATGCTTGACAATAAACTCGCTAATTTCAGCGAGAGTCATGCCTGCCACAAGCGGGGTTCCAAAAAATTTAACAATGACGTCGTTAGTGGGTTTTTGTACCTTTTCAAGATTTTCTATTAGTTTGGAAATATCGAGATAATTTGCCTTTATTTCATTTTCATTCATCATCCTTCCCGCGTCCCTGTTAAAAAAGAATAGCGATAGAAAGTTTTTAATTTCAGCGAGAGTCATGCCAACCACAAGCGGGGTTCCAAAGAATTTATGTACGACATTTTTGCGAAAACTATTATAACCTCGTATAAGATCATTCAGCTCACGTTCGTTGGTAGCAATCGCGTCGGTGATCGTAGACACAAGTGCACCTGGTTTAAGTTGTCCACCGTTGGAATACAGCGAAATAGAGTTTTCAGCGGCGTCGTGTTGTCGTTTTAAATTGTCATCCAATGATACATTACTGGTTTTCAATTTACCCTGGCGATCTTGAAATACAACTATTTCATTTGGGTAAACACTTGTTAAATTTAACGTTTCAGCGATTTCATCTTCAATTATTTTTTTTACATCTTCGATAGAACCCGCAGATGTTTCCGTGGTGGGTTTCGACATTGACAGAGATCGTCCCCAAATATCAATCATTATTGTAAAGACTCTAGTATTTTTAATTTATTGATTCTCTAAAATTACCTTGTAATTTCCCACTCGTGTATTTGTTTACAACCAGATGAGGTGGTTTCCACGGAGATCCAAAGGATTTTAATGAAATCTCCGCGAGGACATTTAATACTTCACGGCCGCATATCGGTGGATCATTTAATTGTTGTGTTGGCAGCGTGGAATAAAAAATCGGAAACTCTTTGAGTTTTTTCGAAGAATTTATATACCGCATAAACTCGCTTGGCGGAGCTAACCCATATGAATCAAAATAGACAATCCCACATGGATCGATCGCGTATGCAACCCAGTGAGTTCCCGATCCGCTGCTGTTATCAAGATTGATGATACCGGTTTCAACGCGTTTAGGTTTTCTTGGTAACTGATCTCGCATAAAAACCCCTCTCATGTTTTTTATCGCTAGTTTTTTAGCAGCATCAATTAAATAAAAATTGGACATAGGAGTCATAGACTCCTCAACAATTGGGTTTTCAACTAATAAACCGTTCCTGGTATTCTTAGACCTGATCCGTTCACGGATCTCCCGCTGTACCATGAATACGGAGTTCCTGGTAGTCTTAGACCATTTCCCTTTTTTTATATCCCTTCCCAGTTGCCTTTTTCAACGCCATCCCTGCCGCGGTACCAACGGCTACCAACGCAGCCGCTTTCGCCACTGCTGGGGCAGCCGCTGCAATCAATGCTGGTATTGCAGCTAACAATGGAAATATACCACCTGATTTTATCATGTTGGCGACTGCAGCTTTCGAAAATTCTGTTTGAACTCCTCGCTGTTTCTTTAGCGCATCATTGAAATGTTTTATTTGACGATCCGTCAGTGATATTTTATGTGTACCGCCGGACATCTGCGCTGGTTTTAACGTTATTGTTGTTCCACATTCTTTAGCGGATTTTGATCGTAATTTCTTGACCTGACCATCAGTCAGCCTGACACTAACAACACTATATGACATTTTATTGTAAAACACATTTATGCTTTCAATTGATCTAATTAGAAACTCTTCAAGTTTGATTTACATATTTTTGAAAATCATAGATTTTCCACTGGTGCATCAACGATTCTCATTCGTCCACCAACCCCTTCTAAAAACATTGATTTGTCGCTGAGAATAACAGCAACCGCTCTATAATTAGCAATAGTGCCACTAAGGACATTGGCTCTGAAGTGTATATCAACGACGGATTGCCTTGTTAAATCAAGATGTTCCAGCGAAAAGTAATAAATTGGATACAAGTTCTTAAAATCATGTTGCGATATTTGCAAACCAGTATCAAAATTTTGATCACGGCCCATATATGACAGCATACGATGGTATACGCGAGCAATATGGTTTTGACCGAAATTAAGTTGTATGTCTTCGGATGGTTCCTGCTGGCCATTTATTCTCAACGAGACCTCAGTAACTCCTAATTGATCAAATATCATATGACTGTGCAATTGTGATTCCACTCTTGTCATATTCTGCAACGCGATAAATATATGACGTGGAGCTGAAACGCCTTCTTGTGATGCCAAGTTCCAAGTAAATGTACCATTGATATTTGATTGCTTAACATCTGTTGTTGTTGTTAGCCAACTTAGCAATGATTTGCCACCTGTGTCCATAAATGAAAGTAGCCGCTCTTCCGTGGTAATTGATGGGGTCATTACTGGCATCCACAAGACCAATTTAGTTAAAATACCTTTACCAGCGTCAGCATCTGGATTTGCAGGATCCGCTGGAATTCTCCAGATTGCATCATTGTCACTACCCTTTCGCACGAGTACTACTGTATGCTTCGCTCCATAAATAACTTTTCGTACATTTCTGCAGAATCCAAATATATGATGCAGTGGAATCGCGTATGAAAATGATTTACTCCGCCCCTTCAACATTGCTATTCGTGTTGCAGCTCCTAGATTGAAGGTAGGATCGTTGTTTATAATCATATTCTCGACATCAACATCAGCGGCACCAGCATTATTCTTTGGTCGTCTAACAACAAATTGAGTGAGTCCAGCAGTGTTTTTATTATCTTTTGCAATCATCATAGACGGACCTGCTGATCTTGTACAATCATCGGAGTATCTTG
Source organism: Unio pictorum (assembly GCA_030141615.1). Taxonomy (NCBI): domain Eukaryota; kingdom Metazoa; phylum Mollusca; class Bivalvia; order Unionida; family Unionidae; genus Unio; species Unio pictorum. The sequence goes on along the minus strand of JARLTB010000005.1, from coordinate 2,486,986 downwards.
CTAACCCAATTATTGTTGTAGCCACATCAACATCACGTTCTATAGACTCAATCTCTTTTCCCTCAATGAGATATCTCGCGGATTCAAATAGCGCCATGATACCATTATTGACTAAGCCGACTCTGGTGCCATCTGGATACGGTGCGGGTACAGCAGAAGTATCAGTAAGTCGCACAAGTTCTCCTTCTACTTCGATAAACGCTTCACACGGCAAAAAGTATTTGCTGGTATCATGGACCTGAAGTTCAATTCGCGATCGAATATCTGCTTGTATTGCATGATAGGAATAAAATTGATAATCGCGGACGGAATTGTCCTTGGGTACTGGGGCTTCCATATCAAACGCGGGATCAGCTGTTCTTTTAAACATTTTATTAAAATACTAGTGTTTTCAATTGGAAACGCTAGCGTTTTAACTCTTTGTAATCATCGTCGTTGAAAATTTTTCGAATTTCTTTTTTGTTTCAAACCACTTCCTGCTATCATGTTTGCGATATCATCTTGGTTAATGTTCGCCAACGACGCTAGTTTTTCTTCCACTGCGCTATTTATTGCTTTGCTGATTTTTGCAGGCATCACTGTAGTTGATGGCAGCACTAATGACGAAGTCATTCCTGGTTTCTTTCGCACCAATGATGCTATTTTATCTTTCGCGGCAGAAAATGCCTTTCCGGCAAGATTTCCAACGAAATCTCCGATTTTGCTAATTCCCTTATCACGAATTACATCAATGGCTTTCATTGATAATTGTTTAGCTAATGGCGCCACTTTTGGGGCCATTCTTGTAAATAGCCCCGCAATGGTATTGCCAAAACCATCTCCGTAATATGCTCTATAAACAGGCAATCGTGAGTTCACCACGTAGACGCTTACGGGTTTATCATGGTTGTAGTGTATGATCATCTTGTTATAAAACTAGTAGTTTTTCAATTAGTGATTAATCGCTAGGATCCATAGGATTTTCATCATAACCATGAGCGTCTCTGTGATTTTCAACTAATTCAGCAATGAGTTCTCGATATACATTAATGTCCATGATACCGCCGGCAAATAATCGTCTACAGATATCAGCTGCTTCATTAATTACTTCTGGTGAGTTATTTCCGGCTCGTTTCCCTCCGATGAGAACTTCCAACCGTGATATATCACTGAGAATGTTACCAGGGCATGTCACGGTAGAGTCAAAGACTCCAGCGTTGAAATCCTTTAGATTTTTAATCGAATATCCTTTTCCGCTTGTTTTCTCAGTTGTACCAGTTGCGCCCTGACTATCATCAAGTAATTGCTTTTGTCGGCTTCGACTTTGTTTTTCTCGTTCTTGTTGTTTTTGTATACCATAACTATCAACTCCTGCTTTAAAAGATCTGTACTCAATTGTATCCTTTTTCAAATTAGCAGTAATCCCCTTATTCGTTTTATACAACCAATTAACCCATTCATCTCGGCCTATTTTAATGTCTTTATACTCGTCTTTTAAAAAGTCCTTTCTAGAATGAAAGCTTTTGATGGCAAAATCACCAAAAGTCGTATAATCTTCGAGGTTTATTAATTGAGGTCGTTTCATTTCTGTTATAGCTCCTTCGGTGAATTTGTCTATGAAAGAAACACCTCTTGGGCTGACATCAACAGGTTGTGGTTCAGGCGCAGAATCATCAATATCAGCTAATCGTTCATACTCGTGTTGGGTTTTTATATCACTGGATAGCTGTTGTATCCCTGCACGCGTTTGTTCGGTCTCTGCTGCTATCTTTTCAAGCGTATCAAGCAGCGGCGCCTTCTTTGCTCGTTCTCGCTCAGGAATATCTCCGTATATCGCTGCTTCAGTTAACTTTTTCACATCTTTGGTCGCACTTGTTATCGGAGTAAACAGTTGTTCACTTGACACAGAAAAGTCAGTCTGCGCTTGTTGTCGTTGTTGAAGTTTCTCACAAATTCTGTCTCGAACCGGTATAAACTTTTTAATTGCTGCTAACCGCTCTCGGGCTAATCTAGTTGTAAGCGATTCACCAACCATATATTGTTTGTGAACTAATTTTTCAAATGTGAAACTATCACAATAAAAAGATGAGTTATTAAATAATGTACCATCAAGCTAACGTATCCATCTTCGACAAGGTTAAACTGTACGACGCTATCCGCGAGTGTTTCAGAAATAACCTCGCTGGGGGTTTCAGAATTGTAATATCTGAGAACGGCGATGAACGATTTGTGTTAACGACGCGGCAACAAGAACAACTACGTGAAAATGGAGGCGTCGCGGTGATTACTTGCTACTACAACCAGATCATCCATTATGCACATAACTGCATGGGCAAGTCCAGACTGATGAGTATTCTTTCAGGAGAAAATCCTATGTGAGTGTTACAAAAAACGCTAAAAAAAATAACTTTTTTAATAAAAATAATTTTTTTAATAAAAATTACTGAAAGCCTATTTTTTATAGTAACACACACGTGGTTAAGATACTGGTTTTTCCTCGTTTAACATTTTTCTAAGATCACGAACCTTAGAACTAATTTCAGCTCGTTTTTGATTCTCTTGGCCGAGCTTTTGACGTATTGCTTCAACGGTGCTAAATAGCGTTATAAATAAATTAATGTCGTTACCGTACAAACAAGCATTGATGGACTTTTGAATTCCTTTCACAAGCCTGTACATCTTGGGTAAAACATAACGACCCTTACTAGACTGATACTCAATGTCTTCATATTCCGAGGCAATCCTGTCACAGTCGAGATCTTCAGATAATACTACCCCTCTATTTTTTAAATCTGAGATTTCAGCACAATTATAGAATTTACATCTTTGATATCCATATTTTTATAGTATACTGTATCTCTAATTATCAAAATAAAAACACTCATTTGGCAATCTCGCTGGCGCCCTATGACGTCAGAGAGACCCAGAGGTTACATATACGAGAACAAATCTTTGGAACTCCTTGGCTGCCTTCACATCCAAGTAATCCCAAGGGGACCCGAAACATACATCTCCGGCGGGAGGCCTAAGGTGGCAAACGCCATCTTAGACCGCCCAGAAGATATGCTTGGGGTGACGTCACAACATGTACTTAATTAAGGACGGCACAATGCCATATATATCTCCGCTCGAGTGTTGCGGCAGATTGTAGGCGTAACATATACTTAATTAACTTAATTAAGGATGGATTATAATTCAATGGAACGATGATGGAATTTGTGATGTAATGATGTGGGACGGCACAGGACAGCACAAACATGAAACGACGGGGCGGATTTTCTACGACCAACCAACCAATCAAAAGCAACCTAATTAAATTAACCCGGTTGCATGATTGTGAACATAAGACAACCACACACCCGGGTTAATGGCGTTGGTTAGTTTTGATCGGTCGCATTGGCCTTCGAAAGCCCCAGCTTTCTACCTTTCATATGCTATATAAGGTGACTAATACAGCAGCCTTGATTCACGAGTGTGTTATTTATTTCCTTGAATTACTTATTAATGCTGTTTCACAACATTTAAAAAAGACAAAATAGTTTAATAAAACACTAAAAAAAAATAATGTAGTTGTTAGATAAAACAGCGTTTTTACTCTGTTATAATTCTCTAGTCAAAATACATTATCGATTAGATCACAAAGAGCTGTATACAAGGAATTTTAACCACGCCCACCTACTTCAATGAATAGGAAACACTCGCGTTCCGGCTGATTGAACATAGGTAATACGCTGGATGGGCGCGCCTAGTCAAGGTATACAGGTAATAGCAGACGACAAATTCCTTTGACGTCATAATACGAGGGAACTTAGTAGGTAGAGTGTGAATTGCGTCGGATTTATCCATAAAGGATTTATCTCCCTTAAATAGTTTAAGGTGTATACGAATTTTGTTTTATGACCATTTTTTTTAGACAGAGCAGTTTTAATTATATTTTCTGCAACAAATCGTATTGAAGGCATACAAATGTCAAAGTATCTACTGGCTTCATTTATCGACTGAAAGCTTCTCTCTTCATTATTTTCTAAATCAAACGATTTAACTCCCCTAGGGCGTTTTGCGTATTTGCCAGTTCCACCTAATTTTGCATTCAGACTTTGTGAGACGGCTTGAAGATTCACAAGACAATTATCAGTCTTCACGCCATTTATGTGATCAATCACAAATCCGTCTTCGATTAATCCGTTATGACATTCAAAAATAATTCTGTGACAGAGATATGTTTTATTTCTAGCACTAAACAACAAATACCCCATATTATTCAGATATCCAACCGGTTTTTTTAGTCTGCGGTGCCTGACAACACCATCACTGGAGGCTTCATAATTAACAAGCACTGGATGAGGTCTGAAATCTTGGCTCATTTGTATAATAATACTATTTGTCTAATTTATTATAAACCTCTTGATATAATCTTGAGGGGTTTTGATGACTTTGTCATTGAACGAGTCATTGATTCGTTTGTCATAATAGCGTTTTAGTTCCCTGTATCGTTTTCCGCCGCAACTGAGGCATAATTGTGATTTTCCCTTGACGCCCACCCCATATCGGAGGCATGGGAGAGGACCTTTTGAACCGTTTCTCACGCTTTGCATATGATACCCACAGAATTCGCTCCTGCATGATTTGTTACACGGGGTTGTTGATCTAATCATAAGCCACTTGCAGTGATTCATTATACTATATTTTTCTATTTAAATACTTGTTTTAATTATAACATGGAGGAGTTTAAGAGATTATCGAAAATTAAGCCCTGGAAAAATACTAAATTCATTGATTATACCATGAAAGAATTCCAAAGATTATCGAAAATTAAGCCTTGGAAAAATGCTAAATTCAATCTTGATAAGGAGTTTAAAAGATTATCGAAAATGAAGCCCTGGAAAAATGCTAAATTCAATCTTGATAAGGAGTTTAAGAGATTATCGAAAATTAAGCCTTGGGAAATACTAAATTCAATCTCGATAAAGTCTCTGATACACCAAAACGTCTAATCGGTGATAGAACTATACTAAGTAAAATCAGGAAGTGTTTTAATGAATTCTACCGAGACGGTGCAGCATACTGTTGGTCGACATTTCGAATTATTGATGAAGATGTCAATGTACCCATCATCGATGCTACTATGAACGATGAAAGAGCAGCTGAAATAATCACACACCTTGGCGAGCCAACGGGTTATAAATCCAAAGGTGTAAAATCCAAAAGTGAAATTAAAAATCGAAGATGAAAAATACAAGGATTTTCATCCAAGCAAGTTCCAATCAAAGATGGAAATCCAAAGGATTTCAAACAAAGCAATTCCCAACAGAAGTATTTTTTCAGAATAAAATTCATTATCGAAGTCGAAGGCAAATGGATTATCAGGAATAAATTTGAACCAATCCTCAAGGATAAAAAAACTGTCATTGTAAGTAGAGATTCCAAACCAGGAATTCTAACTGGAATTGACAAACCATACTACGAGAGATCTTATCCCATAACAGCAATTGTTTATGGGATATATCCGTTAAATGATAAACCCGATATTGCAAGACTAGCTCCTATGAAATATTCTAGTTCAGTGAATTGTGTAGCAACACGGGTAATGGAACACTTCACAAATGCATCCCGAGGAAATAAACTAACTGATCTGCGACGTAGGAAAATAACCGAATGGGAACTGACAGTGAAACAGCACGGTGCAAAGATTTCTGATATAGCTAAATTAGAAACATCATTAAGATTCCCAATAACCGTTATGACGATAACCGGAGAAGTTTTATACGAACCGAAATATAACAAAAATGGAGCGCCAATACACATTATTGATCATAACAAACACGCGTGGACACCTGCAGTAACAATATTTCCACGAGAACGAACCGTGAGATATATCCCCCCAGAATTCGTCGGGGATGTTTTTTATAATGAGAAATTATTCGATGCTATTCACACGCTGTGTAAAGATGATCCTGTGTCAGTGTGGTTACTTAGAAGTGATGAAGATCCCGAAATAGGATTTGATCAATTTGTAAGACCAAATGGTGAATTATATCGCGTTGAAGAATTAGATAACAGAATGAGAAAAATCGCTAGTGATTTTTCACCGGAGAGTTCCCATGAAAAACTATTAACGGATAGTTTTACTATTCCATCAGTGGTAGCTCACTTCGCAAGAGAAAAAAAACTCATGGCGTCCAACACAAAGTGATTTTCTCGAGGACGTTAAATTGAGTTGCATCGAATTTGGTCATGGAGGACTGTGGAATACAAAATACCATCGTGGCGGTATGATTTCAATTGATATATCCGCGTATTATCCTGGAAGTTTCCTCGGGTATGGAGAATGTAGTAACTATTTTAAACGATTTGGACACCCCACGCATGAAATGACTCGTGTTGCGATTAATGGTCCATTAGCTGATTTCGATTTAACTGGATTCGCTCGTGTGATATCATTCGAATTCGCTACAGGGTTACATCCGTGTAGTTATGTTTGGCTTGGTAGACATATATCTGAAAAGGCCTGGATGCCAATAGTGTTACTACGATATATGATTGATTGTGGTATGCTAATATCGTTGATTGTTTCCGAAGCTATTATATGCTATCGAGCTCAGAATGAAGTTTGGTTACCACAACCCGATCTAGATCGTATTATTAGCGAACAGCGAAAACAGTTTCCAGATGGAAATTCTTCGAATTTCAGTGAAGAACAAATCATGAATTTATCTAAGAAGTTATTTGAAATTAAAAAAGAACAGACAAAAGATTTTGGACGAAGAATAATCGGTAAATTTACCCAGGGTGGAAGATACGACAATGCAAAATATTCCTCGCGGTTGATCATAGATATCGCTGAATACGATTTTATTGTAACGGATTTAACGAAACAGGAAAAAGACGATTAGGTACAATTGTTACCTATTGTGATGGATATATTAAACAATATACGCATTTGAGAAGTTCTATGCTAGCTTATGCTTCTATCAATTTTTTTTCGATGATAAATATATTTCCTAATACCGCAGTTAGAGTAGCCACTGATTCTATTTATATCCACGAGAAATACAAATCAGATGTAGCTAAATTCACAGATCCGGAGGCAAATTGGGGATGTTGGAGATTTAAAAAGGAAACGCTACATGAGTATTGTGAATCGACAAATGTTACCATGGATGAAAAGTACTTAAAGTGTGATGAGATTCAATCCGAACTTTCTAATGCACCACCGGTATCTGATCCAATATGTAGATACAAGACAGTTTATTTAAACGGTTGTGGTGGGTCAGGAAAGACAACTCGTGCAATTGAATTATATCATAGAAACGCTAGCGTTTCAAAATCAAACATGATTGTGTTAACACCGACTCACAGACTCGCCAGAGAGATGATACAGCGAGGGGTAAATGCCTGTACTTATCACAGTTTTTTTCGATGGAAGGGTGACAAATGGACTCCTGAGCGTATGGGTGATAAATTCATTACTGAAATCATAATTTGGGATGAAATATGCACAGTGTCATTAGATGTATTACAAACATTTCTCGAGTGGTTGTTAAACAAAAACACAAAAGTAGTCATGTGCGGTGATCACGGCCAACCACCACCATTTGTCGGTGCATCTCCACATGAATGGTTAAAGGGTTTTTGTAGACTACTATGAAGAAATTACCACTGATTATAGATCACTTGATGAAAAATTACGAGAATTTAAGAAACTAATTAGATTACAACCGGATAGAATCCAATGCGAAATAGCGCGTGAAATAATTTCAGAAACTCCCATGAATGATTTTTGGGAAACATGGAGAACAAACGATTTGATAATTGCAAGTAGAAAAATAGTCAGAGACACACTTCAGATGAAGTTATTTGAAACGCATAAAGAAAAATTTGCAACACTTCCAGTACCGTTGTGTTATAGGCCTTTGGATACACGAAAACAGAATATAGAAGTTGATATTCCAGGACAAAGTGAAAAGCAGATTCTCGTATTAAATGATATTGTGCTGGTTGATATCAGCGTCGTTGAAGATGCTTTGCGTGCTAATAAATCCCCGTGGACGCTAGGATACGCAGCGACGATACATTCTTCATAGGGATTAACTATATCGGATACAATTGTTTGGATGGTAGATAATCGCATCGACTGGTCGAATTTAGTCTATCTCGCAGTATCCAGAGTACGAAGAATAAATCAGCTTCGAAGAATTGTCCTGACAGAGTCAGGCGATGATGACACCACAATAAATGATATTGATGTTAGCATCATTAATAAAAAAATCTCCGGTTACAAACAACAAGACAAAAAAAAACAACGAGAATTTGACATTGATGCTGAATTAATAATTACACTGAAGCAACAACAGAATAATCACTGCGCGAGTTGCAATTGTATAATGCGTTGGCAGTATTCGGATAAAGATCCTCGCCAATTTACCGTTGACAGAAAAAATAACAGTCTCGGTCATGTCAGAAACAATGTGATGTTGACTTGTCTTGAGTGCAACAGACGCGGGGGTGCCAGCACCCTGGGTGCTAGTTAAGACCATGCGGTGGCAATTGAGTATCGTCAGGAATCACTTGTAATTGTTCGCGTGTAAACCCCCGCTGAGGGGCAGTTGAATCCAATTTATAGATTGGAGGTCTACCAGTTGATCGTGTTATAGTAGATATCTTGTGTGCAGTAACACTCCAAATAGGATCAGTAGCCCTTTTTCTGCCACCTTCAAGCTCTCCTGGTTCATATAAATATCTCACGGTGACATTACTACCAAGAATTGGTTCTTTGAAATCTTTTTGTGAAATTCCTTGGATTTCCATTTTTGGTATAGACGCTTTCTTAATCGCGTTGACAGGTTTCATGTTAATTGTTCGAGCAATCTCGTTATTGAGCGCGGTAATCACAGCTGGTAATCTCTTAACCTATTCACGGGATCTTTTATCCTCAATAAACTCCTTCGCGTATTGATATCCAAATAACCGTTCAGCAAGAGTCCGATTAAATCGTTCAACAATTGCCTGATCGCGATGTAGTGCAGTATGCCCCCGTCTGATGGTGACATTGTGATCTTTCATCGCTGATAAAACAGCGCCTTGAAATTCCTTGCCAGGATCAACTTGTAACAGATTTGGCCAGCGTAGTGGGCCTCGTCGATAAATCTTTTCAAATGCAGAAGCAGCTTCAGGTGATGATTTTGTTTTTAGTGGTTCTGCTTGTTTGTATCGACTCGCAACGTCAACTACGGTTAGCGCGTATTTGTAACCGTTATCATGTGGTAAAAACAATAAATCAGCTTGATGAACTTCATTGGGTACAGTAACATCAAAATGCGAGAAATTGATTTGTTTAGGACGCGGTAGATAAATTTGCCATATAGCCTGTTTGGATAACCAATTAGCCGCAGTGGCCTTTTTCACTTTTGCGGCGTTGGCGAGTTTATTGATTGCAGCGTTACCCCTCCAGTATCCCCTCGGAGAATAATAAATAGATTTCATATTATTAATTACCAGCACCCATCATCAATTTGCCTTTCATAGCTGATTTTACCAACCACGAAGCCAACTTTTCTTTGAAAGATTTATCAGGAAGAGCATTTAACGCATGAATTAATTTCACATGCGCGAGATGCCTGTTTTGCAGATTGCTGCTTTTATATGCAACATCATGAGTATGACACGCCTTATCAATAGCGTTTATCGGATACTCGCAGGGTCGGGGTTGATTTTGATCATCAAATCTGATATCTAATCGTGTTCCGGGGCCACAGTAGCTATATCCTGGAAGGTGCTTTTCTCCGGGGTACTTTGCCCATGGGGTTCCAGGGAGTTTTGCAAATTTGGCTGCGATATCACCTCCTCGTTTTGTTTTAAAACATCTCCGAATTGTAAAATCTTTGATTTTGTAGAAACAAATCTAAATTTTTTTATACCACATGTTGCACATCTACCAGAAAGCGCTGATCGGTTATTTTTAGTTGTAACCGTCGTCACATCATTTGTACTAGTACGCGTTTTACACTTCACACAATATAGATCCATAATTTATGTATAGAGATATGAATATAATTGATTTTTCAGCGACTAAAACAAGAGAACCAGTTAAGCATCATGCAGCGCTACCAAACTCTATCCGCGCAATTATAATCGGGCCATCTGGATCCGGCAAGACGCAATTGCTGCTCAATTTAATAGTGAGATGGATGAAGTGGGATAAGTTGTATTTAGTTCCTCCTAGCGTACATGATCAGCGTTGTTATGAAGTGTTAAAAGATTTTAACGAGAATGCATCAGAAATTAAAGGTGAGAACGCCATTGATTTTATAAGTGATATTGACGAGGCGCCATCCGTGGATGACCTTGATGGGAGCATTAACAATTTAGTCGTATACGACGATGTGATGTTAGACAATCAAAAAAACTCAGCTAGGATCTTTTCCAGAGGCAGGCATAAAAACACCGACGTGATATATGTCACTCAACGCTACACTCAGATTCCAAAAGTGATCAGAGATAGCTGTAATATTCTTGCTGTATTCAACGGCGTTGATACACATACGCTACGAAATATTTGGCAGACATGGTGTTCCGATATGGACTTCAATCAATTAAAAAATTTCTTTAGTAATGCTCAGTCAACCCCACACGGATTTATAACAATAAATTTACATGATCCTCGGACACGATATCGTATCGGACTCGATCAAATATTTGGTTGAAATCGTAAAAGAATTATTAACCCATAGCAGCAGAGAGGGTGGATGACAACGACAATGGCGTATATAAGGAAATCTTATTTTATCGAATAGACGCCATTTTTTTTTACTATTTGGTAGAAGCCTCAGATATCCGAATCGACGCTCGGAAAGTTGTAGGTTTCACCCTCTCTGCTGCTTCCTGACAATAAGGGGTTCCTTTAAGGGGCCATTCTTGAAAGTGTTTACTTCTCGTGTTTATGTGATTCTGTTACGTTGTAAGATAAACCAACTAAAAATATGATAATTTCTATCATTGTAATCAGAACCGCTATTAAAAGGTCTCGCTAAAGTCTTCTCTTTTGGCTCAGAATAAAGTTGATTTTATTGTGCATTTGCATTACCACCTTACGCGACACATATCCGATAGTCGATGTGATTTGCTCATTTGTTTGTATATTTACACGGCACGGTTGCTTCATTGCATAACACAAAAATTAATATTTTCCCAAATAACATTTATTGGATTTAGTTTATTTGGAATTTTTTTTACTGCAAATGTTTTAAAAATTTCTGCAGGACTTCGACCTGGTTGTTTTAAATGAAGTCGTGCTCCTTGTTGCACAGAGGTATATGCAAGATGTCCTGGCAGTAGAGGAAGATAATGATTACAACCATGGTTAAAGGCATACTGCTAATAGGCAGTTTATGTTATGGACTTAACGGATACCAAAGTACTGGCAACAGACATATCATTCCAAGCTCTTGTGTTTGGCGTATAATGGATAAATAATCTACGCAACGAAGACTTGGATGATCTGTCCAAATATATGTGTGAATACTATAATTTATGTTGATTTTAAGTTGTATAAAACATTTCTTTTGTAGTATGCAATTTTTATTTTGCATGAACAAGTTTTGTTAAACACGTTTTTAGCTACCTACCCACTAAAGAATGATTATATGTATGGCTATGTTTTGAAATCAACTGTGAGGAGACTATTTATTAAACACATAGGATGAATTGATGTGAATATTTACTATTTAAGGCAAATTTTTACGAAAGAAAATAAACATTGATATTTTAACTTGTCAGTTATATATTCAAATTTTAATATTCGTAAGTATACAGTCTACAGATCTTCTGACTTTTAAGTTCTAACCTGGCCATGGGCAGTTTGTGAATTCTAAGTGACGACATTACTGGCTCTAAACAGTCAGGTTGTCAAAGATTGTTTTGATGCCTGTCACTATTTCCAAAACTATTCTCTACCCATCCATCTGTCTTTTTTTATAATACATCTGTATGGTTTTCTTCGCTCTTCTAACTATATCTGGATTCGCTTTCTTCTTTCTAATTTACATGTCTATCTACATGGTCTATTTTTTTTTGGATAACTCTAATTATTGACATATGATTTTAAGGTGAAAGCAATGCCATAATGTAAACAAACGTTTTATATTGGTGGAGGGAGGGGCACACAATAGTCTCGGATTGAGGAACTAAGGAGGCTAAAAATGGGTGTTTGCAACAATGATAACTGCTTATCAATGCAGAAAAACCAATTTATCCATGAACAGTGTATTTCCAATTTGTCCAGTTTATCATTAGATCAGATACCCTAAAAATATCCTTTATGGTTTCATCCTGGAAGAATTACAACAAAAGAGTTGTTCACATACTGTTCTACATGTATTAAATTCCTTTAGCAGCAGGAAGGGTGAATCGGCCGAGATTTAATTCGGCCAAAAAAAAATTGATCGGCCGAGTGAGAAAAAAAAATCAGCTAAAAATTTTTTATCAACGTACCCAATAATTTTTCATCAACATCGATTACACGTTGGTGGTCTCACTGTGACACACACACATATGTGACGAGAATTTTCGCTGATGATTATCCATATACGCGATCAAGTCCAATACGATATCTTGTCCGCGGATTATGTAACGCTATTGTGACAAATCCATGAGAGGTTCGCTGAGCATTACTAAAAAAGTTTTTAAAACGATTAAAATTCATCTCAGAACACCACGTCTGCCAGATATTTCTCATCGTGTGTATATCCACGCCGTTAAACACACTTAGTAAATTACAATTATCGCGAATTACTTTAGGAATTTGTGTATATCGCTGAGTAACATAAATAACGTCCGCGTTCTTATGTCTACCACGTGAGAAAATTCTTGCAGGATTTTTTTGTTTATCTAACATGACATCATCGTACACGACGAGATTATTAACTCTCCCATCTAAGTCTTCTACGGACGGGGCTTCATCAATATCAGTTATTATATCAATAACATTTTCTCCGGTAATTTCAGATGCGTTTTCATTATATTCTTTTAATACATTATAGCAGTGTTGATCATCTACGGATGGTGCGATTAAATATAATTTATCCCAGGTCATATGTTTCATTATCATTGTCAACAGTAATTGTGTTTTACCTGATCCGGACGGTCCAATAATAATCATCCTGATAGAATTTGGTAGCATTGGATGATGTTTCACTGTTGGTTTTTTCTTTAGCGCGCTGAAATCTATTACTTCCATTTGTTAGTATACGTTTATGTAAATATAAAATTATGGATTTATATTGTGTGAAATGTAGAAAACGTACAGGCACAAATACCCCAACGACAGTTACAACTAAAAATAATCGAATGGCTCTTTCAGGTAATTGTGAAATTTGTGGCACAAAAAAATTTAGATTTTTAAAAAAAAAAGTCGCCGGTGACATAGCAGCACAATTAGCTAAACTTCCAGGTGCTCCATGGGCAAAATATCCAGGTGAAAAACATCTTCCAGGATATTGTTATTGTGGGCCTGGAACTCGATTAGATATTCGGTTAAATAATCAAAATCAACCTAATCCAGGTGAAAATCCAATTAACGCTATCGACGAGGCTTGCCGTGTTCATGATATTGCTTACCGCAGTGATGATATTCAACAACGTCATCTTGCAGATGTAAAATTAATTCATGCATTAAATGCAATTCCAGATAAAAAATTCAAAGAAAAATTAGCGTCTTGGTTAATAAAAACCACCATGAAAGGTAAATTATTGTTCGGTAATGGAAAATCTAAATTATTTTACAATAACATGGAATCTATTTATTATTCTCCTAGCGGATATTGGAAAGGTTACGCGGCAATTAAAAACTCGCTAGTGCCGCATCGGTGAAATATAAAACCGAGAAAGATTGGTTATCTAAACAGGCTATATGGCAAATTTATCTTCCAGGTCCTAAAAAAATTAATTATTCTCATTTTGATGTTTTTGTACCAAATGAAGTTCATCAAGCTGATATATTATTTCTTCCTCACGATAACGGTTACAAATACGCGTTAACCGTAGTTGATATCGCTAGCAGATATAAGGAAGCAATACCGTTAAAAACAAAGTCGTCAAAAGAAGTCTCCAATGCATTTGAAAAGATTTATCATAAAGGTCCACTAAGATGGCCAAATCTATTACAAGTTGATCCCGGCAAGGAATTTCAAGGTGATGTTACATCTACGATGTAAACTCATAACGTAGCTATACGACGAGGACACACTGCAATACACCGCGATCAGGCAATTGTAGAACGATTTAATCCAACTCTTGCTGAGCGATTATTTGGATATCAATACGCGAAAGAATTTACTCAAAAAACTCGATCTCGTGAATGGGTCTCAAGGTTACCAAAAGTAGTCTCCGCGTTAAATAACGAAATAACTCGAATGATTGGTATCAAACCTAACGACGCGATTAAAAAAAAATATATACCGGGAAAAATTTCTAATCAAAAATTTTCTAATTTTAGCGAACAAATTCTTGGTGATGTCACTGTGAGATATTTATATGAACCAGGTGAACTCGAAGGTGGTAACGCAAGGGCTACTGATCCTATTTGGAGTATTTCCACACATAAAATATCATCGTTGATACGATCTTCTACCAGGCCAGCAATTTATAGATTAGATTCATCCGCACCTCAGCGAGGATTTACACGAGAACAACTACAAGTTATTCCTGACGATACTCAATTACCACCACGAAAAATTAATTAGAACTGCTAACATGAGAATTGCTTATAATTCCACCAGCGTGACGTGTATTACACTCAAGACATGTTAATCTCACATTACCAACGATATGTCCGAGATTATTATCGATTCTGTCTACGGTCCGTCAGTGCATCAAACAATTACAAGCCGCGCAGTGATTATCTTGTTGAGTTTTCAACGATAGTATTAAACCCGAATTAATATTAAAATTTCTATTTTTTTTCTTATCTTGTTGTTTATATCCCGATAATTTTTTCTCAACAATATAAATATCAACATCAGAAATATTTGTATTATCCTCGATGACAACTCTTCGTAGTTGATTAATTCGTCGCGCTCTAGATACTGCTAAATAAACTAAATTTGACCATTCAATACGATTATCAACGATCCAAATAATTGTGTCTGTTATAGTTAATCCTTGTGAAGAATGTATCGTAGCTGCATAACCTAAAACCCAAGGAGAATTATCAGCGTGTAACGCATCGTTAACTGTGTTGATGTCAACTAATACAATTTCGTTTAACACTAATTTTTGTTCTCCTCCACCAGGAATTTCAACATTAATGTTTTGTTGTCGCGTATCAGATGGTCTATAACATAACGGTACTTTCATCACAGGAAATTTCGTTTTATGTATTTCAAATAACCGCTGTTGTATATCATCTCGGTTTATTTTTCTACTAGCAAATACTATGTCGGCTGGAGTCCAAGAACCCCAGAATTCCTTCTCGGGTGTCTCAGTGATAACTTCTCTGAGAATTTTACACTGCTCGTTATCAGACTTCCGCCGAATTCTAAATTTTAAATTTTTTATTTCTTCATCTAGCGATCTAAAATCATCTGTGACTTCCTCGTAATAATCAACATTATTTTTCAACCATTCATGTGGAGAGTCTCCACTAAACGGTGGTGGTTGACCATCATCGCCGCATAATATCACTTTTGTATTCTTCGTGGATAACCACGCTAAAAATGTTTGTAACATTTTCAACGACACTGTACATACCTCATCCCATACAATTATCGGTGGGATAAATTTATCACCCATCCGTGAGGGTGTCCATGCATCACCTTTCCATCTAAAAAAGCTGTGATAAGTACTAGCGGGAATTCAGCGTATTATTATATCTTTCTTTAGTTTGTGAGTTGGTGTTAGTGCTTTTATGTTAGCATTCTTATAACATCTAATAACTCTGTCAGTTTTTACAGAACCTCCACAACCGTTTAAGTAAACCGTTTTATATCTCGTGATAGGATCAAACACTGACGGAGCTGAGGAAAATTCCAATTGAATATTTTCTGGATTCTTTTTACGATAACTTTCAAGTATTTCAACATCCGCGTGAGGATTATAATCGTGTAACTTTTCTTGTTTAATTCTCCAAGTTCCCCAACCTTCTCCGAGAAATGGTTTAACTACGTCGATATATTTTTCATGAATATACATTGAATCGGTCGCAACTCTTACAGCGATATCAGGAAATTTTTTTATCATTGAAAATAAATTAATACTCGTATACGCTAACATAGAAGCTCTTAAATGTCTCCACTGAGGATTTTCTCCTTCGATGTAGGTAATAATTCTGCCATATTTTTTTATTTGATAAATAAGCGTTTCTACTTGTTACAAATCTATTATTATCAACAAGATGTTTAACGAGAATATCGTATTCAGTTGGATCAATTATTAACCTAGAAGAATATCTTGCATTGGAAAATCTTCCACCTTGAGTAAACTTCCCTATGATTTTTCTTCCGTAATCTTTTGCGGATTTTTCCCTCGTTGAAAATAATTGTTTAGCTATTTTTATAATCGTTTCATCATCATACTCCGGGAATTGTTTTTTTACATTCTTCGATTATACTGTTTAAATCGGGTGTAGGTAGCCAAATTTCTTTTTGCGATTTATAACTTTATAACTTATTATAGCTTCACCAACCGTCAACGACGTTAACATACCACTATCAAGCATGTATCGCAACAACATAATTGGCATCCACGCTTTCTCAGACATATGTTTACCAATCCAAAGATAAGTAACAGGATGCAACCCAGATTTAAGTTCATACGCTAACACTTTAGCGAATCCAGTTAAATCAAAATCAGGTAAATCTCCGTTGATAGCAACTCTTGTCATCTCATATGTTGGATGTCCAAAACGTTTGAAGTATTCCGCGCATTTTCCCATCCCTAAAAATCCGCCAGGGAAACTCGCGTTCATATCAACAGCGACTAAATTTTGATTGTCGTATTTTCTATTCCACAAACCGCCATGACCATATTCAACACGACTTAACTTCACATCGTCAAAAAATCCCTTCGTAGTTTTTTCCAAGATTTCTTTTCACGCGCGTAATGCGCTAGCACGGATGGAATTGTAAACGAATTACATAATATTTCCTCGTTAATGGTTTCTACGAATCCCTCCGCAGCCCTTTTCATCATTTTATCTAATTCTTTAGTTCGATATATTTCCCCGTTAGGTCTCACAAATTGATCATATCCGATTTCAGGATCTTCATTACTATGTAATAACCACACTGAAGTTGGGTCGTTTCCATTTATTTCCGCGATTGCATCAAATAACTTTGCTTCGTAAAAAACATCTTCGATGAATTTCTCAGGTATGTATTTTACTGTCCTATTCGGAGGAAATTCCGTTATCGTAGAATTCCAAGCATGTCCGTTATGATCAATAATTTCCTTTTGTTTTGTGTTTACGTTCGCGTAATACCTCTCCGGTTATCGTTTTAACTGTAATCGGAAATCTTAATATCGTTTCCAATTTAGCGACATCACTAATTGAAGCTCCTCCTTGCTCTTTCATACGTTTTCCCCATAAAGTTATTTTTTCACGTCGTTGTTCGGTTAATTTCTTTCCTCGTAGAGAATTGATAAAGTGTTCCATTACACGTTCAGCAACACAATTTATCAATGAAGTTTGCATCGGATATAATCGATCATGATCTATATCTACGTGGATTCGATATAATCCATAAATAACTACAGTGACAGGATAATCTCGAACATAATAATGGCTATCAATTCCAACTAACACACCTGGGTTAATATCTCTGTTAAAAATAACATTCTTGCTATCCTTCATTACGGGGTTATAATTATCTCGGATAATCCATCTACCTGGTTCACTTCCTTCGATTTCTTCCCATTTAATCCATTTTATTTTTCCGTAATAATCGTGAGGTTCAATCAACGATGTTATATTAAACGCACGTGTTTCATCCATTGTAGCATCTATGGTTTTATTACCATCTTTTACTCTATAAGTAACATGAGCATGCATAGCTCCATCGTTACGAAATTCCTTCTTTGCACGTCTTATTATTTTTATAAGGGTTTTATCTTTGATTTTCCTTAATGATACACCGGAAAGGTGATCAAGAGAGAAATGAATTTTGCTCATTATATTAAAGCAAATATCTAATTCAAAAAAATAATTAAAACAATTGTTTAAATTTTAATTAAAAATATAATATAATATATAATGAATCATTGTGCATGGTTGTTAATCGGATCGACAAATACGTGTAATAAATTATCGAAAAAAAAAATATTGCGGACAACATCAAGTAGCAATTCGACGTGGAAGTACTGGACCGAAACCTTGTATAGTATGCGGGATTGGGGTACGAGGAGAAACTCAATTATGTTTGGATCACGGCGGTAAGCGATACCGAGAACTAAAAAGATACTATGATGTTTACACACATATAAATCATCGTAATCCAGTTATACAAACCCCTCAAGACTACGTAAATAGACCAATGTGAAAAATGCTAGCATTTTCAAATTACATTTAGACAAATAAAACCTTATATAAATAAATGTCTAACGAATATCGTACGCATCCGATCTACGTTAATTACGAAGCTGCTCCCGATGGAACTATTAGAAATAAACGGTTAAGAAAAAAAATTGGCGTTATTGATAATGTGGGTTATTTATATATTTGTGTAAATTATCATGGGAAAAAAAAAATTATCGTGCTCATAGATTTATTGTTGAAGTTTTTCTCGGAGAAATTCCGCTGGGTTATGTTGTTGACCACATCGATGGAAATAAATTAAATAACTGTGTTGAAAATTTACGAATTGTTACTCAGCGATAAAATAGTCTCAATAGAAATCCTAATCAAAGTAAAAACCGTATACCAAGACCAGTTACTGCGAGAGAACTCGGAAATTCTCATCAAAATGATTTCGTTACAGATTTTCCATCAATAAATTCCGCTGCAAGATATTTTAATATCAACAACGCTTCGGTACAACGAGCTGCTGACAGTGTAATATCAGCGACATATTCAGATAAATTCAATTGTAAAGTTTCATTCGAATACGTGTGAAAATCCCGGAGGAATTTTACATGTAACTGTTATCAAATTCCTCAGCAAACATCGAGATGTTATTTTCTGTTTCGAATACATCTCCGACGGCTTTTAGCAACGACGTTAACAATTTAGAAAGTTCAACGAGTTCAACTAAAACACTTTCACGAAAATTCGAAGAATTTTTCATTTTAAGTTGATAAATTATTTGATTTTGCTGCCGAATTAGTGTCTTTGTGAGACGATATTCAGACCGATATGTCGGGTAATCTTTGGTTCTCGCTGTTATTTTACGGAATTCATCACTAAGGTAATCCGCGTTAAAATGTAAGATTTTTTTTCGTTTATTATTTCTTTGACTTCGGGAATTTCATTTACACGATTAAGCTGTTGCGATATTTCGTCGACGAGGGTTTGATTCATAATGCTATTTTATATATTTTTTATTTTTTTAATTATAAAGTATTTTTAAGATTTCACATCCAACGTGATTTGTAATGTTTCTCCGCGGAGGTCTAGCAACGAGAAATCTTGATCGGTTATTCTAAAAAACATCTTTGTGTTATACAAGTTAGCCGTGCGTAAATAAGTTGCCGGAGATGGATTCTTTACAATTAAACTGCCCGGAGAAACATTCGGTGAGAATGTGTATAAGATATAACCTTGATTCGCGTTATCAGATTTTTCAAGGTCAACGGTGTAACTACCTAGCACGGCATCACAAATAGCATGGATAGCAATCACCGTCGATATATTAACATTACCAGGAGATTTATGTTTGTGATTTTTTCTAGGTGAATTATTATATGCGAGAATTTCAGTGTGAGGATTTAATTTAAACCATAACGCGTGAATTTGTGGGAAGAATTCATCGATGAGTTTTCTCGTTGATGCTTTCATCGCTGGTACATCATAACCTGGAGGTTTCCAATCAGGTAGAGTTTCTCTTGTCCGCGATAAAACCTTCATTATATCGTCACTGGAAGATCTTTGATTTTCACCACTAGTTATCATATCAACTAATGTCTTCGATAACAAATTCATATCAGTGATAATTTGATTTAATTGTCGTTGATGTTGTTTCATTAAATTACGTGTAATTGTTACATCTGAAAAATTTAAATAATTTCCGAGAGATCCTTTAATAAGACTTCTAAGTTGTTGTTGGTGAGTTTGATATAATCGTTTCATGTTGTTGAATTTCGCAGATATAGTATTGTACGTCGCAGTGAAACTTTTCCCGGTAGACGGTGATGTAAATGTCCATATGATTGGACCATCTCTGATATATTCGGAACTTTGGGTGTTTGTTATCGTGCGATAATTTTTTATTGCATCTGCGGCTGTTACTGTACGAAAGAAGCCGTCGTCGGAATAATCCAATTGTGAACCACTAAATGTATCATCGATAAAGTCAGCATATTTAGGTTCTGGTAATCTTGGATGAAACGCGGGAAGACTATCTAACCAATTTTGATGAATCAACAGAAAAGATTCGTCGACGGCATCAACGAGTTTTTTACGCAACGCTGGTACGTTATATTCCGGAAACTTAAACGTGGGAATATCTTCGACGCGGATTTTATATTTTGCTGCAAATTCTGTTCTAGCTTTAGGATTACTATCATTGAGAATTAATTGAATTAATCCCAAATTAAAATGTTCCATACCGGCGATAATTGCATTACATATTTCGTGGTTTTTGATGACCTCATCACGGTTAGGTGGGGTTGTAGTGATTGCTGTTATCAACAGATTTAGAAAATTTTCAAAACTACCATTCATGACTGTGTCCTGTTCAGCGATAATTTTTTCATCTAAGATAGTATATGAATCAGGATTTATTCTCTTTTCATCTTCTTTTTTTTTCGCATTATTTTAAAGAAATTTTCTAACCATTCATCATCTGCACCGTTATAACCATGAAAATCTTCCTTCGTGGAAATAAAATCAGACTTCAATGGCTCCCGTGGTAGATCCTTCACGTCGATGGAACCTGGAATAAATTCAGGATATCCCAACAATGTCCTTATAATACTGTTGTAAATATCTACAGCGTAATCAGGTGAATTTATCTCGATGATGGAACCCAACGATGATTCTTTGGCGTGAATTTCAATTGGATATTTATCGTCACTGGTGGTAATAGTTGTTTTACCTTCTATGATATTTGGTCCGGTTATATTTTCAATTTCTTCGATGATTATTTCGTTGATGTCTTCGATGTCATACGCGCCTACAGGTATATGAATTGTATGCCACGTAGTTGTATCAGCGATAGAACCATCAGCGTTCAGTTTATAATTAGCGGAAAATGTGAAGCTGTTATTGGGAGGTTTACCTTTAAACGGTTCTGCGTGTACATTTGGCCAACTATAATAACATCGTAGTTGAGTTAACGCGATTTCAGATGCGTTCAGTGGAGGATTAAATTCAACGCTAAATTCTGGAGTTTTCGTCGTAATGGTTATCAACGATGTTTTCACCAGAGTGGTATTATCTGCGATTTGATTTAATAATTGTTGTGACATTATTTATTTTAAATCTTTTTAGATTTTCAATTGGTGGAATTGCTTTGCAATTCTCAACTGCTAGCAGTGAATTTTTATGAAGAATTTTCAATCTCATAATTCCCGTCTGTTAGAAAAAAGGGATTTTTTTCATTAGGGTGTTCAGGCCAACCTATAATTGTTCTAATACTACTTTGATAAACATCAACGATGATTTTCGTGGATGTTATAATTATTGTTCCGTTGGAAAATAACATTACGGTGTTAGATTCATCTTCACCGGTTAATAGACCTATAAGTTGATTTAATTGTTTATTAATTTCATCGATAGTATATTCACCAGGCGAGATTCCAATAACATACCATTCAATTGGGTATTTCCAAGAAAACGTTAGTGAGTTATTTTTTTTAGTTATTCGAAGATGAGAATTGCTTTGCAATTCTTGAATGTTTCGTATTGCCATCGCTATTTAAATTATCATTATTGAATTTCTTCATTGTGCTATTATAGCAATCAGTGATATGTGAAAATTCCTCTTCGGTTATTTCTTGATCAGTTATCGCTGAGGAAATTAATGCTGTTAAACCTGTGTACGCGTTCGTTGCTGTGTTAAGTTTTATCGTATAATCTCGAAGTTTACTTGCGGAACACGACGAGATTTTCTTTGTTACTCCGGTGAAGATTCCTGTGAATGTTGTTACAGCGGAAATAACAATAGGAATTACAATCGGTGCAGTCATTGTCACCGAAGATAATATTATTCCAGTCGATGCAATTATTCCAGATACGGTATAAACAGTTATATCTAACGCGGTTATTCTACGTTGATATTTCTTTATTTTTATTGTGTAAACATCAATTAAATCTTGCAGTTGTTGTTGATATTTCGATATGGTATCATAACGATAACGAGTTGGTGAAACTGATTGTAGTTCAGTTGACATTATTGTAAATTATTTTTAGATTTTCAAATTGTTTTTAGTCTTCAATTCCTGATACATATTCTACGATATATCTTATTGATGCTCTAACTACATCTATGTTAACAGGATTTATATAAACACGCGAGATAAAGCCTGGAATATGATGAAATAATATTGTATTAATTCCTCCGCTATAAGTTCCATCTACCCTAACAATTTTAATATTAAATTGATATTCGGAAAGTAATGTACATCTATATATACCCGGTGGGTTAGCCAACCCATCAATTATCACAAAACCCCTCGGTTCATCAACAGATTCTTCTACTTTTTCGCCGTGCACGTAATCAATAATTCCTTGTTTGACAACATACACAAGATTTTTAACACCATCCGTATTATGAGGTATTTTTATTTTTAAGTCCTCGATGGCTCTTTTATTAATCGCGAGTGATTCAGTAATTGTTTTAGGATCAGCCCAAACACCTAATTGATTGTAAATAGCATTTATATCGTCGGTGTTATTTTTTTTTAAGTCTTCGATTGATTTTTTATTAGTCGCGATTAAATCTGAAATTGATCTATTTTCACGGACAACACCTAACCGGGTATTAATATCAGTTATGTCGTCGGTGGATTTTTGTTGACCCGTTTTAAGATTATTGATGTCTTGGTTGGCAATCGCGATTGATTCACTGATTGATTTAGGGTCAGCCCAAACCCCTAACTGGTTATAAATAACAGTTACGTCGTCGGTGGATTTTCGGTTTTTTGTTGTAATATCCGCGAGGGTTGTTGTAATATCGTCCGGTTTAATATTTTTTTTACCAAAGAATTTCTCAAATGCGTTATCGGTGATATTGAAATTCCTTCGCAACGTGATAAAACTAGCTACATGAGCATCATACTCAGCACGTAGCCGTGCTAGGTTATCAATTGCGGCTTTGACATTCACGATTTGCACACCTAATGTTTCTCGTGGAGAACCAAAAAATTTAGCTAGATCAGCAATAACTGAATTTAAATCCGCTGATATATCAGCGATGCGATTGAATTGTTCCGTGATCGTTGTAATCTTTTCACTTGGTTCAAGTTTGCCTTGTTTGAGTACCACAATGGAGTTATCATCAGCGGTGGGATTTTTCGTTAAAAGATCATCTAGAGATAGATCACTAGTTTTTAATTTTCCATTTTCATCTTCAAAAACAACTATTTCTCCGGGATCTACATCGACGAGATTTAGTCCTGATGTTGTATATTTTTTTATAATATTCCTTATTTGACTCACTGAGAGATATTTTTCACGTCGAGTTGTTGATCTTCCAAAAATATCTGACATGTTTATGTTATTGTTTTTAGATTTTTAATTGTTAGAAATTCTCCGAATTTCCATTTTTAGAAATCGTGTATTCATGGATTGCTTTGTGTGGTGAAATGTTAGCGTTGGATATAGCCGATAGCGCGTTAATAGTTTCTTGTCCACATATCGGAGGATAATTTATTGTTTGTGTCGGTAGCGTTGAATACCAGATTGGTGAATTACTCTGTAATTTCTTAACATAATTGATAAATTCTATTGGCGTTGGTAATCCATATGAATGAAAATAAATAATTCCACGTGGATTAATCACGTAACAAACCCAGTGAGTTCCAGGTCCGGTATTATCATCAAGATTAATTATTCCAGTTTCTGGGATTTGTGGGTGATCTGGTAATTGATCTCTCATAAATATACCTCTGAAATTTTTTATTGGAAATTTAGTAAATTTAGATTTTTCAACCGCATCGATGAGATCATAATTGTACATCGGTGTTAACTCGGTTGGTATCTTGTGAATCTGCTTCCGGGAAGTCTCAATCCGCGTCCCCCTTTTTTTTGTTTTGATATTCCCTTACCGGTATTTTTATCGATGAGAAAACCACCTAGCGAACCGAGAATTGGTGCTAACGCTTGTAATGCAGCTGCGAGCAACGGAAGAAACCCTCCAGTTTTAACCATATTGGAGATTGCAGCCTTGGAAAGAGTAATTTGAGCTCCGTTCTTATTTTATAGTGCATTATTTATTTGTTTTGTCTGAGTATCAGTAAGCGATAATTTATTTGGTCCACCAGTTAACTGACTATGTTTCAACGAGATTGTAGTTCCACACTGCTTAGCTATCGTTGATTGTAATTTTTTTTTTGACCCTGGGTCAATGTGACATTGATAGAGTTATACGACATATTATTTAGATACCAATAATCTAATTCCCAAATTAAAGATTTTCCACTGGTGCATCAACGATTCTCATTCTTCCACCACCACCTTCAAGCATCATAGATTTGTCGCTGAGAAGAACTGCAACTGCTCTAAATCCATTAGGATCATCACTAACAGTAGCCTGAAATTTAACATCTACGGTTGAATGCTTAGATAGATCAAGATGTTGAAGTGAGAAATAATAAATCGGATACAATTCTTTAAAGTCCAACTGGGAGAGTTGCAAAACAGTATCAACATTTTGATCACGTCCCATAAAAGACCATAGTCGATGATAAACCCGAGCAATTTGATTATTATCGTAATTGAGAATAAGTTGTTCTGCGGGTTCTTGTTGATTACTTACTCGTAGTGAAACTTCACTGACTCCAAATTTATCAAATATCATATGAGAACGAAGTTGTTGACTCCCGTCAGCAGCAGTACGTTGAGTTCTATTTATATTTTGTAACACAACAAATACATATCTAGGTGCGGAAATATTCTTTGTTAATGCAAGTTGCCAAGTAAAATGTCCACCACCGGGATTAGTTGTCGTAGCGGTTGTAACATTACACCAACTTAATAGTGTTTTACCGCCGTGATCCATAAAAGATAGCAATTTTGTTTCAACGTCTAGCGATGGAGTCAACACTGGCATCCACAGCGCTAGTTTTGTAAGTAGTATACGACCATCATCAATACCAACAGCACCCTTCCATAACGCATAATCGTCAGTTGATCTTCTTGAGAGAACTACAGTATGACTAGCACCATAGATAACCTTTCTCACATCTCTACAAAATCCAAATATATGCGATAACGGAATTATACAGGAAAATCTACCAGTGTTGTCTATGTTCTTTTTACGTGCTGCAAATCCTGTATTATAATTATCATTTTTATTTACGACGACTGCTTGGGTATCTGCGTCACCGGCAGCTGCAGAATGCTTTTTTGGTCGTCTAATTTCAAATTCGCTATGGTCAGCGTGATTAGATGTATCTTTCGCGAACATCATTGAGTGACCAGCTGATTTAATAAAATCATCAGAATATCTAGCGAGTCCGAGTATTGTTGTTGCAACATCAACGTCATTATCGATAGATTCAATTCTATTTGTACCAATTATGTATTCGGCGGATTTAAATAATGCCATAATCCCGTTATTGACTAATCCGATATTAATATTTTTGAGATTATCAGCGGCGGTATAAGCTGTATTATAATGTTTTCTCAATTGTCCTTCCACTTCAATGTAAGCCTCAGCGGGAAGAAAATATTTAGAAGTGTCATCAAATCTAAGTTCAATTCGTGACCCTGTATTTGGACCCTGGGCGTTATATGAAAAATATTGATAATCACGCATAGAATTATTTTTTGACACCTTAGCATCTATGTCAAAAGCGTCATCGACTTCATATTGAAACATTATATTTGTATCGATAAATCTAAATAATTAATTGTTTCAACCCGGAACCCGAAATATATCTTAAACGATCTTGAACTATTTTATTTATTGCACTACCTGTTTTCGGCGGCATATTACTCGTAGATGGTAATGGTGAAAATCTTCGGGGATTTCTTGCCATAGCTGCGATTCTACCCGATGCGGCATCAAGTCCCCTCACAGCGAGATTTCCAAGTTCTGTACCAATTTTATTGCTTAACACACCAATAGCTTTTGACGCTATTTCTTTACCGACGGGGATTAGTTTTGGAGCAATTCTAGTAAATAAACCTGTGACAACATCACCGAGTCCATTGCCATACGTAAGTTTATAAACTGGTAATCTTGAATTCATAACAAAAACGGGTCTAGCCCGGTTCATACTTCGATATACTATCATTATTGTAAATTGTAAGTAGTTTTTAAATGCGTGTTGAAATTCTTCGAATTTCTCAGTCGCTGTAATAATCATCAATAAGTTCATTAACGAGACTGCGATACACTCCCATGGAAATTACCTTTCCCTGAAACAATCGCTGATAAATTTCAGTAGCTTCGTTAATTATTTCCGGAGAATTATTTCCAGCTCGTTTTCCACCGATAAGAACTTCCAGCCGTGATACATCATCAATAATACTTCTTGAACAGGGTATATTACCACCACGATAACCATTACCGGTAACTTCTTCAGATTCTTCTCGTTGAGGATCTTCAATAACAGGATCTGGTTGTTTTGGTGGTCGTCCTCGTTTTTTTGGAGTTGATTGTATACGTGCTTGTTCTTCTGCTCGTTCTTGTTGTTTTAGTTGTTTTTCTTCATCTTTTCTTCGTTGTTTTAGTTGTTTTTCTTCATCTTTTCTTCGTTGTTGTTTAGTTACAGAGAATTCTATTTGTTCTTGATTTTTGTAATATTCTTGTTCAACAAGATCTAAATATTTTTGATATATCTGATTTTCTTCCCTGACTTGTGGTAGTTGATTTTTAATTTTGTAAACTGCTTTAGCAAAATCACGTACGTTAGTTATACTTTTTTGTTCCGGGGCTAAATTTCTTTTTTTATTGAAATATCCCGACGCGGCAAAACTTATTAAATCATCCGCGCTACCCTTATCAATCTCCGCTAAAGCAACCTCGGTAAATTTATTTCGTAATTCTTGAACTTTATTATCAGCGGTTTTTATAAGTTTTGCTTGAGGTGTAACCTCAGGTGCAATTACAGGTTTTAATCCTTCTACTGCAGTTACAACCTTTTCAGTTGTTTCAGTAATCGGTTTAAATAATTGTTGTGTATCAGTGGTAAAATCCATTTTCGCTTGTTGTTGTGCTTGTAAATTATCTCTGAAAGAATTTCTCACCGGAAGAAATTTCTCAATCGCTGCTAATCGTTCTCGAGTTAATCTAGTTATTTGTGCTTCTCCGATATTTGACATGTTATTGAAAATTATTTTACAATTTCTAATTAATGGAAATTACTTTGCAATTCTCATCGAGAAATTCATAGAATTTACGAGGATTTCAATTTCTTAACTGTTATCCTTAAATATTTATTTTCCTTTTCAAGCCGTGTTATCTCATCTTGAAAATCATTAATCAGTTTTTCATTTTCTTGTTCACGCTGAATAGATTCGTTTAACTTTTCCTTCGCGGTTGAAAGCCCATTATTCAATTTAGTAATTTCATCCACCTGAAGATTATTTACCGCGCTTAACCTATCAAATTCAGCGGTGTCAGTAGAAATTCTTGATTTTTCAATTTGTAAATGTAACATTTTAATTGTATTAACTTGTTTTTGATTTAAAGTTTTTAACATATTAAATTCAGCTACAGAAATAATATTTTTATCAATTTGAGTTTTTAGCGAATTAATTTAATTAAGTTGTTCTTGATTTAACATTTTTAACTTATTATTCTCATCTTCGTTAATATTTCCACCGCCGATAATATTTTTTTCTTTTTCTTCCAATTGTTCATTTAATTCATAATTTTTATTTTGTAGAGTACTTAAATCTGAGTTTAATTTAGAATTTTGATTATTTAACGAATATATTTCTTGTTGATATTGTTGATTTTTATTTTTTAATGAATCTATATATTGTTGCTGATGTTTATTTTTTACTTTAGCGTCTTCACATGTTTGACATAAAATTTCAGGCGTAACAGGATTTCCACCACCGTGGATTTCCGTATTCCGTGGCTGAGTAAAAATTATTTGCGGAATTTTTTTTTTGCTTTCTCTCGTGTGTGTTTGTGAATTTTCAATGTGAATGTCAACGATGCGACTTAATATGTTATTGTTGGTGCTACGTTTATTTATCGGACCACCCCAAATTGAATATAATCGTTGTAATCCAATATGATATTGTTTTAAAATTTCAGATATCGGAATTTTACCCTTCGCATCGATGATATTTTCGATAACTTGTTCGGATAATATCGTAGATTTTATAACCATTATATAATTGATGATAAAAAAAAATAATAAAAAAAAACAAACATCATTGATTACATAATTGATCACAATTAATTATATAATCGATCACATTTATGGATAATCATTAGCAAAAATTCTCGTCACATGTGTGTGTGTCACAGTGAGACCACCAACGTGTAATCGATGTTGATGAAAAATTATTGAGTACGTTGATACAAATTTTTTAGCTGATTTTTTTTTTCTCTTTTGGCCGATCAATTTATTTTTTGGCCGAATTAAATCTCGGCCGATTCACCCTTCCTGCTGCTCCTTTTCCTGGAAATATATCATTACCAGTTACACATAATAGCAGCATACAAAATAGTTATCTAAAGAACACTCAGCTCTTCTTATAATGTTTTCTTTATAAAAGTAATAACTAATTATATCTTGTTATTTTTAACTTTTTATTTTTGTGGCCATGACTTTTTTCCCTTCTATCTCTTCAGCTTAGAGCCAGCCTCAAGAAACAAGAGGAAAATATTGCTTGTTCACCACAGGTACATAATTTTTCTTTCTGTCATTAAGTGCTGTTGTATGGTGCTCTTCAAATATAAGGGTGTAATGTCTGCAGTTTGGGATCCAAATAAATGACCACGTAATGAAAGCAGAAGATTTTTCTTTTAATATAGTTCGTATTATTATTTTGGTAAGACATGATAGACATGATAAAGTAAAACGTCATGATCAATTAGAGAAGACTGGTATATCATACAATTGGTAATCTATGTTACAACTCTTCAGTTTCCGAGTTTAAGTTCAAGTAAGCATCACCTTCTTTGAGTTGAACAGAGTAAAGCTGGTATTTCCCAATTATCTAGTTGGCTGTCAAGCAATTAAGATTTGCTTTTTTCTGTCAGTTACGTTTTGCGTCGATAATAGAACCTAGATGATTTCAAAAATGTATACGTTCAACTTTATGAGAAATGTATTTGAATGAGTGATAAGAGAGTTTTTGCTCTAACCGGTGCATTTTGGTTGAGAATGGACAGCACCTGCAACAATCCAAAGTGAAGGCTTTGTCACATGTTTAAATTATTTTGATGTGAAAGCTTATTTGCAGCTGAAAAGAATCATGCCAGGTATTTTGTAAATATGCCAGGTATTTCGTAAATATGTTCACGCCATTTTAGGTATTATATATTTGCTCACTTTTTCTTCAATTTTGTTGACATCCAGTACATTAATTTTAACTTTGAATGCACCAAGACTATCTTGCTTATGTTGGGCACTAACTTGGATCCTGCATGTATTTTTGGAAGTAGTTGGATTTTAATTAAATGACTTGTTTTCATTGTCATCCTATACAAAGGCCAACAATCTGAACTTAATAAATATTTTATTTTCTGTTTAGGCTTTAATGCTGCTTTCTGTTGAATAAGAGTAACATTCTTCACTAGTTAGCAAATATTGAGGACAAATCCAAGGAAAAATATTAATGATTTTCTTTTGGACTATGAAGCAAAAAACAGTTCCATGTCTCAATTACAAGTAATGTAGTACATTAAAATCTGCTATGAGTGGCCACCTGTCATTTCCAACTACAACTGTAATACGTGGATTGCTATTTTTTTTTATATAAACACTGCTATGAGCAACCACCTGCTGTACGTGACCAATGATTGCAAAATCTTGGGAAAATATGCATTTTGACATTGCTATGAATGAATGCATCCCAAAAATGAGGACAAACTCCACCAATCATGATTTAATCCCTGTAAAAAAATTCCACTGATACCATTCTAAATTGTTTGAAACAAATGAAAAAAAATAGGCTGGCTACCGATGTCTGACTTTTTTGTTTGCTATGCTTATAGTGTTTTATAGCTTTTGTCGTAAACTAGACTAAGGTCTATGTAGATTATTTCCTAGTATGGTTTGCTGCTTCATATGTTCCCTGCGTTGTTCTCTGCTATTTGTATAAGGATGAGCATCGCAGGAAGCATAAAAAGCAGGAGACCAGGCTAATTATTCCAGCACTTAGCTTGCTTTCCGGCCTTATCGTAGAACTGAGCATCCCTATCAATGACTATCACGAGAACAGACGCCACTGACCTATTTGTATACAATTGTTGCAATGACCACTTGATTAGCAACGATTGTTCTGATAAAAACAAACAAAAGAGGAATCTTGAAAAAAAAAAAGTATTGTTGCCACCGGAGATAGATGCCTGAGTCCATAAACCAGGCAAATGTATATCTCACAAATTGCCATTGTACTGCTGAATAATATGATGAAAATAATTTCTCAAGATAAAATGTTCATCTTGCTTTTTATTTCAGATTGTATCATTTTATAGTTTTATTTAAATTTCCAGGGTAGAAACTGGTAGAATGGGCTACTTCCGTCAGTTAGGCTTACGACCGTGGCTAATGTGACCGCACTTGTGAAAAAAAAGGTTAATTCGCCGTTTGGATTCGGGACATGGTCATTTAAGAGCTATGCGTTGGTAAGTATGGTAAGTAACTGTCTTTTGAATGCATATGTGTAGTGTTTCAGTCTTCTTGCGATTCTGAAGCGATAAAAGTCTCGTGAGAAAATGTCGAATCGAGCGAAGGGTTGTGGTCACGCTTGCATTCCTTGTGTTTATATATATATTATTGATACAGGTATTTCAGTTTGTCATACATTTCGCCGTACTTTATTGATTAAACGTCAGACTCCTGTGGCTGAACAATCCGATTAGGTAACGAAATAAACATGAGATTTTTGTACAGTTTCTCGATGTCTGTCGACATTTTTGGCTTGAACATGGATACAAAATTTCCACCTGAGAGAGAGAGAGAGAGAGAGAGAGAGAGAGAGAGAGAGAGAGAGAGAGAGAGAGAGTTCTTTTATTTTGCATGATAGTTCTATACTTTAATGTATCATACCATTTCATCTTCAAGTAACATTTTTGTATTATTTGGTGTTAAATCGGATATTTGTATTATTATATAATGTAATGTAGGTATAATAGTTAAAATAAAAAAAATACTTTCTAGGCAGTTATGACACTAAAATTGCCGTTAAACAGTCGGTTGAAATGGCACCTGCTATCGCGGATTGATTGGTGTGTTCCGCTATGAATTTTTCCGACACAGGGATTCAAAATTAGTTATTTTATTAATATGCTACGACCTTCATTGAAAAACGGCAACAAAAATGACAAGACCTTCTTTCTAATACGAAATATATAGAAATGGATGGGAAAGAAAAAAAGATAAACAACTGACATTTACAACCGACTGCAATGTGGTTAACATTTTAGCTAGTCCGATAATCACCCCTTCCCCCTAATCTGCTGACACTGATGGACAATATGTGGGTCTGATTTCATTTTGTCATTAAAATATGCAGATCTGCATATTGGTAACAACCGTATTCTATATCTAGTGCACAATTCAAAATGGCCACAGGATAAAGGTTGTGTTATTGCACGTGAATTTACATGTCACCAAACATAAGATTGGCTCCGAAAATATAATTTCACCAAAAGATATCTTCAGCCGACGGTAGCTCCACAGCCATGAGAAACGTCGATAAGTGTAGTTTTCAGGTTTTAATGAATAGGCGATAGGAGCCTCTAACCCACCAATCATTATCATCAAGGTGAGAAGCTGATTTATAGGCGTACATTTTAGCGTGACACTTATTAAGGTATTACATATATAAAAACAAACCAATTCAATCATCTTTCATTTCATTCTACACTATAAATTAGTAATTTATTGCATTATATTGCTGTGTTCTAAGATGATTTGCTTCAAGACCCCAGTTTCATGTGAGTGTTTTCGGTCCCGATTTCGGGTGCGAGAGTATATCACGTGATTAGTGACTTCCGGGACCCCAATTTCCATGACTACTGTTAAAATTGTCCAGAGCTATTACTTTATCAAATGCAAATACTGTCTTTAAATTTAAGTGTGTGTTTAATTTCATAAGTCTATGTTTTTGTTATATTTGACGGCAGTTAGTAGGTACGACAACTAGAAACATGGGACCCCAGTTTCAGTGATTAATGTTAAAGACCCCACTTTGACCTTAAAACACGTATGTGTGTGCTCGCGTGCGTTTGTGTGGATGGTAGTTTGTGCCATATTTGATAGTAGATTATGTGGTTTGATTTGGCTGCTTCCCTGTGTGTGGATGATTGATTGTGTCATATTTGATAGTTGATTATGTGGTTTGTTTTGACTGCTTCCCCGTCTGTGGATGATAGATTGTGTGATATTTGATAGAAGATTATGCGGTCTGTTTTGGCTGCTCTCTCGTGTTTGGATAGTAAATTGTATGGTTTGTGTTGGTTGCTTCCCGTGTGTGGATGGTAGATTGTATGTTTTGTGAATAGCATATAATATGAAAAGTGAGTGTAAGGGATGTTTTCCTTCAAGTTCGTGCTTAAGATATATATATACTCAAGTGTCAGCCATTAGAACATTGGAATAACAGGAAGAATGCACCACTGGATAGCAAACTTCCTTACAAGAAGAACCTTTAAAACTAGAGTAAGAGAGGCCTTGTCCCAAACATATACACTGGATAATGGAACCCCCCAATGAAGTGTGATTAGCCCAACCCTATTCAATCTAATGGTCAACAATCTAACCAACTATCTCAAAACTTGCCCAGTTGATCTGTCTCAGTTTGCCGATGACAGTAGTATATGGAAAGCAGGAAACCCCAATAGTCAAAAGAACATCACTCAAATTCAGAAAGGACTAGACATCATCGGCACATGGGCCAACAACTGGGGTTTTAAAATATCCCAAATAAAAACAGTTGCCATGCTCCCCAAATAATAAACAACTTTGATACCCTAAACTATATATGCAGAATCAGCCCATCCAATTCCAAAAAGAAACCCACTTCCTCGGAATGCTAATAAATGAAACAATCAATTGGAAACCACACATACAACAAACTATTCAAAAAGTGTCAAAAAGATCTAAACATACTTAAAAATATCAAAGATACTACATGGGGAGCTGATCAGCAAACTATGCTAATGATCTACAAATCTTTAATTCGAGCTAAGCTAGACTATGGCTGCCAGATCTATTCCTCAGCCAACAAGGAAACACTTAGACAACTAGATAGTGTAATAAATTTGGAGTATGTGTATTTGACAGCGTCCTGTTTTTAAACAATTCTTAGATTTATGTGTCTGGGTGTTTAAGTTTTAGGTGCCATGGCAATATTACTAGCCTGAAATAG
This sequence comes from Unio pictorum, assembly GCA_030141615.1. Classification (NCBI taxonomy): domain Eukaryota; kingdom Metazoa; phylum Mollusca; class Bivalvia; order Unionida; family Unionidae; genus Unio; species Unio pictorum. Next base: position 2,453,133 of record JARLTB010000005.1, on the reverse strand, counting down.
TTAGCCAGTTGGTAGAAGCAAACGTAACAGAGCCGAGTGTTAGTGAATTTGAACCATCCTGGGGTCGTTAGTAGTGACTTTAGGTACAAGCCGAATGACTGTCCCTGGGTAACATAGTCCATATTGAAATTCAGCGGTGTATACAAGTATTGCGATTGGAAAGGCAGCATTTATGGTTGGAAATCAGTAAATTATAGAATGGAATCAATAAGTTGGAACTTGGTAGGTACCGTTTATGTGTCCATAGTGGAAAATGGGCGTATGTATACGAGCGTGATACGCCGTAAATTATGAGGATTGACTGGCCTAGGGTCGCGCAGTTAAATATTTCCCAGTTAGTAAGGGAATACTAGTGTAATTTATATTGCATGACAAGAGTAGTAATATGGGGCACTCTAGCGTCAAGGGAAAATCCAGTCAAAAACAGCTTGGGCTAATCTAGCGTCAAGGGGAATTTAACATGGTGGGTCTATCTAGCGTCAAGGGGAATTTAACATGGTGGGCCTATCTAGCGTCAAGGGGAATTGAACATGGGAAGTATTTGGGTCTATCTAGCGTCATGGGAAATTGAACAGGGTGGGTCTATCTAGCGTCAAGGGAAATTGAACATGAGAACTATTTGGGTCTATCTAGCGTCAAGGGACATGGAACAGGGTGGGTCTATATAGGGACAAGGGAAAAAAAGGGTGGCAATGAAAGCTACTATCTTTTCGAGACTTATGAGTGGCCCTGAAAAGGGCCGTTATGTGTAATGTTAACAGTATTTTGTTAACATAGAGGACATCTCACAGATCTTCTTCTCTTCCTTAAACTTCTTCTTACTGTGGGTCCATAGAAGAGAACTCTCTTCAAACAACCTTGTCTTTCGACATAGACTCTTCTCTTCCAATAGGCTGTCTCCGTCCTATGAATGACACTCCATGATGATCTGACATACATGGGTATGTCAGTCCTAAACAGCATACTTGACACAAGGGTTGACGATTCAACATTAGTCCACATCTTCTGATGAGAACAGGTGAAGCGAATGCCGTGTACTGCGGTTATTTATAGCGGAAGAGCGGATTGAAACGGATTGAGTGTATCCACCAATCCAAACGTGCGTTACAAAAGTCAGTCACAGCCATCCAATCGGAAGAGAGCAGTCTGTGACGTCACCTTTTCTATATAGAGGTACTAGCGCCTGTGCGCAGTCAATCGATTCAAGAGAGTTGTCAATCATGGCGGACAGTAAGAAGACAATGAATTGGAGTGAGACAGGAGTAGAGACAGCAAGTCATGGACCAACAGTGACTACTAAAGTCATGACAAATCTACATCCAGAAGAAGTGGATTTTAACTGGGATATTGTGGATTTTTTAACATCGCAAGAATTTATTCCGGAACCTTCGTTGCCTTCTGTATCTTCTTATGGACACGTCGATGATTTTAAACAAAGACAAAAAGAAGCATTGGAGCGATTTTTACAACAACAGAAAGTAGAAGAACAAGCTTTTCTTATGCAACAGCAGGAAGAAGAAGAAGCAAGAAGAAAACACCAGGAAGAAACAGTAGCAGTAGCAGCAGCAGCAACGGAGAAGAATGAAGACCAAGGACAGAAAGAAAATAGTGAAAATCAAACGGTTACGACGGTACTTTTAGATATTTTAGCTGAGTTAAGGAGTCTGAAACAAATGTATCAGACTTCTTTATCACGACCGAAGAGAAAAAGACCTTCTCGAGCGAAACAACCCGATCTCTCTGTGACTACGTCTACCTTACCACCGTTAGTGATTTCTACCAAATCATTGACAGGAACCACCAGTCCCGAAGTAGGCCTTGGCCGTGGCAAAGGCTTAAGACAGCTCAAGAGGATTTCGTCCCGTTTCTGAGTTTGTTTTGTTTTAAACACACAAAACACCAACGGTCCTTTTCAGGACCACTCCAATTATTTCGAAAAGAAATACTATGTCAATTGCCTATTTCAATGAAAACTCAAAAGTCCTTTTTATTATATTTTTTTAAAAACCCATAATGTACGTGTGAGTGAATGAATGTGTGAGTGTAGGTAATTATACTATCAAAATCAAAACCAAGAGACACTTACGTTTTTTTCTCTCTGGTGTATTCTAGTACAAACGTTACAATTCAATATCACAACATAACATAACATAACACAAGACCATTTTTAAAAAGTTCATAGTTTTTCTTCTGTTTCACTCTTTCTGTTTTTTCATTTTCTTTACTGCCACACGTTTTTCTTTTTCTTCTTCTTCCTCTTCACTTTCGTTTCGTCTTTTTTTCTTGTCTTTGTGAATGTGTCGGGGTTCTTCCTTGGGGGAGGGTACCTCTTCCTCCTCCTGTTCAGAATTCCTTTCCCCCTCATCCTCTTGTTCCTGTTGTTTCTTAGGGCAGTTTGGAGACCAATGTCCTTTCTCTTTACAATGATAACAGGTATCTTGACTTTTGTCTCTATTGTACCCTTTTCTGTTTTTGTCACGGTCTGAGCATTCTGTAGCCCAATGTCCTTTCTTCTTACAGATATAGCAAGTATCTTGACTTTTATCTCGATAGGAAGGAGAATAGGCCGTAGGCTGGTCTGAAGAAAACTTTCGTATGACCCCACGTAAAGCTCTGATGAGAAGTTCTACTTGTGTAGGTTCTTCCATCGTTCTGGTCAATGTGAGAGTGAAATGAATACTGAACCGTTAGACACTAACCCTTTATATATACACGGATCGGACATGAATATATAGGGGTTATGGTCTTTAAAAGGTAGTCATTTGACTTTTTGCAGAGAAGATGAAAAGACCACATCATGTTGTGGAGAAAGGAAAAGACAGTAAGAGACAGAAACGTAATGTATCGCCTAGCACGGTAGCTGAAGTCTTGGCTCAAATTCATGCCAGTGATTTTGAAGATGACATGAGTGAGCCCGAATTTACACCCAGACAATCAACGTCCAAGCAAAGTACACCACCCTTAGTTAACCCTGAAAATTACTATCACATTCGAGAGACAGAAAAGCGTTCCTCTCGAAAATTTAGAACAACGGCTTACACGTATGCCGTAAAGTTTAAAGATTTCAAGTCCAATGTACCTTTGGAGAATACAGATGGGTTCATTACTGAGGTGTGGGATTCTGTGTTAACTGCACTGAAACAGCAATGTCGAGCCAAAGAAGACGATCGCTTGAGACTTTCTATTCATCACGATAATTTAAAGTCTCCCGTTTGGATCGAATTTACTAGTCCATCAGAATTAACACCTTCCAAAGTCATTGACAAAATTCAACATGTGCAACAATCCAACGACAAGTTTCACATTGACGATGGAAAAGCCACACTGTTCATGACCCACGTGTCTCCTCCCCAGGGGACCAGACCCAAAAAAGTATTATTGGTCGACAGTCTTCGCAACACCAAACTAAGTCTCGTCCGAATTAACAATCCTCAAGACCAGATGTGTTTAGCCCGTGCTGTCGTCGTGGGACGGACGTATGCCAACAAGAACGACACGACAGAATGGAAAAGAGCCTGGAAAACTATTCAACAATCGGACCGAGCCAAACAACGAAGTGAAGCAGAACTCCTGTTACAGCAAGCGGGGGTATCCAAAGACACCCCTTGCGGCATTCCAGAAATGCAAAAGTTGCAAGACGTCTTGGCTCCACATTACACTTTGAAAGTACACCCTCAAGAAGTGCGTGGAGCTCTTTTGTTTCGAGGTCACGATTTCAAAGACGGAAAATACATTCACGTCTATCATCACGATGGTCATTTTGATACCATTACCAGTATCACTGGATTCCTGGGATACAGTTACTACTGTGAAAAATGTGACTATGGTTATAACAATCGAGAACAACACAAACATTGTGGATCGAAATGTGAGGGATGTTTGGCCTCTCAACCTTGTCTGGACCAAGGACAAGAAAGAGTGCATTGCTCTGCTTGTCAGCGCACTTTTGTCAGTCCTACCTGTTACCAACAACATTTGAAGATGCAAGGTTCACAGCAGAAAAGTACTTGTCAACTGCTGAGATTGTGTCCTACTTGTGGACAAGGCATACGTACCAGTAATGCCAAGTTTCACGTTTGTCGAGGGAAGAAACGATGTCACATTTGTCATCAAATTGTGGACTTGGAGCACGAATGCTTCATTCAAAAATATCAACCCCAACCAGAAGATACCCAGAAGAAAGGAAATTTTATCTTTTTTGATTTCGAATGCATGCAAGAAACTGGTATTCACATTCCTAATTTCTGCGTGGCTCACCGTGCGTGCGAGCAGTGCATCCAAGAACCTATCTTTAGTCATTGCCCTTACTGCAGCAAGATTCCTGGAGGACGTGAAAAAATCTTTCGAGGGTCAAACACGCTAGCCGATTTTGCCCAATGGATCCTTAACCCCATTGACGAAACGTGGAGTCCAGAAGACATTGAACGTTACGGCAATTGTCATCGCCATGCCACGGTCATGGCTCACAATTTCTCGGGATACGATGGGCAATTTCTGCTCAGATACTATGCAGAACAAAGTACCGAACGACCCCAAGTGACTTTAAACGGAGCCAAAATCATTTCTATGCAAGTAGGACAAGTGCAGTTTAAAGATTCGATGTGTTACTTGGCCATGCCATTGAGTCGCATGCCTAAAACGTTTGGAATGACAGAATTGGCTAAAGGTTATTTTCCACACTTTTTCAATACCGAAGCCAATCAACATGCCGTTCTGCCCCATTTGCCGGAGGCTGACGACTACGACCCCGACAACATGCGTACCGAACAACGAGAAGCTTTCTTCGCTTGGTACCAGGCTCACGCCTCGGACCCTTTTGACTTTCAAGAAGAAATGTTAAAGTACTGTCGATCTGACGTGGACATTTTACGACGCTGCTGTGGAAAATTTCGAGAATTGTTCATGGAGTACGGAGGGATCGATCCTTTGAAAGAAGCTTGTACCATTGCCAAAGCGTGTTCTTTAGTGTACCGAAAACGCTTTATGCCTGAAAATACTCTAGCTGTCATCAGTCCTCAAACGACGAACTTTGTTAAACGTCAATACTCGGTCAAAGCCCTACGCTGGCTCCATTACTTGTGCGACAAGGAAGACAAATGGATCCAACACGCTCGCAACGGAGGAGGCGAAAAGACCATTGGAACGTATTCGGTGGATGGTTGGGACTTAGAAAACCCTCAGATCGTGTACGAGTTTAACGGATGTTTATTTCACGGATGTCCCCTATGCTACCCTCAACGAGACACCAAAAATCAGTTTTTACAACGAACCATGGAAGACTTGTACCAGACCACGTGTCAGCGACGTTTGAAGTTAGAACAGCAAGGATACCAGGTGGTGGAAATGTGGGAACACGAGTACGATCTGCGTTTGAAAACCGATCCCGAGTTTAAACGCATCGTAGAAAGTTACAAGTTGGTGGACCCATTAAACCCTCGGGATAGTTTGTACGGAGGACGAACGAATGCTACCTGTTTACTGTACCAAGCGGACGAGGAGAAGGGAGAAGAAATCAAATACTTGGACGTGTGTTCGTTGTATCCTTACGTGTGCAAATATTGTCACTTTCCCGTAGGGCATCCAGAATTGATGACAGAACACATTGACTTGGACCACATTCGACAGTACGAAGGATTGATCAAGTGTAAAGTCTTACCACCCACAGACTTGTACCATCCAGTTTTACCTCACCATTGCCAAGGAAAACTGATGTTTCCTTTGTGTCGCACATGTGCCGAAACGTGCAACCAAGGCCAACCTTGTCATCACACTCAGGAAGAACGCACCTTGACAGGAACGTGGGTGAGCGTGGAATTGTTTAAAGCTCTGGACCTGGGATATCAACTGTTAGAAGTGTACGAAATTTACCACTTTCCCAAAACACAACAATACCGCAAGGGCGACGAGAGACAGAAAGGTATTTTTGCAGACTACGTGGATGCCTTTTTAAAACTAAAACAAGAAGCTAGTGGCTATCCTTCCTGGTGTCACACTCCCGAAGACCAAAAGATATTCAAAGAAAAATATCGGGAGCAGGAAGGTATCACTTTAGACCACATCGAGAAAAACGAAGGAAGGCGATCGTTTGCCAAAGTGATGCTCAATTGCTTGTGGGGTAAAATGGCACAACGCCCGTCTTTACCCAAGACAGAGTATTTGTCCGAGCCGTCTCGCTACTTCCAGATGATTCACGACCCAACCAAAGTCATGAAACACGTGGACGTCATTCGTGAGGACTTGATCTTAGTCAATTACGAAGAAGAACTAGACTTTGTAGAAGCCGACAAATTTGGAAATGTTATCATTGCGGCTTACGTAACAGCCCACGCTCGCTTAAAATTGTACGAAGTGTTAGAACTGTTAGGAGATCGCGTGTTGTATTTTGACACGGACAGTTGCATCTACATTCACCGACCGAACCAGTGTAACCCTGTCATCGAAGGAGACCGTTTAGGAGCCTGGACCGATGAACATCCCGACGACAAGATTCTAAGTTTTGCAAGTGGCGGTCCTAAAAATTACGGCTACGAATACCGAGACCCACAAGGAGAAATGCACACCGAATGTAAAGTGAAAGGATTGACTCTTAATTATCGCACCAGTCAAGTGGTGAACTTTAACGTACTACAAGAAGCCTTACAGTCGGGACAGGATGAAACGTTTCAAGTGACTACCCACGAACCGCACAAGATTGTCCGTTTACCCACACACCAAATTGTTAGCCGACCTTTGGAAAAAGTCTATCAAATCGTGTACCAAAAAAGAGTACGACTTCCCAATCACTTCACTCTACCGTACGGTCACGTCAAAATTGGGCAGCATATAAAAAGGGATATCGTCCAAGACCAATAGTTCATTGTGACTAACACTGCCAAGTGAGAAAGAAGATGAATCCATTTAAACAGACATCATTCAAATTTGGGAATTCTCAAGTGGAGTGCGATGCTAAACCTTGCGATTGTAGTGATGCCAGGCGCTGTGACATTAGCGATTCAGCAGGATATCGTGGGAACTTTGCTATGACTACTACCCCTATATCTACCCTGGAAAGTGATGCTGTGCGTGTCAAACCTGAGGGATGCGAAAGCGGTGCGACACGTTATCGTGGACTCCTAGGAATTTCACCGTACCTACATCGAACTGAAGTGAGGAGAGTCGAATATTCGTTCCCGACGAGTTTACCTGAATACTGCCACTTTAAAAGTCGATTCCAAACCTTCAAAGATAAATGGCCAAAATATCTGCCTGGACCAACTCCTGAAGAATTAGCCAGAGCTGGATTTTTCTACTTGGGCGAAGGGGATAAAGTCAAGTGTTTCAGTTGTGGTGTATCCATTTACGAGTGGGAACAGAAAGATTCCGCTTACTTGGAACATGCTCGATGGTCTCCGAATTGTCAATACCTACCTTTAGTAGGACCTAGTGATTGGAAGTGACACTACTGTTCCATGTCGTGTAACACGCTTAGACCAGTATATAAACCCTCTCTAAAACATAATATTCAAGGATTACCACACGAATTGCAAGAGAAGATCTACAAGGACGTTTGGCAAGGCCTTGCTAAAGAAAAATCGCAATGGGTGACTGTAGAACTTTTGTGTCGTGAAATTCACAAGAGGAAAGTGACAAAAATTAACCAACGTGTTAGATTTCTCTGGATCAAGGGTATTTTTTTGCTCCGTTACCAATTTACTACGTTTACATCTGAAGATACTTTGATCCTTCTTAACCGTTACCCTGAATGGCAGTGGGACGAAATTACACGTTATATTAATCACTTTCGCTTTTTGAGCAAATTTAATTCTGTGTTTAATTCTGGGTTGAATCTACACTGATGATCTTTGACCTAAAGAAGTATAAAAGAGAACAACCATGCCACAACCTTTATCATTGGTGATCCAACAGATTCCGTGGAAGGATATCAATGAGAAGATTCACACGGTGAAAGATTACGAACACTTATTACAAGAACTATACCCTATGAATTGGGGTCGACGTGTCGTGTGTGTTTTAGTGACTTGCTTTCTGGGATTTCGTTTACCTGCCAATTCCCTGTGGACACTTTACGAACACTACCTATCAAAAAATAAGACAGTATGGTGACTCCTTTAAATGTCCACGAGAGACTTATTCTGTTCAAAGCCTTACGTTTTCATCTGGATACGTCTCGACCTTTCCAAGAAAAAAAGATTCGTCAACTTTTACGTACGGAAGCAGTGTACGAAGATGTGTGTGTAGCTTGTGATTTACACCCTCATTGGACAGATGTACGTGACTGGAAAAGTTGGGATTTTGAGGCTTGGACAAACGAAGCATCCCATTATGCCCAAGCGTTGTGTTCCTAAAATTCATCGTCGTGTGAAAAAAGTCACTTTTAATCCTGTGTTAGTAACAGTACCAGAAGAAGAAGAAAAAGAATCTATCACCCAAGACAAACCCTCTGTTCAAGACAGAACTGTCATGGACATTCCCCCACAAAGACCCTTTCGAGAAGACACCTATGTGACTGTACCCCCTGTAGAGGAGACTATAAGAACATTACATACTACCTCTAGGACACCTTCGTTACCCAAACCATTTTGTACAGGGACTTGTTTATTTGCCACTTTGATCGTTTGCCTAGGTATTTTATCCCTGTATTTATCCATTTGGCTTTTATGTTTTCGTGTTGTTCAAATTTAAACATGCATTGAAATAAACGTGTCTTGAAAAAAGTATAAAAACCTCTTGTCTTGTCTGTTTTTGTGTCAATACTGTCATACCATTACACGACTATGGCTCACTCTACTCTTTCTACTACTCCTTCCTCCTCCACATTCAAAGTCATTGACGAACACTTAGATCAGGCTAGTTGGAAAGCCTTGTATCTTCGTCATCCTTTTAACATGTTAATTGCTGGACCGAGCGGTTCAGGCAAAACCGAATTTGTCAAAAGTTTGATCGAACATAAACATCATTTGATCGATCGTCCACCTCAACGCATCGTGTGGTGTTACAAAGAGTGGCAATCGGCATACAGCCTCTTGCAAGAAAGTCAAGGTGATTCCATTGTGTTTGTAGCAGGCATTCCTAAAGAAGACGAGGGGATCGTGTCTGACACTAGTCAAACTCATTGGGTTATTTTTGACGACATGTTAGGAGAAGACGAAGAAGAAATTAAACTATGGTTTACGCGTAAAGGCCATCATCGTAATGCCAGTGTCATTTACATTACACAAAATTTATTTCAACAAAGTAAAGCCCATCGTACCATTAGTCTCAATGCTCATTACGTGGTCTTGTTTAAAAGTCCTCGAGATAAATCACAAGTGCAAGTTTTAGCCAAACAGTTAGGAACACCTTGGCTAACTCATGCGTACGATGATGCCACTCAAACGCCACACGCCTATTTACTCGTGGATTTAAAACCCACTACCCCTGATTATTTGCGATTTCGTACCGATTTGTTTCACGACTGGTGTCAAGACGGAGGACCTGTCGTGTACACGTCCTCCTCGTCGACATAACACTATGAAGCACTAAAAAAATCTATAAAAACCTTGGGTTACTTTGACCTGGTCTTATACATCGTCAACATGACGTCCCTTCAGTCTCATCTTCCGATCAAATTGATTCGTGCCTTGTACGGCATCAGTCGCGAAAAAAATCCACAAATACGTGCTCACGTCTTAGAAGCCAGTCTAAAAGAAGTCTTACGATGGTTTACGGTGACAGCACGTCAAATACTGCAAGGCATCATTCACATTCCACATCAAACCAAACGCTTTTTTGACAGAAACAAAGTAGCCTTGACGCAACTGGCCAATCCTCGCATTGACACTCACACCAAAAAGCAAATCATATTGAAACCTGGAGGTAGTGGTTCTCTAGGAGGTGTCATCATTCGTTCCCTTTTAAAATGGGATCCCAATACTCCCAAAGTTCACCCCAAGAAGAAAACAAAAAAAGCCAAACAAACCCCTAAGAAAAAGAACAAGGGTACCAAGACCAAAGCACAGAAAAAGAAAAGTCCACAGAAAAAAGCGGTCACCCGCAAAAGAGACACTTCGGCCAGGACACAACCTTACCTTCGTCAACCACGACCTGTAAGAAAAGATCTACAAGGACGTTTGGTAGGGACTACGTTGCCAGTAGCCTCAGGGGTTGCCACTTCTCCGTTGCGGGTGATGCCAGCCAAACCCAATTTGGCACCCGTTTTTCCTAATTTGATGAAACATTGGAAATCTGCGTCTCCCAAAACGTCTCCTCCACCGGAGACACCCTCATCCACCTTAGCGGCAGTAGCAGCTGCTCACAAAGTACCTGCCCCGAAAGTCAAAGTCCAAGAAAGATCTGGCATGTTAAAGAGTTTACTAGATTTGTCCAAACAAGAACTGTCCCGATTGAGTCCATTGCGAACTCCTTCACGACGTGTGTTACCTGCCATGAAGTTGATACGACGCAAAGATAATCAGTGGCGTCGCATTCCAGTATAAAAATATGACTTGAAGACCACGACGTCAATCAGTATTTTTTCTGTGCTGATGCTGAACACTCAAGGATGCCTCCTCAAAAACATGCACACCACCACCACCACTACCCTCGTCGTTCTGCTGTCCAAAAAGGAAAAGGAACAAGACAATCTCGTCATCTCACCAAAAGCTTTAAAACCAAACATCAACGTCCTTCCCTCCAAAGACGTAGACCTTTAAAGAAAAAGAAGAGACACCAAAAAGGAGGATCCTTTGACAATTTTGGGAAACACATTGTTACCTTTTTGACAAAGCGCTAGTTCCCAAAAAAAAGTAAATAAAAGAGAGTGTATACCAAGTCATTGACACTAGTGGTATTGTGAAACGAACAAGCAAAGATGGCACCTCGCAGAAAACATTTTTCTACACTCCACAAAGGAAAGAAAAGGAAAGGACGTTTAGCCAAACATCGACACGTTCTTCGTCAAAGGACACAAAAGAAAATACCCAAACGTCAAAAGAAAAAGAGAAGTCACCAAAGAGGAGGCATATTTACTGGTTTTATTAAAGGTATGCAGAAACTAGACAAAGCAGCTAATAACCGAACTGGTATCTTTAGCCCTGCTTTTGAGGATTTAGCGAAGCATGCCGTTACCTTTTGGAGAAGCCAATAGAAAAAAGAAGATAAAAGAGGGTGTGTACCAAGTCTTTGACATCAGTGTATTTCTGGAACGAACAAGCAAAGATGTCACCTCGCAGAAAACATTCTTCTTCACCCCACAAAGGAAAGAAAAGGAAAGGACTACCTCCTCGTTTAGCCAAACACGGAGACGTGTTGTCCGTTCTGTCCAAAGCCTCTCCGCCCATGCGAAAACAAATCATTAAAACAGCCTCTAAAGATGTCATCGATACCGTGTGTGAATGTTGTTTGAATGTTTTGAAAGGCACGATACCTTTGTCTCCACACCAGAAAAAATGCTTCGCCAAACATCGACACGTTCTTCGTCAAATGGTCCAAAAGAAAATATCCGTCCGTCAAAAGAAAAAGATGTTGGTGCAACGCGGAGGATTTTTACCCATTCTTGCTCCTATGTTGACAAGCTTAATACCAGGTTTGCTACAAGGATTAACCCAAGGGATAACTCAAGGGATGGGTAGAAGATAAAAGGACCCTATGGAGCACCACAATCTCAGACATAACCTTTGAAAGCTCATGGAAGGACGAAAACTAACTTTGGTTCCTTACAAACGATGGATGGAATACCATCATTGGCAAGAACAACGATCCCCCCATTTACCACCCAATCCCAATTTGGCTGAGATGTCGCAATTACAACACGAATTGCAATCCTTGATCCATCGCCACGATTTATCCGAAACCGAAAAATCACAAAAGTACGGTCAACTCTTGAAACGGCTACAACTCTTTCATCAGAAAGCTGTGGAACAAACAGCTCAACCCACTTTGTCCGATTTTAAGGCTCTAATGAATAACCCGTCACCCTCACCCTCTACAGTGGTTAAAACAGACGTTACCCCACCATTACCCAAGGAAGAAGAACCCCATGATCTCTTTCAAACACCTACTACCACTCCCATTCCGAGTAAGATTGCCGCTTCCTTGTTAACTCCTTCTCCCACTCCCCCACGAGAAGAACTCAAAACTTGGGTTAAAAAGATGATGGCTACTCCTTCTTCGACAGATGTGAAAAAGAAAGAAAGGAAACCAGAAGTGAGAAAAGAAAAGAAGACCAAAGAAGCTATCCCATTACCTCCGCCACCACCATTACCCTCGACGTCAACTCCTGTGGCACATCGGACACGTAAAACCGTTTCCAAACAACCCGCATTTCGTCCCACCCAAAGCAATATCCTCGAAGAGTGGGTACCTTATTAACAAAAACCATGGAGAAGGTATTAGCCAGCATTTACTACGATCCAGCTCACCCTGCAGGTTACGGAGGTATTCAGAAATTGTATCGTGCTGCCAAAACTCGCCTGAAAAAGCTCCGTTTACCAGCAGTACAACGATGGTTACAAGAACAAGCGACGTACACTTTACACAAACCCATTCGACGAAAATTTCACAGAAGTCGCACTCAAGTGGAAGGCATCGATCATCAATGGCAAGCCGATTTAGCCGATGTCTCTCATTTAGCCACCTACAATCGTGGCTACAAATATTTGTTTTGTGTCATCGACGTCTTTTCTAAATTTGCCTGGGTCGTACCATTGACATCCAAATCGAGCGGAGAGTTAGTACGAGCTTTGCAACTGGTGTTGAAACAAAGTGGTCGTCACCCTCTTCGATGGCAAACCGACAAAGGCACCGAATTTCTGAACCAAGCTTTCCAACGAGAATTAAAAAAACGTGACATTCATTTTTTCACCACCGAAAATCCTGAAACCAAAGCCAGTATCGTGGAACGTTTTCAACGTACCTTGAAAGAACGCATGTGGAAATATTTTACGCATCAACACACTCTCAAGTACATCGACGTCTTACCACACTTAGTCCAAGCCTACAATCAATCTTACCATAGAAGCATTGGACGTGCCCCACAAGAGGTGACACCTGACAACGAAGTCACTGTTTTTGAGCGTCTGTTTGGTACGTCCCGGACGAAGGCTGTCCCCAAGAAAGGTAGAGAAGTGTTAACCCTAGGAGATTGGGTACGCATTGGCAAAACCAAACGCACTTTCGACAAAGGTTACTTACCCAACTGGACCACCGAATTGTTTCGTGTGACTGGACGAGTGCGCGATCGTCATCCTACCGTCTATAAATTGGAAGACATGAACGGAGAAGTATTAAAAGGAACGTTTTACTTGCCTGAGTTACAACGTGTTACCAAAAAAGAAGACGACGTGTACGACATTGAAAGCATTCTCGAACGAAGAACCCGCAAAGTAGGAAAACGTCGTGTCAAAGAAGTCAAAGTACGTTGGAAAGGATATCCTCCTAGTTTTGATTCTTGGATTGACGCTTCGCAAGTCATTGACTATAAAAAGAAGTGACCATCATGCCCTTTAATACAGCTTCAGCGACCACAGTGACTACTCCTTCACCCACGTCATCTCTGCAAGATTTACAAAAGCAACCCTTGTGGGTGTGGTGTGGAGAACGTGTCCCTAAAACGCAAATCGTTTTTTTCTGTCAAATCTTTGTGGTATATTGTGTCATTGGTGCAGCCATTGCTAATTTGAGTTTGCAACAAGGAGACAAACAATTGTGGACCATTTTACTCAGCAGTTGCATTGGGTATCTTCTTCCCAATCCTTCCCTGAAATACTCTTACAACGGGAACAACAGTAACAATATTGGGAGTCTTGCGGCCAACGTTAGTCCTTCTCCTGACAGTCACCCTTCCAATCACAATCCTCTTTTAGACACTCCTTTAACCTCGAGTGACTCCTCGGACAGAAGAACATTGGAAATATGAACAACACTATTAACCAATTTTACTTAACGTTACCTAGTGACAGTTCCATGGAGGTGTTTCCTAACAACACATTGTGTTGTTACACGTCTAAATTACCTCAAGCCATGCATTTGGATCAAGATGATCATTGGGAAGCAGCTTTAGTGGAAATAATACACCCGACACAAATCAAAAACATCGTCGAAAATCAAAACTTTTTCACAGTTGAAGTGTATGACAAGCCATTGCAACAAGCCTTAGATGAACGAGGCATCACTGGCATTGACATCAAGAAATCAGATGGACCCTTAACTAAACAACTGTCCACTCATGTGTTGACCATTCCTGCAGGCTACTATTTTAGTGGTCAACATTTAGTGACTACGATTGCAACCAGGTTCAATACTTTGTTTGGTAAACCCCTGGACAAAATCAAAGAAAGTGTTACCTTTGAGTACATTAAAGTGGCTCGTCGCCTCATGATCAAATTTTCAGAGAAGAAAATAATAACCATTACCTTTTGTCCTGAATTGTTTAATATTTTAGGTGGAGACCTCAAGATGCTCCCGAACAAAAAAGAAATACCAGGCATATCCAGTAACTTGGATTTTACCAAATATTTTCGATTCCCTGTAGAAATGAACCAAGGAATCAATTTGATGTTTGTGTACTCCGATGTGGTGGAGTACAATGTGGTAGGACACACCTCTGTACCGTTACTGCGTGTCATTCCTTTCAAAGTGGATACCACTACCGCTGAAGAAGAAGGTGGAAATACCTATCACGTTCACCGTGAATTTGTACATCCTCATTATTTACCCGTCAGTAAGTCGTATTTCGACAGTGTCAACATTACTATAAAAGGAGAACTAGGTCAAAATATTCCATTTACCAAAGGGAAAGTCACAGTGAAACTCCATTTTCAAAAACGATTCTCCAACAACTGAAAAAGTGATGTATCCTGTGTACCAAGGAGTCACTCGACAACGAGGACATGGTTTAGGAGATATGTTTAAATCAGCCTTTCGTTCCGTAGTCCCTGTTTTAAAACCAATGGTGACACGAGGATTGCACACCTTAAAAGATGCCGCATTGACTCACGGCAAAGATTTTCTTTACAATGTTCTCATTGACAAACAAAACCCCAAAGAAGCTTTTTTGAGAGCAGGCAAAAATACCTTGCTTCAAACGGGTAAAGAGCTTTTGGGTCGACGAGAAAGTCCTATAAATGCTCTGAACGGTACCACGTCTGACATTCCTACTTCCCTGACGACACAGCAAGGACAAGGTAGAAAGCGTCGACGAAGACACCCTTTCAAAAGTCTCCGTACCTCAAAAGTTCGAAAGACAAAGAAAAAAAGAACCGCTCGAGACTTAGACATTTTTGATTATTAAAAGTGAAGAAAAAAAACCTAAAGTAAAAATGATGCACCAAGAATCTTGTGCCTGTTCCAAGTCGGAACTGGATCTCTTTGCCATGCCACCCACGATGATGACCATGCAAGAAGCCCAATGGGTCGAATTTCATCCCGTCTCCTCTTTGACGGATTCAGCTCCCATCGAGTTTGAAATCAAAGGACAACCCGAAGATTACATCGATCTCAACAACAGTTACTTGTATTTGAAAGTGAAAGTAGCCAAAACAGACAACACCAATCCAGGAGCCAATGATAGAGTAGCTCCTGTCAACAATTTCATGCATTCCTTGTTCAGCGATGTGGATTTGTACATGAATAACAAACTGATCAGCAGTAGCATGGATACTTACCCTTACCGAGCGTACCTCGAAAATCTCTTGACGTACGGAAAAGAAGCCAAGAACACTCATCTAGATGCTTGCGTGGTATGGAAACCTGACACCGCAGATAAGTTTAACGACACAGCCTTGCCCGTACCAGCAGCTGCTGATGGCAGCGCTCCTGCCGATCCTCACAATGAAGGTTTTAACGAGCGTCGAAAGAAAATTTTGCAAGGACGTAGTTTAGAACTGTTCGATCGTTTGCATTTGGACATGTGGTTTCAAGAGAAGTATTTGCTGAACGGAGTAGATATTCGCTTGAGACTGAATCGAAGTAGTACTGCTTTCCATTTGATGGCTCATGCCAACGAATACAAAACCATTATCCAAGAAGCCAGGTTATACGTACGTCGCGTGGAAGTGTTACCTAAAGTGGGAAATGATATCAGTCACACTTTGAGCAGAACGACAGCCAAGTATCCGATACGACGCGTGGAAGTCAAAACGTTCACCATTGCCGCTGGACTCCGATCTAAGATCGAAGATCATCTGTTCCAAGGACAGTTACCCAAACGTTTATTCATCGGTATCGTCAGCAATGCAGCCCTCAACGGAGCCCACGATGAAAATCCTTTCCAGTTTAAACACAGCAGAGTATCCAAAATTGAAGTCAGTCGCGATGGCAAAACTTTGTGTACCAGACCCTTCGAACCCGACTTTGGCGAACAGAAAAATTACTTGAGGTCGTACTTGTCGCTGTACGAAGCCACAGGACAGTTAGGAACCAACACCAGTCACGGTATTTCCTACGACGACTATGCAAGAGGTTACACGTTGTGGGCTTTTGATTTCACTCCAGACCAAGGCAGCGACGAGGGACATTTTCACCCTATAAAATCTGGGCAACTGCGTGTGGAACTTCAGTTTGCAGCACCTCTTCCCGAAACGGTGAATATCATTCTGTATGCTGAATTCGATAATACCATAGAAATCAACAGTTTGAGAGAAGTCATTCTAGACTATTAGACAATATGGAAGACCCTTGTCCTTCTTTGAATAGTGAAGAATCCATGAAATGGGAGGTTACAGAAAAAGCAGAACCCCAAGACCAAAAAGAAGAGGTAGTGATCATACAATCCAGATGGCCAGAACAGGAACAACAATTAGTGGCTTGTTTTGCACAACACTTGGAAGATACAATGAGGGACCTGATTAAAATAGATTGTTATGGATGTCAAATCGATCATCCCAGTCAAATTCAACACGATAAATGTATGATGATGAGTCAAGAAGAAAAATTGGACAATTATCTGAACGAAGCTTGGAGTCTCATCTCCGAAGAAGCCGTGTTACTTCAGTGGTATAAAGGCTTACGTGATCATTCCTCTCCTCCATTGTTTGCTCGAGAAATCGATCGCATCGAAGCTCTCTTGGCCGAGAGTAAAGAGACGAAACAAACCGTCAGTTACTTGTCAGACCGTTTCAAACAAAAAGTCTGGATTGAATTGATAACTTATCATCACCTGTGAAGAAAGGGAAAAAAAATGGATACCTGGGAACTTTATTATCTTTTGAACCGTAGTTCGTACACTGCTTCTTGGAATCCTGTGGTGTGTGCTAAAGATGAACTACCTCATCGCAAACCTCAAGAGAATCAAGCTTATGTCATCAACACAGATGACAGTCATCTTCCAGGAACTCACTGGGTAGCTGTCTACTTTCCTCAAGAGGGTTGTGCGGAGTATTTTGATTCGTATGGATTGCCTCCTTTCGAAGAGGATATCATTGACTTTATGAGAAGAAATGCCCAGACGACACGATTCAATAATGTGAAATTACAAGGCACTGATTCTATGGTGTGTGGACAATATTGTATCTATTATCTGCATCATCGCAGTCTTGGATATTCTTTAGAACATTTAGTGACTTATTTTGATCGTCATTCGTCTCGAAACGACGACAAAGTAGATCGATGGTTTTGTGACCATTATGGCTATCTGTTGTCTTTAGCTAGGAAACGTAGTGTACATCAATCGCCCAATGACTTCCAACAGTGGAAATCTCAATTTAATTCACAACGTTGTCAACCATGTCAAAGATAATGTATTAGTGTTATGGAAGAAAAACATGTTTGTTCTTTGAAAAAATGTTTGTTCTTTGAAATAATGTTTGTTCTTTGAAATAATGTTTGTTCTTTGAAATAATGTTTGTTATTTGAATAAAAATGTTGTGTTTTGAAAACCAATGTGTCTGTCGTTTATTTTACATTTGTATTCATATAAATGTTCTTTGACTTTTCTTTCTATCCCTCACATCAAACTATCTAAACGTTTCAAAACCCTAAACCGTCGAGGGGTGTTTTCCATCACGTCCGCGCTTGAACCATATAATGCAGGGGTAGTCTCCAGTCTGGCCATCCATTGTTTGACTCATCCTCCTACGAAGATGTGCTCAAGACTAGCTAAGCTGAACGAAGCTTATGTCACTCTGCATCGTATCAGACACAATCTGATGCCAAAGCCTGAAGAGATAGAGAATGTGAGAATGCTACAAGTAACGGAAGACCTCATAGAAGAACTCTTCAGAGAGGAAATTCAAAAAGAGAAAGATGAATGGACTGAGAAGTATCGACTTCAAAAGCAGCAGAGAGAGCAGAGAGAACATCAGCAGCAGCAGCAGCAACAACATCAGCAGGACCCAGACAGAAGTTTTGTCGACTGTCGTGTGGATACGAAAGAGTTCTCTTTCTCTTTCCGAAGAAGCAGACCCTATCGTGTAGCCAAACGAGGACGCAATCTTAGACGATAAAAGATTGTCATCCTTCCTCGTACACACACACACAAAAAAACAGCCCTTTTCAGGGCTACCCAATATTCTCGAAAAGAATTAATAATTCAATTTGCTTATGGTATGTGAGGAAGTTAGAAAAAATTAGAAGTGAGTCTATAATCACTGTCTCTTTTTACTTTTGTTTTGAAGTGTGTCTATAAGCACAACATATTTTTTCAAAATAACTTGTTCAATGTATAATTAATATGAGTCAAGTATAAAAGTGAGTGAGTGTTTTATTTTAAAAGTCAGCTTGTTTTGATGATGATAGGAATAATGTAAGTTTTTTGGATCTAGGGGTGTTTTCCATCACGTCCGCGTGTTTTGTTTTTTTGGTAATGATAGGGATACTGTAAGATTTTTGGATCTAGGGGGTGTTTTCCATCACGTCCGCGCTTGAATTATATATAAAGAAGCACTCGTCAGTCTGGCTACCCATCGTTGGCGCATCAAAGAAGATGAACAGAGTACAGAAATTAAGAGAACTTCAAATGCATTTGGAGAATGCTAGGCGTCTCCTGGACGAACTGGCAATGGAGGCAGAAGAAGAACAGACTAGGATTGAAAAAGAAGAGGAGGAAAGAAAAAAGAAAGAAGAAGAGGAGAAGAAAAGCCCTATCTTGTCTCACCGCATGATGAGACAGACTAGTAAAGTCAAGCCCGTGGTTAGGACACCTTCACCACCAGAATCAGTTCGTCCACTACAGGAGCAGCCCCCACCGCAACAATCACAGCCTCGACCGCAACAACTTCAGCCGCATCCACGGTTGCGGAATAGAGGAAGAAATGAAGAGACTTTCACTATCCCTCAAACAGAAGATTGGGATAGTGAAGCCACTCATTCTCCCTCTGCACTCCCAATCACAAGAGTGAATTGGGAGAATGATTGGAGCAGGAGATGTGTGTGTGGGGCTAGACCTGGGAGATGCCAGCATTAACCAGGTGCAATTTGAAGTTTTAAAAACAGCCCTTCTCAGGGCTACACAAATAACAAGAAAAGAAATACTATGTCAATTGCCAATGGGTGTGAGAGAGGAGTAGTGTGATTATAAACACTGACTCTATTTAGATGGTATATGGTGTAATTTTGGATAGTATATAATAGGGTTTGTTTTGTCTGCTTCCCCGTGTGTGTGGTTGGTATAGGGTGTGATTTTGGATAGTATATAGTAGGGTTTGTTTTGGCTGCTTCCCCGTGTGTGTGGATAGTATAGGGTGTGATTTTGGATAGTATATAGTAGGGTTTGTTTTGGCTGCTTCCCCGTGTGTGTGGTTAGTATAGGGTGTGATTTTGGATAGTATATAATAGGGTTTGTTTTGGCTGCTTCCCCGTGTGTGTAGTTAGTATAGAGTGTGATTTTGGATAGTATATAATAGGGTTTGTTTTGGCTGCTTCCCCGTGTGTGTGGATAGTATAGGGTGTGATTTTGGATAGTATATAATAGGGTTTGTTTTGGCTGCTTCCCCGTGTGTGTGGATAGTATAGGGTGTGATTTTGGATAGTATATAGTATGGTTTGTTTTGGCTGCTTCCCCGTGTGTGTGTGGTTAGTATAGGGTGTGATTTTGGATAGTATATAATAGGATTTGTGAATAGTATCTAATATGACAAGTGAATGTAGGGGGTGTTTACTTTCACGTCCGTGCTTAAGATATATATACTCAAAGTGACTGACATTAGAACCATTCCACGGAATAACCATAGAAGATGGCAAAAGCATCAAGTTTATTCAACAATTTAAGACACAGCTATTTCTGGATATTAGACGGGGAATATGAAGTGGAAAAACTACATCATAAATGGAAGATTGCGAAGAGTTTGGACTTTGCAAAAAGACTGAAAATAGCCAGGGAGCTCTTAGGAGGAATGCTAGAAGAAGAAGCTAAAAAGTTACGAGGCTGCATTAATCCACCCTATGTTAGAGTGGGGACATTGAAGCAAGTAATAGATATTGTCGAAAACGTCAAGTGTTTTTTGAATAATATCTTGACAGAGTACCCCCATGTCCAAAAGGGTTTGGACCCGCTCAAGAAAGCTGAAGAACTGATGAGAAAGGAACTATTAGAAGAAGTGAAGAAGATAAAAGATAACTGGAGTAAGGAGAGAAAGGAAAGAAAGGACAATGAAAACCAAAAAAAGAAAGAGAACTTTGAAAGATTAAATAACAATTGGATCAAGATACAAGAGAAGTTTAGAGCTATGGGACATCCTGATTGGATTCCCGAGGAAGAAAAGAAGAAGAAGGGAATTATTGGTAAAATCAAAAGGTGGTGGAACAAAGGCAGAAAATAAAAGAAGAAGTATCCAAAGGCCCTTTTCAGGGCCACTCATAAGTCTCGAAAAGATAGTAGCTTTCATTGCCACCCTTTTTTTCCCTTGTCCCTATATAGACCCACCCTGTTCCATGTCCCTTGACGCTAGATAGACCCAAATAGTTCTCATGTTCAATTTCCCTTGACGCTAGATAGACCCACCCTGTTCAATTTCCCATGACGCTAGATAGACCCAAATACTTCCCATGTTCAATTCCCCTTGACGCTAGATAGGCCCACCATGTTAAATTCCCCTTGACGCTAGATAGACCCACCATGTTAAATTCCCCTTGACGCTAGATTAGCCCAAGCTGTTTTTGACTGGATTTTCCCTTGACGCTAGAGTGCCCCATATTACTACTGACAAGCTATCGGTACGGAAAAATAATAAATAAACACTTCTATGATAACAAAAAGAACACCCTAACTGTCCAAATGCCAAACCAACCTTTCCTTGATGATCCGCAACTTATTTTGTTATAAAAAAATATAAACATCTTGTGTATAAAATATTATATAAAAATTATAGAAAATAAAAAACGGGAATGCTCCATTTAGTAAAAGGAGCCTTTACGAGTTTTTCGTAAAATGGCAAAATAGTAAAAGGAGGTCTAGTAGATTTCTCAACTATAGGATATTATATGCATAGGAACCTTAAGGCTTTATTTGGGAAAAGGAAAGATTGAAAAAAATCGTAAATGCTCAAAACAATAAAAGGAGGATTGATAGTATTCTATGGAATAGAATATTGTACGCATAGAATTGAGGATCGTCAAGGAAAGGTTAGTTTGGTATTTGGACAGTTAGGGTTGTTTGTTTTTTTTTGTTATCATAGAAGTGTTTATTTATTATTTTAAAGCTTCTAAATTTGGCCCTCCCTGCTGCAACTATGATGGATTTGTAAAAATCTATACTGACGGCTCAAAATCTAAAGAACTACATAGAACGGCTGCAGCGGTAGTGATCCCAGAACATCAAATCACATTTACGACAAGACTACCGGATGAATGTTCCATATATACCGCGGAATTCTGGGCCATCAACCGAGCTCTAAAATGGATAGTAACACAAAATCAAAAACAGTACGTCATCATAACAGACTCACTTAGTGTACTTGAAAGTATTGAGACAGGTAATTCCAAAAGTAAACAAAACCTGCTAGAGGACACTCAGCTGACCATCAGGGAAGCAGATAAATCACAGCAAACCATACACTTCTTGTGGGTGCCATCTCACATCAATTTGCCTGGAAATGAAAAAGCAGACCAAGCAGCGAAAAGCAGTCTGATGAAAGACCAAATTGAACCCGGACAGTACAACACTCATGAACTATACAGTCAAGTCAGTGACATAATTAATAATAAATGGCAACAACAATGGGAAAACTCCACAAAGGGTAGACATCTATACCAACAACAAAAAGAGGTCACTAGAACCCGACGTTTACCAAAAAGCCTGCAGCCATTGATATTAAAATCATCAACATAATCAGAACAGGTAAAACCTACTAAATGGCAGCTTTATGTAACATATAAGTACAGGACCCAAGCCGGATAAATGTTCACACTTTCCAGAAACTGAAACATTGGAACATGTATTCAACATATGTCACAAATACCATCGACAACGTACCGTCCTCCAACTACAACAAAGACAACTTTACTCAGTTACATCATTCCCCCAAATTCTAGATAAAAGGTGTAACAAAACCGTAAATACTACCTATATAAATATTCTTAATTACCTAAAATCAATAGACATAAAACACAAAATATAAATATCAAAACCATCAAATAACTAAATAAACTTAAACATAGCCATAGAGTTAATATTTATCAATCAAGGGGCCAGAGCAGACAATAACACCGATAGCTCAAAAGCAGACCCACGTAACAATGCCTTAAATAAACAGAGAAAAAAATAAATATTATAACTACCAAATAAATAAATAATTAAGAAGGCCATATCGGTTAAAGGTGCCAGAGCGGATAGTAATACTGCTAGCTTAAAAAAGCAGAACCACTTAATAAAACCCTAAAATAAATATATAAAAATAAATATATAAAATAAAAGACAAAAGGGGAAAGGAAGGGAAAGGGGTGGGTGGGGGTGGGGATAATATAAACATTGTAACGCGAGGAAAAAAGGAAGAAAGGAAGAAAACGGAGAAAGGGAAGAAGGAGAAGAGGGGAAAAGAGAACATTACATTAAGGAGTGGCAAAATGTAGGTACAGTAAATCCAGTCAACCGACAAGTGGCAAGATAAATACAAGTGTGATGAGAACACCGGGCTCAAATAGTGATAGTTCAAGGAAACATAACACCAACCAACCGACAAGAAAAAGTAGAAAGAAAGGGAAAAAAGGAGGGAATAAGGAAAAAGAAAGAGGAAAGAAGGGAATAGGAATAAAGTGGGAAAGAGAAAAGGGAAAAAAATAGAAAAAGAAGAAGGAAGAAATGAAATTACACCAAATACACCCGACTCCAACTCAATTTTTTTTTCATTTTTTTTCCCTCAGGGTTCTCATTTGGTATGAGAACCCTTTTCGAACAATCTCTTTCTCGAAATCTAACTTGATCATTTTTGACCACTGCTCAAAATTAACAAGCTAAAATACCTAACAGTGACTACACTCATTTATGTCGCTAAGACATTTTAGCAATTAAATTTGTTAAGGACCTACAACATGTACACTATGCACTAGAAATATTTATTGATAGGAAAGATGAAAAATTCTATACTATATGGATTTGATATAATTGCACAGGTGGCTTACACATTATTGGTATATTTTATGTCCATAATAAAACTGGACTAGATTAGAAATAAGGGCGTTTCAAGCGTAAACAATGGCAACATCCAGGAGTGTGGAGAAACAGAAATAGGTTCAACTGATAGTCGACGAAAACATGAGTGATCCATTGGACTTTATCTACTTTTACGTAACACGGGTTCTGATTAGATGTTGGTAATCTTGATTTCAAGCTCGGCCTATTCTCACACTGATGTAAAGTACAACTAAACTATTTGGCAACTCACTAATTACACAGATACTTAATACTTCATTTTAGAAGTAATGAGATATCAAACCGATTGGATTATGTCTTTAATTAGAGTGAAACAATTTGACAAACTAGCTTTCCTAAACCGGGTGCCTTCCTGCTTTGCCGTGACCCGACATGTTACTCTAAAGAGAGACTGCCACTTAACGGCGGTGCCGGGGAGACTTCGCCAACACAGCCTAGTGTAGTCAAAGTTACCTTTCGTCCCGACCAATCAAATAGCCCGACCCTCTGGCATTAACTGGTCGCGAAAGCACATAGTTGCGAATGCGACCTTAATTCATATTTTTTTAAAAAAATAGAACTATTATTCGGAATAACCATAGAAGAGGGTGACAGCGTCAACATTATTCAATAATTTAAGACACAGCTATTTATGGATATTAGACGGGGAATATGTAGTGGAAAGACTACATAATGAATGGAAATTTAGCAAAACAGACTGAAAATAGCCCGAGAGCTCTTAGAAAGAATGCTAGAAGAAGAAGCTGAAAAGTTACGTGGCTGCTTTAACACACCCTATGTTAGAGTGGGGACATTGAAGCAAGTGATAGATATTGTCCAAAAAGTAAAGTGCTTTTTGGATAATATCTTGACAGAGTGGCTCCATGTCCAAAATGGTTTGGACCAGCTCAAGAAAGCTGAAGAACTGATGAGAAATGAGCTATTAGAAGAAGTGAAGAAGAAAAAAGACAACTGGAGTAAGGAGAGAAAGGACAATGAAAACAAAACAAAAGAAGAGGAATTTGAGAGATTAAATAACAATTGGATGAAGATACAAGAGCAGTTTAGAGCTATGGGACATCCTGACTAGATTCCCGATGACGAAATCAAGAAGAAGAAGAAGGGAATATTTGGAAAATCAAAAGGTGGTGGCACAACGGCAGAAAATAAAAGGAAGAAATACCCAAAGGTCCTTTTCAGGGCCACTCATATACCTTCAAAAGATATTTGATTTCTTTGCCTCCATTTCCCTTGCCTCTAAACAGACCCAGATATAAATAATATTCCCATGTTAAATTACCTTTGTTTCTATATAAGGCCTCCATGTTAAATTTCCCTTGTCGCTATATAGGCCCACGATGTTAAATTTCCCTTTTCGCTATAAGGGCGTACGACCTTTTTGAGTGGATTTCCCATTGCCGCTATAGGGACCCCATATACTACTTATAAGACCGTTGAAAAAGATCTTTTCAAATCCATCAACACAGAAACGGGCGAAGAATAAATATTTCAATCAATAAATGCAGCTTTTAAATAATTTGACCTTAACCCGGGTTCAGCACAATATGTCGCACAAAATATAGAAAATTCCTCCTTTTCGAAAAGATTTCAGAAAAAAAAATTGGTTTGAAAATATAACTGATTAGAGAGACTGGCGAAGTTTTAATGACCTGAGCCATACAATATTTTAATATTATATTACCTTCGGAATGACGTGTAGCAGATATTATACGAAAGCCTTCTCTCTTAAAAAAGATGTAACTTTTCAGAATTGCTCAAGAACGATATTTACCTGGAATGAGCATCTTTTAAGGGAGCTAACTTTACTAAGAAAGTGTATAATCTTGTAAGGGAAATAATCGCGTAATTATATAGAGTTGTTTAATTCTCTGAATGATAAGGTTTAATCTAACGTATTTTTCTTTTATTAATGATAAAATGTTCTGATTTTTATAAAATAAAACGCATAAATAATATATATTTGTTTGTTTTGCATCTCACAGGTTTCTGATTCACTTCGATTTGGTCAGCAATACTAACTAAGAAAATGAAAATATACGGATCACAAACGTTTCTTCTAGATTTCCAAGTATGTTGACTCTGCCAGTTTTAAATATTGAGGCTCCAGCTTAATGATCCAAATTTAACACGATACACAATTCCAATAATATCACAACATGGTGGGCGCCATTTTGCACTCTCTTGGAATTGATTTTGGGGGGAGTTTGTGCAAGAAATGTTGAACATAGAGAGGACCGTGTCTGTCTGTGCTGTCTGTCTGTATGTTTGTAATTCTACGAGAACTTATAATAGCTATTTATCGAGAATAATATTATTAGAAAAGGCAATAATACCACTTCCAGTAGTACCAAGAAGATCATAATACTCTTCGTGTGTTTTTAGTTGATTTACTTTTTCAGAACACTTTAAAAAATCTTAATCATCCCTGCTGATACTACCCATACTATCATGAATTCTAAAGATCATCTTATAATAATTATCATCATTCAATTGTTGATGTTCTGATAATACATCAGAGAAATAATTTGAATCATCTGCAGTACATTTGTCTAATTGATCATCCTCCATATCGTTATTTTTTTTTATAGGTTCCAGGTCTAAGTGTATCAAATACTTTTTGAACAGATGTAAGAATTTTTCTCTCTTGTGGGTTCAGCTGTTTTTGTTCATTCGTTCGCTGTTTTTGTCTTCCTAATTGATTGCTGGTTTCTTTCTTAATATTGACCGAACGCATTGTTTACCACCTTGAGGTATGTTATATACGGTGCAGTTTTTTGTGTAGATTAGACTTATGTTAGTTTTAATTTTATAAAACATATCAGCCCATTGTTGTAGACTAGAAATATATTTTCCATATGTCGGCCTCAACATTTTTTTTCTATTTTCATAAGTCGTAACAACAAAGAGCTGGAAACTCATTAGAATGAGTTTGATCGATTGTTTTAAAGCATCTTCAGTAAATTTATTATGTAATGCTTCAATTATTTCTTCATCAGTTTTGTTTCTCCTTAGCAATAGGTTACATTCCATTCTTATTGTCACTATAAAACCACTCCACTTCCCTTGACGCTATACAGTCCCAATGGTCCTTATGTTCAACTCCACTTGACATCAAACGTTCAGAGGGTGATTTTTAAACTTTGACGGCAAAAGTGCCCGTGTGTGTGTAATTGTGTGTGTGTGTGTGTGTGTGTGTGTGTGTGTGTGTGTGTAATGTATTTTGCCATTGACGCTAATGTATCCCACAATAATAATTTCGATTGTTTCTTTATCAGTTTTGTTTCTTTAGTAATAGGTTTTGCTAAATGATGCATTCTACCAGGAAGACCTTGTAAATGTCTTAATGTTTCTTCCGTTTTTTTCATCTACTTTGTGAAGTTCAGGTCCAAGAGGTTTAGATGTTTCATTAACAGGGTTGGATAATTGTTGAGAACTTTCTACAAAATCTATGTATGACTCCTGGCTATCTTGTAATTTTTTCCTGACAGTCACGGACTGGTAGACATTTCTAAATTGCTTATAATCGCGCTCATGCCCACCGAGTGGTTAATGCTTCAACAACCGGTCATCGGAGTAAACATCACCCGGACACGTTTAAAAAACTACCAAGACACCAACTAGTAACAAAACAAACTAACCCCAAGAGAGACTCTTGGAGAGACTCTCTCGAAAGTTAGAAGCTGTGTTAGTAGTAATATGGGGCACTATAGCCTCAATGGAAAATCCAGTCAAAAAGGGCTTGGGGCACTATAGCCTCAAGATTTATAGCCTCAAGGGAAAATCCAGTCAAAAACAGCTTGGGGCACTATAGCCTCAAAACAGCTTGGGGCACTATAGCCTCAAGGGAAATTTAACATGGTGGGCCTATATAGCGTCAAGGGAAATTGAACATGGTGGGCCTATATAGCGTCAAGGGAAATTGAACATGGTGGGCCTATATAGCCTCAAGGGAAATTAAACATGGGGAATATGATTGGTATAGGGAAACTGTAAAGCGACAAGGGAAAAAAAAGGTGGCAATGAAAGCTAATATCTTTTCAAGACTTATGAGTGGCCCTGAAAAGGGCCTTTGGATACTTCTTCTTTTATTTTCTGCCGTTGTTCCACCACCTTTTAATTTTACCAATGATTCCCGTTTTCTTCTTCTTTTCTTCCTTGGGAATCCAATTGGGATGTCCCATAGCTCTAAACTTTTCCTGAACTCTCATCCATCTTAGATTGAGTAGATCAATGTCCTCTTTCTTCTTTTTGTTCTTTTTTTCCTTTCTCTCCTTAGACCAGTTTTCTTTAATCTGGATCACCTGTTCTTCCATCACCATTCTCATCATTGCTTCTGCTTTCTTTAGCCTGTCTAGACCCCACTGCACATATTCCCACTCTATCAGATGTAATGTTTCTTCTAGAAAGCACCTGACTTTGATGACATGATTAAGTGCTTGCTTCAAGTCCCCTATTCTTATATATTTTGTTTTAATACGTCTTCTTAATTTCTGGTCTTCCTCCTCTATCATACCTTCTAATAGATCTCTTGCTAATTTCAGTTGGCTTACAAAGCCATGGTTACTCTGAAATTCTTCCTCAAGTCTTTCCACTTCATATTCTGCATCAAGGATCCCAAACCAGCTGTCTCGGAGTTGGATAAATAAGTCGAAATTCATCTTGATGTGTTCAAAATTGAATGGCTCCAAGGCATCATCATCAAGTTGGAGTTTTATAGTTGCCTCCGCCCACTAGGGGCATATGGGCAACTTTTATATCCAGCATATCACTGAACATTTATTTACCTTAACCGATGTACATTAGTACATTTATTAATTTGGGCGTTATACCGAATTACTAAAAAGTAACTATCGGTATAAATGAAAGCCCTATGGGGCAGATAGGTAAGTCCCATCCACATCTATCCCCATCAACTTCATCAGCAGTCAGGCAGGAAGAGGCAAAGGAGGAGGTCCAGGAAAAGGCCCAAAACTTTAAAGTATCATCGTCTTGCACGCAGAGGCAGCCGAACGCACAACCGGACCGACAAACAAAGAAACCCAAGGAGTCCGAAGGTACCACACCCTTAATTACACCTGCAACCCCATGAGACATGTTTAAGAGATGTATGTGCTATAATATGCTGTGCTGTGTTTAGTATTGATGTTATTTATTGTGTTTCTTTACAATTGCAACATTGTGTTGCGGGGGTCTGATAGTCCTGGATTAAGACTACCTTATATACTCTAATAGGGTCATACTGAGTGTGTGTTATGTATGCAAATATGTCTATGAAGTTGCAGTCCCCTTTTGATTAATTTCAATTTAGTCCAGATTTTCTAATGGATGCCCTATACCAATTATGTGTAAGCCACCTGTGTAATTGAGTCAAGCTAGTTGAGTTACGAATTTCCTATCGCTTATTACTATGTCCCTAAGTAAGTACATTGTGTACTATATAATCTCCACCATCCTAACGGCAAAAAACCCTTCTTATGAGGGAAATTCACCCTAAGAAAAAACAAAAAACCTACCCTATTGAGTCAGAGTGACTATATAAGTTTGTTCTCGGTATATTGTTTAAGTTGTAATTTTTGTTGGGTGTGATCCAAAAGTGTCATATTTGAGATTGATATTTGGTCAGCCAAATAGAATTCTCTGATACCAATCGAGTGTGAGAATTCTGTATTTGTTGAATGAACATATAACATGGACAAGGACATAGAATTTAGAAATAGAGGAGAGAATTGGGTCTACACCAGCTTCCCAGAGAGACTGACTGGATTATGCAAAGAGGTATACCTAATTGTATACTTATGCGTAGGCACAGAGGTATACCAGGCTGTATACATGTGTGTACACCAATCCAGGCGATTTCTATACAGAAAAGAGCCTGTGTCCCCACTGTTTCACTAGCCTTTCCCTATTCCCAAGAGTTACAAAGGGTAGGAAATAGTAACAATACAAGACAGTACAACACAACAATTAACAACAATTAACAATTAGTATTATTATTAGTAGCAGCAACATTTACATTAATATCATTACATTATTATTAATACAAATATCAACATTAACATCAGTATCATTATTAGTAGTAACTGTAACATTAACATCATTATCATTAAGATTAGTAATAACATCAATATTAACATTATTAGTATTAGTAGCAACATGCCATTAATAGCACAAAAACAACATCAACATTAACATCAATACCAAGGCAACATTAACACTAACATCAATATTAACAATAATTATCATTAATTAGATAGCCCTGAAAAGGACTGTTCTGTAGACTGGTTTTCCACGTTTCCTCTGTTGTCCATGATAGCTCCAACTGGTCCATTTCCTTGAATTTTGTCCAAACAATTTTCACTTCCATTGAAGTCCAGTTCAAGATTAATGAATAATTTTGAATGTTTAATGCCACTAACTTTTATTCTGACAATGAGGTTGATGTTCATATGGATATTTTTCTCAGTCTACTCTTATAGCGGTGATCTCTGCTAGTATATGATTATGAGTGAGTGCAAATTCGCGAGTTGCGTATAAGTTCTTTATGAACTCAATATCTACACCCGATCATACCACCACTTCAGCAGAGTCATAGGCTAGTTTTAATTATTTATTTATTTTAAGTAGTAATAATAATAGAGTTCTATCCAATCCTAGACAGTTAATTTTAATTTTAGCGGTGATTTCTGCTATTGATACTATGAGTGAGTGCAAATTCGCGAGTTGCGTATAAGTTCTTTATGAACTCAATATCTACACCCGATCATACCACCACTTCAGCAGAGTCACAGGCTAGCTTTAGTTATTTGTAATTTTGAGTGTTAATAATAATAGAGTTCCATACAATCCTAAACAGTTAATTTTAATTTTAGCGGTGATTTCTGCTATTGATACTATGAGTGAGTGCAAATTCGCGAGTTGCGTATAAGTTCTTTATGAACTCAATATCTACACCCGATCACAACACCACTTCAGCAGAGCCACAAGCCAGTTATTTATTAATAAACTTATTATTATAATTTTATTAGTATTATTATTATTATTATTATTATTATTATTATGTAATATTGTTATATTTTATCAATTAAGTTTGAGTTTATAAGGAAATCAATTATGTTTTTAGCAGTTAATTGTATATTAGGTTGATTTAATTTAAGCATTTCTGGATATAGATTTATTAATGTTTCTATTTTTAATTTATTTTTAAGTTTATTTCTGTGAATAAGTGTATTTGTACATTTATTAAATATATGATCAAGGTCTTCTGGTTGTTTGCATCTAAAACAATTAATGTTATTTGGGAATATTCCTATGTATTTTCCAAAGCTGTTAGCCAACTTTGTTTTTCCCATCATTATCCTGTTCATTTTAATTTGTTCCCTTCTTGTATTACCTAATATTACTGGTGTTCTTTTAACAGTTTTGATGATATTGTGTAGTACTCTCCCTTTAGTGGATGAGCTCCAGGTTTTTTGCCAAATGGTATTTATCATGTTATATATTAATGTATACATTTCAGTGTGACTATATTGCAATGGGTCATAATATAATGCATTTATTTTATTATTAGCTGACTGATCAGCTAATTCATTTCCCTTTACACCTATGTGTGAAGGTATCCACAAAAAGTCTACTATAATTTTTTGTGTTTTAAGTTTAGTTATTTGATATTGTAATTGATATAAAAAGTTTTTCCTACTGTTGGAGTTATTATTATTAATAGTTTTAAGTACACTAAGAGAGTCACTTACTATTAGTGTTTTAGGTGGTTTATGTTGTTGTATCCACATAAGGGCTTGTAGTATAGCCCAGAATTCAACGCTATAGATAGAACAGTAATCTGGTAAGCGTCTGCCTTCATTTATTTGTAAATTAGGTATGACCCATGCAGCTGCTGTTCTTGCAGGGTCAACTGTTTTAGATCCATCAGAATAGATTTTTAAATGATTTTTATATTTATTATTTAACTTTTCATTTATAATCATTTTCAAAAAATGTGAATTTTGTATTTTATTGCCTTGATTTATCAGGGAGAAATCTACAGATATATGATTAAATCTCCAAGGAATTATAACTGGAGGTGTAATTTTTTGTACTTTAAATATATCCACAGGGAGTTTAGTTTTTATGGTATTTATTTGTTTACCACATGAATTTGAATATTTACCTTTTTTAATTAGTTGTTTATTACATTTTTTAATAATCTGTAGTGTGGGGTGAGTTTCCTTATGAGTTGACAGACGAGCAACATATCTTAACATGACCTCTTGTCTTCTCAAATTAAGTGGGAGTTCACCTGCCAAGACCTGCAACTCCTCTGTGGATGTAGATGGTAATGCTCCAGTGGCTATAAGAAGAGCTTTTCTCTGTACTTGTATAATTTTATTTAGTAGTGTGATTGATGCCGTAGCATAAATCTGACACCCATATTCAATTTTAGATCGAATAAGTGATCTGTAGAGAGTAATAATTGTTTTTTGACAGGCACCCCAATGTGTACCTTGAATACTTTTAATTAGGTTAAGGTCCAAATTACATCTTTTCACTAAATCCTTAATGTGGTATGACCATTTCATGTGTTGATCAAAATACATTCCTAAAAATTTATATACTTTTACAAATTTAATATCCTGATTTTGTAAGGTGAGTTTAGGGTATGTTATATTATGTTTATGAGGGGTAAATAGTATAGCTACTGTTTTTTGATGTGAGAATTTAAATCCCCATTTATCAGCCCAATTACCTATATTGTCTAAGCTATTTTGTATTTCAGCAATATGTTTTTGATTTGATGGGTTACCTGCTCTCCAAAGAGCACTGTCATCAGCAAATTGTGAAAGTTCAACTTGCAGAGTAGCTAAATTTTTATCTAAATCATTGATCATAATATTAAATAGTGTAGGGCTGAGTACACTCCCTTGAGGGGTACCATTTTCTAAACTGTATTTTTCAGAATAAGTTGTTCCTACCCTAGTAATAATTTTACGGTCAATTAAAAAGTCATTTATGAAGTTATATATATTACCTGTTATACCATATTGATTTAATTTAGTTAATAGTCCCTTAGTCCATACCAAATCAAATGCTTTTTCCATGTCTAGAAAGACAGCAATAAGATTCCTGTTTTTCTTTTGATTGTTATTGAAAGCAAGTTTAATTGCAGTTTCTAATTTAATTAATTGATCTATAGTAGATCTATTATTTCGAAAGCTACATTGATTGTTAGATATAATATTATTGGTTTCTAAATGGTATTTCAATCTATTATTAATAATTATCTCCAATGGCTCCAAGGCTGACTGACTGACTTGTGGGTTTTTTAGTTGCCACCGCCCTCTAGGGGCATTTGGGCAACTTTTATAGGTATCATATCGATACCCATTTAGTGGGAGGGGTGTTCCCCCTCCCGTTTAAGTGCTTAATTGCACTATAGATTTAGGCGTTCCCCTGAATTACTAAAAAGTAACTATCAGGGGAAATGAAAGCCTATATTGGGGGTGGGTAGGAATAGTACCTACACACACCCACCCCTATCATCCAATCGAGCAGTTGTAAGGTAGCGAGGGGAAATGTTTCCTCATTTCGCTAGTAATTTTGTGAGCAGGAACGGCAAAGGAGGAAAAGGTCCAGGTCCAGGAGGGCGTTGACACAGCAGCACACACCAGAGCACGCAAACAGAAGACAGCAAGGCCACGAACGCAGTCCACACCTGAAAAAACAAGGTCATACCAAAGGTCAAATTCAGTCCAGTTGTACTAATGGACAAATAGCATCCAATAATGTGTTAGCCACCTGTGCAATTATTCAAATATTTAAGTTGAAGAATTATTATTTATCATCCTATTGTTCTAAAAATCTAGTACATAAGCGTACATGAAGTAAGTCCCTAACAAATTTAGAAATTAAAATGTCTAAGCGACATAGTAGTGTAGTCAATGGTAGGTAATTTTTGGTCTTGAATTTTGCTGGAGGCAATACCAATAAAGTCAAATTAGCTTTTTAGGGCCACGGAAAGTTATTCAAGGAGGGGTACTCGTAACCAAATGAGTCCCCTATTATTCAGGCGAATGAAAAGATAAATGGCATATATCTTTTCGTTGTACTGCTTTATCCGAGTATTCTGATGGTGACGACTTTTCCGTGGACAGCTGTATTTCCATCAATTTGTTGGCTATCTAAGGTAGAGTTTCGCTGACTTGATAATGCCATCCTACGGCAGCCTGCGGGTTACTCAATATTTTGGCATCACCAGTCAGCGCGCCTCAGGTCCGCCATATTACTTAAATTCCCATGGCTGGTTGTAATATGGTTCCAGCAACTTGATGTAGGGGCAATCCAACTTCCAAGTCCGCCATTTTTCTTCTTCACGTAGTTTAAGTAGGCGATTCAGTTTCTGCATATCTTCAATCTCTGCCACTTGTTAAAGGGACTTATAAAATATCCAAAATGTTTCCACTGCATCGTCCACCGCTGTACATGTTGATATTTCTCTCTGTAGTAGTGATGTGATAACGCTTCAGTCCGTCCTTAGCTGTGAAGCCCGGGAAACATGCTCTCGCAATCCGCCGTGACGTCATCAGATCGCCTGCTCCAGAAAAGCCGTCCTACTCGGTCTGCAGTCTTCGCCTGAATGTGAATGGCTCCAAGGACTGACTGACTTTATAGGCTGACTGACTGACTTGTGGGTTTTTTAGTTGCCACCGCCCTCTAGGGGCATTTGGGCAACTTTTATAGGTATCATGTCGATACCCATTTAGTGGGAGGGGTGTTCCCCCTCCCGTTTAAGTGCTTAATTGCACTATAGATTTAGGCGTTCCCCTGAATTACTAAAAAGTAACTATCAGGGGAAATGAAGGCCTATATTGGGGGTGGGTAGGAATAGTACCTACACACACCCACCCCTATCATCCAATCGAGCAGTTGTAAGGTAGCGAGGGGAAATGTTTCCTCATTTCGCTAGTAATTTTGTGAGCAGGAACGGCAAAGGAGGAAAAGGTCCAGGTCCAGGAGGGCGTTGACACAGCAGCACACACCAGAGCACGCAAACAGCAAGACAGCAAGGCCACGAACGCAGTCCACACCTGAAAAAACAAGGTCATACCAAAGGTCAAATTCAGTCCAGTTGTACTAATGGACAAATAGCATCCAATAATGTGTTAGCCACCTGTGCAATTATTCAAATATTTAAGTTGAAGAATTATTATTTATCATCCTATTGTTCTAAAAATCTAGTACATAAGCGTACATAAATTAAGTCCCTAACAAATTTAGAAATTAAAATGTCTAAGCGACATAGTAGTGTAGTCAATGGTAGGTAATTTTTGGTCTTGAATTTTGCTGGAGGCAATACCAATAAAGTCAAATTAGCTTTTAGGGCCACGGAAAGTTATTCAAAGAGGGGTACTCGTAACCAAATGAGTCCCCTATTATTCAGGCGAATGAAAAGATAAATGGCATATATCTTTTCGTTGTACTGCTTTATCCGAGTATTCCGATGGTGACGACTTTTCCATGGACAGCTGTATTTCCATCAATTTGTTGGCTATCTAAGGTAGAGTTTCGCTGACTTGATAATGCCATCCTACGGCAGCCTGCGGGTTACTCAATATTTTGGCATTACCAGTCAGCGCGCCTCAGGTCCGCCGTATTACTTAAATTCCCATGGCTGGTTGTAATATGGTTCCAGCAACTTGATGTAGGGGCAATCCAACTTCCAAGTCCGCCATTTTTCTTCTTCACGTAGTTTAAGTAGGCGATTCAGTTTCTGCATATCTTCAATCTCTGCCACTTGTTAAAGGGACTTATAAAATATCCAAAATGTTTCCACTGCATCGTCCACCGCTGTACATGCTGATGTTTCTCTCTGTAGTAGTGATATGATAACGCTTCAGTCCGTCCTTAGCTGTGAAGCCCGGGAAACATGCTCTCGCAATCCGCCGTGACGTCATCAGATCGCCTGCTTCAGAAAAGCCGTCCTACTCGGTCTGCAGTCTTCGCCTGAATGATGAATGATGATGATGGACTTTATAGGACTGACTGACTGACTATGAGTGTTTTAAAGTTGCCACCGCCCTCTAGGGGCATATGGGCAACTTTTATAGCCACCATATAGGTGGCCATTTAAGATCCCTTGGGGAGGGTCGCTACTCCCCCCCCTCAGGATTTATAGTGCTTAATTGCACTATATTTTAAATAGGGCGTTCTCCCGAATTACTAAAAAGTAACTATCGGGAGAAATGAAGGCCCTTTTTGGGGTGGGTAGGAATAGTACCTACACACACCCACCCCTATCATCCTATCATCCAATCGAGTTGTAAGGTAGCGAGGGGAAATGTTTCCTCATTTCGCTAGTAATTTTGTGAGCGGAGACGGCAAAGGCGGAAAGGGTCCAGGTCCAGGAGGCGCGGGCGACACAGCAGCACACACCAGGGCACGCAAAGAGACAGACAGCAAGGCCACGGACGCAGCATACACCTGAAACAAAAGAGCCCTACCCAAGTCAAATTCAGTCCAGTTTTACTAATGGACAGCTTAACATCCAATAATGTGTAAGCCACCGGACTTTATAGGACTGACGATTGCGTATATATATCTTAAGCACGGACGTGAAAGTAAACACCCCCCTACATTCACTTTTCATATTATATACTATCCACAAACCATATCATTTACTATCCCAAATCACACTATATACTATCCACACACACGGGGAAGCAGCCAAAACAAACCCTATTATTTACTATCCAAAATCACACCATATACTAACCACACACACACACACACACACACACACACGGGGAAGCAGCCAAAACACACCATATCATTTACTATCCCAAATCACACTATATACTATCCACACACACGGGGAAGCAGCCAAAACAAACCCTATTATTAACTATCCAAAATCACACCATTTACTAACCACACAGGGGGCCCCGAGTGGCCGAGTGGTCTAAAGCGCTGTCCGTTACGGACCACTGCCATCTCACCTCTGTCTGCGTGGGTTCGAGTCTAAGATTCGACTAATGTAGTTAAGTGAGAAAGCTTGCCAGTAGCTTCTCGTGGGTCGGTGGTTCTTTCCGGGGTTTTTCCGGTTTCTTCCTCCACCACTAATACTGGCCGCCATGTATAGCCTATATATTGTGCTGAAAAATGGCGTTAAACCATAAAAAACAAAAACAAAACAAACTAACCACACACGGGGAAGCAGCCAAAGACACCCTATTATTTACTATCCAAAATCACACCCTATACTAACCACACACACACACACACACACACGGGAAGCAGCCAAACACACACCCTATTATTTACTATCCAAAATCACACCCTATACTAACCACACACACACACGGGGAAGCAGCCAAAACACTCCCTATCATTTACTATCCAAAATCACACCATATATCATCTAAATAGAGTCAGTGTTTATAATCACACTACTCCTCTCTCATACCCATTGGCAATTGACATAGTATTTCTTTTCTTGTTATTTAGGTAGCCCTGAGAAGGGCTGTTTTTTAAACTTTAAAATGCACCTGGTTAATGCTGGCATCTCCCAGGTCTAGCCCCGCACACACATCTCCTACTCCAATCATTCTCCCAATTCACTCTTGTGATTGGGAGCGCAGAGGGAGAATGAGTGGCTTCACTATCCCAATCTTCTGTTTGAGGGATAGTGAAAGTCTCTTCATGTCTTCCTCTATTCCGCAACCGTGGATGAGGCTGTAGTTGTTGCGGCTGAGGCTGTGGTTGTTGCGGTGGGGGCTGCGCCTGTAGTGGACGAACTGGTTCTGGTGAAGGTGTCCTCACCATAGGCTTAACTTGACTAGTTTGCCTCATCATGCGGTGAGGCAAAATTGACATTTTCATTTCCTTCTCCTCTTCTTTCTTTTTACTCTTCTCCTCTTCTTTAATTCTGGTCTCTTCTTCTTCGGCCTCCATTGCCAGCTCGTCCAGGAGACGTCTAGCATTCTCCAGATGCATTTGAAGCTCTCTTAACTTTTGAACTCTGCTCATCTTCTTTGATGCGCCAACGATGGGTAGCCATACTAGTTAGTTAGTTAGTTAGTTTAATTAAAGTCGTTTTCGCCCATGTGGGCATGTACGACTGGTTAATTCCCTGTTTGGGGATAATTAATTATTTCGGGGGGAAGGAATCGTGCCTCATCCCCCACGCATTAATGCACTCATTTGAGTGCTTTTTAACTAGTCGACAGGTCGTGGCACCATAAGTGCCAAACGACCTGTATGGAAGACTGCATGAGTGGGAATAGACCCAACACGCACTCATTATAATCGATATTAGAATTGCCTGTCAGCTACATTATAAGACGTCTCATTGGATTGTTGCCTTTTATGACGTCACCCCGGTTCCGTGATTACACGCTCATCGGGGCACCTGATTTAGACGAGTGGGAATCGGCCCACACACTCGTCCATTTGTCCGTGTTGTCAGAGGGAAAGGAGGAAAGGAAGTCGACAGGGAGGCGCTGTAGTCAACTAGATGGCTGCTGAATGATAATATCAAATTAATCCCAGTTGGTTTTTTTGTGTTATTGGGTTCCCTAATACCAATTATGTGTAAGCCACAATCGTAATTAGCCAGACTGACTGACTGAAATGGATGTTTTTGAGTTGCCACCGCCCTCTAGGGGCATATGGGCAACTTTTATAGCCACCATATCGGTGGCCATTTAAGGTCCCTTGGGGGGGGTCGCTACTCCCCCCCCTCAGGATTTACAGTGATTAAATGCACTATATTTTAAATAGGGCGTTCTCCCGAATTACTAAAAAGTAACTATCGGGAGAAATGAAAGCCCATGGGGTGGGTAGGAATAGTACCTACACACACCCACCCCTAACAACCAATCGGAGCAAACAGTGGTAGCGAGGGAAAATGTTTTCTCATTTCGCTAGTAATTTGGTGAGTCGGACAAGGCAAAGGTGGAAAAGGCCCAGGTCCAGGAGGGCGTCGACACAGCAGCACACACCAGAGCACGCAAACAGCAAGACAGCACAGCAAAGGACGCAGTCCACACCTGAAACGAAAAGGTCATACTAAAGGTCAAATTCAGTCCAGTTGTACTAATGGACAGCTTAACATCCAATAATGTGTTAGCCACCTGTGCAATTACTCAAATATTTGAGTTGAAGAATTGTTATTTAATTTCCTATCATTCAAAAAAAGCTAGTACATAAGCGTACATGTAATAAGTCCCTAACAAATTTTGAAATTAAAATGTCATAGTGACATATAGTAGTGTAGTCCATGGTAGGTAATTTTTGGTCTTAAATTTAATGGAGGCGGCACCAATAAGGTCTAATTAGCTTTTTAGGGCCACGGAAAGTTATTCAAATAGGGGTACTCGTAACCAAATGAGTCCCCTATTATTCAGGCAAAGACAATGAAAATCTTTTCATTATGCGACTGCATTTTTCCTGTGAGCCCAGTCTTGTAGAAACAGCCTACAGGTTGCTGTAATGGTGTCCAGCTTGAGTTATCACAGTAGTTTTCCAGCATGGCTCGGTTTCCCGTCGCCCCGGCTCGGTTTTCCCGTCACCGCTATCTGGTTACTTGAAGCTCCTATGGGTGCCTTTATTTATTTGATAAGCACGCCTATGGTCTTCTTATTATTTCTGTGTCTCTGCTGTAGAGCACCGGTCAGCTCTGTGTAGTCCGGTCCTGCTCGTTCCGTGTTCTCTGCCTGAATCTAATGAATGTGTAGTCAGACTGACTGACTGAAATGGGTGTTTTTGAGTTGCCACCGCCCTCAAGGGGCATATGGGCAACTTTTATAGCCACCATATCGGTGGCCATTTAAGGTCCCTTGGGGAGGGTTGCTACTCCCCCCCCCCTCAGGATTTACAGTGCTTAAATGCACTATATTTTAAATAGGGCGTTCTCCCGAATTACTAAAAAGTAACTATCGGGAGAAATGAAAGCCGATGGGGTGGGTAGGAATAGTACCTACACACACCCACCCCTATCGATATCAACCAATCAGAAGCAGAGTTATTGGTAGCGAGGGAAAAAGCTTTCTCATTTCGCTAGTAATTTTGGTGAGTCGGAAGCAGAAAAGGCGGAAAGGGCCCAGGTCCAGGGGGAGCCACGACACAGCAGTACACACCAGAGCACGCAAACAGCAAGACAGCACAGCAGGACGCAGTCCACACCTGAAACGACAAGGTCATACTAAAGGTCAAATTCAGTCCAGTTGTACTAATGGACAAATTAACATCCAATAATGTGTTAGCCACCTGTGCAATTATTCAAATATTTAAGTTGAAGAATTGTTATTTAAAGTCCTATCATTCAAATAAAACTAGTACATAAGCGTACATATAATAAGTCCCTAACAAATTTAGAAAATTAAAAATGTCTAAGCGACATATAATAGTGTAGTCAATGGTAGGTAATTTAGGTCTTGAATTTTGTTGGAGGCGGTACCAATAAGGTCAAATTAGCTTTTTAGGGCCACGGAAAGTTGTTCAAAGAGGGGTACTCGTAACCAAATGAGTCCCCTTACTTAGCTGGAATTTTTATAGCTATAACCGTTCACTAGGAACATATGTACAGCTTTTATAGCTACCATGTCGGTAGCCATTTAGTTTCTCTTAAAGTGCTTAATTGCACTATCAATTCATTAGGCGTTCCCCTGAATTACTAAAAAGTAACTATCAAGGGAAATGGAGGCCTATGGGGTGGGTAGGAATAGAGCATACACACACCCACCCCCATTCGACATCAACCGACCAGAGCCGACAGCAACGGCAAAGGAGGAAAGGGTCCAGGTCCAGGAGCGCAGCGACACAGCAACACACACAAGAGCACACAAGAGAGAGACAGCAAGGCCACAGACGCAGTCCACACCTGAAACGAAAGGGTCGCACTTATTTCAAATTCAGTCCAGTTATACTAAGGACAGCTTAATATCCAATAATGTGTTAGCCACCTGTGCAATTTATCAAATATAAGAGTTGAAGAATTGATATTTAATATCCTATATTTCCAAAATTTCAAGTACATAAGCGTACATAACATAAGTCCCTAACAAATTTTGAATATTAAAAATGTCTTAGCGACATATATTAGTGTAGTCAATGGTATATATTTTTAGTTGTGAATTTGAACGGAGGTACCAATAATAAATCATATCAGCTTTTTAGGGCCACGGAAAGTTGTTCAAAGAGGGGTACTCGTAACCAAATGAGCCCCCTATTATTCAGGCAAATTGACCATGGCAATGAAAAAATCTTTTCACTACGAGGCGGTCCGGTGGCGACCGGCATGACTGCTTCTATCTACATCCATGTCGGGGTGGCGGCCTCCATGATTGCTTCAAGTTACATCCATGCCGGTCACATTCTCAAGTCGCACCAGTGCAAGCAACTACCACTGTTTCTTCTCCATTTCCGTCTCTGCCGCAAGCTAGTGGGAGTTACGAAACTTCCATGTCGAGTCCACGTGGTAGTCGCCACTTTCCAAGTTTCCCTCCATGTCCGTCCCCGCCACAAATCAAGTTCGGGAGTTACGAGACTTCCATTTCGAGCCACCTGTACTAGCGACACCGTACGAGTCGAGTTTTTCCTTTCCGAAGAAGCGACGGGGCAACATCACAAGTCGTCCTTAACTTTTCAGCCCGGGATATCATCATGCCATTACAGCACTCCCATTGTGACGTCACCAGGCCATCCGCTCCAGAAAAGACGTCCTCCTCGGTCCACAGCCACTGCCTGAATGCAAATGAGTCCCCTTACTTACTTACTTAATTGGATTTAAGACGTGTTCGCCCAGCGGGCATTTACGTCTGATTTATGCCCCAAAAGGGGCTATTTAATTGTTTCGGGGGCGGAATAGAGCCACGCCCTCACGCTTTATTGCACAATTATGTGCTAATTAATTGATATCAACTGTCAGGAGCGGAAGAGTCAAAGGCGGAAAAGGACTGTTTTGGAAAAGAAGATGGTATGCCCAATTAATTTAATCCCCCGATTGTAATTTAGAATAATTGTCGTCTGGCATTAACTATTTTTGAATATAACATTATTGTGCTGTTTTGAGTAAAGGTAAAGAAGAATGGCATATTTAGTTCTAATTATTAATATTGCCACATTGTGTAGCTGGACCTGATGGCTCTGGGCTTTAAGCCACCTTATAGAATTATTTGAGGTCTTGAGTATCTTATAAATTAATTAGTTTGCTACCTTTTGTAGCCGGAGCTGATGGCTTTGGACTTTTAGCCACCTTATAGTAATTATTTAGGGTTCTATTATAAATAAAAACTACCTAGTTTTAGCTTGCTACCTTGTGTAGCTGGACCTGATGGCTTCTGGGATTAAACCACCTTATAGATCTAGTTGAGGTCTTTACTTATCTTATACAGTGTTTATTTTGCTACTTTGTGTAGCCGGAGCTGATGGCTATGGGTTTTAGCCACCTTATATAGCTATTTTAGGGCCATACTGTAATTCCCTAATTATATATGCCAGAGTAGAGGAGTTAGAGTTCGTAAGTAAGTAGGTATAGAGATATAGAGTAATATAGTTGCGTTGTAAAGAAGGGAAAAGTACATAAGTAAAATAATGGGTATATTAAACTGCTTGCCTATTTATCGATTTTGGGGCATTAAGGGGGTATCTTAATTTTGGTTTATTAAGGCTAGTCGATGTTTGGTCGATACCTTCTGTATTGCTACACCAGTTGAAGTAGGTGGGTTGATATAAACTCCATTTGGACACAGTCATTGTGACTGATTATTATACCCCTCCTCCTACTTGTCCTCGATAGCTTACAATAGGAGTGTCCATTTAATCGATGCCTGATTATATGATATAAATGGTTCATTTTATTCGTCGACGTGTGGTATATACTGTCTATGGTGCTATACCGGGTCGCACAGGAAGGTTGTGATAATTTGCATTTGCATACAGTCATTGTGACAGTTTATTAACACCCTTCTCGTGTACTTCCTTGACAGCATACAGACCGCATATCCATTAAATCGACTTTAGGTGATGAACCTATTTGGATAAAAAAGGGTGGGTAGATGTGGGGGTGGGTGGGGTATATTGGGTTGGAATGTTAAATTAAATACTGTCAGACTTGTCTATTTCTCGAAGGAATATTAAGACTAGTTCTGCAGTTAGGTTAGGATTAGGGTTTGTGGGACTAAGAAAAGATGGGTAGGTTGTGCTCGAGCCTATTTTTATAAGAGAGCTTGCAAGTTTATTTCTTGCTACTCTATATGCTGGGCACACATTAAAAACATGTGATAAATCTTCTAATTGTTTGCATGATTGGCAAGAAGTAATTCTTCCAGGGTTGGATTTACTATATTTGCCCATACTAGTAGAGTTTTTCCTGTTTTGATACGATTGAAGACTCTTTCGAGATGAGTATATTTAATCTCTGCTTAAATAATATTCCTGGATACTTGGTTTTGGATAGAGTATAGTATACGTCCTTTATGGCTGGAGTCCCATTGTTTTTGCCACTTAGA
Organism: Unio pictorum; assembly: GCA_030141615.1. Taxonomy (NCBI): domain Eukaryota; kingdom Metazoa; phylum Mollusca; class Bivalvia; order Unionida; family Unionidae; genus Unio; species Unio pictorum. Next base: position 2,410,074 of record JARLTB010000005.1, on the reverse strand, counting down.
CATGATTTTTTTGGTAATGACGTTATATAGTTCAGTTACCGAATAATCTATATGTTCAATTTCAATGTTGTTGAGGCTATTTTTTGCAGCATGGTCAGCTTGATTGTTACCAAACAGGTCTATATGGGATGGGACCCACATAAATTCAATTGTTTGGTTAAGGTTAGCAAGGTCATTGATAATCAGTCTAGCTTGCTTTTGATAGTTGCTACGCCTCTTTGAACATCCAGATTCAAGTGTTTTGAGGACGCTTAGAGAATCACTAATGATGAGTGATTTTGGAAATTTATTAATTTTGATCAGTTTCAATGCCTCTAAGATTGCCCAAAATTCTGTAGTGTAGATGGAGCATAAGTCAGGAAGCCGACTCCCTATTGTTATATTTAATTCAGGGATGGTGACTGCTGCAGCTGTTCTATCTGGATCTGTTGATTTTGATCCGTCGGTGTATAACTTGATATAGTCCTTGTAGTTGACGTCTAAGTTATGGAGAATTTTGGTTCTTATCACGTTCGCCATTGTTTCTTTGGGTCCAAATGTTGTGGCTTCAAAGTTAATGTTAATTGGTATGTTCATCCAAGGAGTATTGTCCGGGTAGGCGATTTGAACAGCTTGAAGGTTGTTAATGCTTAGCTCTTTGCATAAGGTATGAATCCTTTTCCCGGATGGCTGGGATGGTACTAGCTTCTTGCTAAAGGCTTTATTGCATTTTTGGATTGTTGTTTTGGTGGGGTGGTTTGCGTTGTGAATTGAGATTCTGACCGCATATCTAAGAGTTAGCTCATCTCTTCTAAGTGATAATGGCATTTCTCCAGTGATGATTTGCAATTCTTCTTTTGAGGTGCTTCTCAATGTACCTGTGCAAATACGTAGTGCTGAGGTTTGTATTTGATCTAGTTTTCCCAGAAGACTATGTTTAGCAGATGCGTATAATTGACATCCGTAGTCCAGCTTAGATCTAATTAGGGCCCTGTAGATCATCAGAAGAGTTTTTTGGTTAGATCCCCATTTTAAACCTGTAATGTTTTTCATGAGTGAGAGGTCTTTTTTGCATCTGCGAATCAGATCTTGGATGTGGTACCTCCATGTTAGGTATTGATCGAATGTCATACCCAGGAATTTGATCGAGGTTTCAAATTTAATTAACTCCCCTTGAATGTATAGCTTTGGTGCTTCTACTGTTTGTTTCTGATTTGGAGAAAAAATTATACCCCTTGTTTTGCCCTTAGAGAGTTTAAACCCCCATTTGTCAGCCCAGGTTCCAATTTTGTTGAGGCTGTTTTGGAGGGTATTAATGACTTTTTGACTTGTTGGATCGCCCTCTTTCCATAGCCCGCTATCGTCTGCAAATTGCGAGAGGTCTACTTCTTTGGGATTAACGTTGATTTCCAGATCATTAATCATAATGTTGAACAGTGTAGGGCTAATGACACTACCCTGAGGTGTGCCGTTTTCCAATAGGAATTCCTCAGAGAGTGTATCTCCTATTCTAACTCTGATGCGCCTATTAGACAGGAATTGTTTTATCCAGGCATGCATTTCACCATTTATACCGTAGTGGTTAAGTTTGGCTATAAAGCCATTGGTCCAAACCAAGTCGAATGCCTTTTCAAGGTCTAGAAAAATTGCAGTCAAGTGTCGATTTTTCTTCCTTTTATTGTGGAATGCTAGTTTTATTTGGGATTCAAGTCGGACTAGTTGATCTATTGTTGATCTATTATTCCGGAAGCCGCCCTGGTTGTTTGATAAAAGGTTTTTACTCTCTAAATGATGTTTCAATCTGTTGTTAACCATAGTTTCCATTACTTTACATATGGTGTCCGTGAGGGAGATGGGTCTGTATGATGAAACTTCGGTTGGGTCCTTGTCTGCTTTTGGGATTGGTACTACTATTGCTTGTTTCCATTTCTCAGGGATTTGTCCCGTGGTCCATGATTGGTTAATTAAAGCAATTAGAGCTATTTCCATGTTGGTTGGGATGTTTTTATATATTTCGTATCCCATGTTGTCTTCTCCTGGTGAGGTTGACTTTTTTGGTTTGATTGCAATTGTCCATTCCTCTCTAGTAAAGGGTTCGTTGAGAGAAGGGTTTCTGGGTTCTCTATCCATAAAGAGATGTCACTGCTGTTTCTCCACTTTTGCTCTATATGCTTGGAATTTTGCAGTGTGGTTTTTGTTGCTGCTCATTCCTGCAAAGTGAGATGCTATCGCTGAAGCTTTTTCCATGTTTGTTATTGCTCCTTTGATATTTGGTATAGTCGTGCTAATTCCTTTCTTCATGGATTTAACTTTATTCCAAATTTGTTTGGAATTGGACTGTTTGATTATTAAAGTGGAGCAGTAGTTTTGCCACGATGTCTCTTTGGATGTTTTGATGATCTGTTTTGCTAATTTTTCTTTGTTTTTGTAGTCATCGAAGTCTGTTGACTTGCCAGTGTGCCTAAATCTGTTGAGGGCTTTCTTCTTATCCTTGATCGCCATCTTGCAGTTGTCGTTCCACCAATTTATGGGCTGTTTATTTGTAATCTTTGTTCCCGTGGAAGGAATGCTATTATTGGCTGCTTCCTTGATACACTGGATTATGTTGTTATTAAACTGGTCGATGTTGTCGTCTTGTAGATCCTGTATTGTCTTCTTTTCCAGTAGGGTCCGGAATTTCGTCCAGTTTGCCTTGTTTAAAATCCATTTGGAGGTTTTTTTATTGGGGTTGATTGGCTTTGACAAGTGTATGTCAATAACTATTGGGTAGTGGTCACTACCTAGTGTAGATTCTCTGTCTACTTCCCAGTTGGTGATTGCAGCCAATCTGGGCGTACAAATAGTGAGATCTAATGCAGACAGGGAGACATTTGTTGGTGATAGACGGGTTTTTGTTCCGTCGTTTAGTATGACAAGGTTTCTTTTGAGTGCCCATTGTTCAATCAGTGAGCCTCGCTTGTCAGTATGATCACCGCCCCATGACTTATTGTGGGCGTTAAAGTCTCCACAAATCATGTATTCTTTTATGCAGCTGTTTAACTGCAAATAGTTTTGTAAGAGCGCTGGAGCTGCTCCACCAGGGTCATACACGTTAAGAAGTTCAAATGAAAAAGAACCAACGTGTATGTGTACTGCTTGATATTCTACAGCATTTGTTGTAGAATTATCTTGTTTTTGGCTAGTGTTAGTACAAAAATAAGTATTGGGTAGTAGGTCGCTAATAAATATTCCTAACCCACCTCCCTTTAATCCGCTAGCCCATGTTAGGTATTTATATTTGGAATATCCCTTAATTTTTGGTTGGAATTTTGATGAACTGTGGGTGTGGGTTTCCTGAATACAAATGATGTCAGGTTTTTTAGTGGAATTTTGAATTTTAATTAATAATTCAGGTTTATTTATATTTAAACCCCTGCTATTCCATTGCCAGCTAGTTAATTTATTTTTCCCTCTTTTGTCCATCTAAATTATAATAATTATTACCTTATAGCTATTTCCTATTTAAATATGCAAATGTTTTTCAAGGAGATCATTTAGTAGTTTAAAGTACGGTACACTAGGTACCCCCTGGTATTTTGAGATTTGAACAATCCCCAACAAAAGATCACTAAGGTATTGAAAAATTTGTATGTGGGGAAAGGAATCGATCCCGCTATTACTAATAATGTTTATATTGTTTATATTGTTTATATTGTCCCCCTTGTTATTAACAGTACTAGTTAATAAATCCTTAGTTTTTAGCACGTTAGGATTTGTAGTACTGGTTTCTCTATTTCTATTATTTTGAACAAAATTTTTTTATCTCCAACGAAGTTGGTTTATTTTGTTTTAGGTTTTTTGAGGGCATAGATGAGGGCTGGGGTAATAGTGGATTCTTACCCTTTTGAGTAAGATTTTTAGTTTTGGATAAAGCAGTGTTGCTTGGGGCTGTAACATTTTGGAGGTCTTTAATGTTTGTTGTCTGAGGGTTTGCAGCAGTTTGTTTCTGTGCTACCTCAGAACTGGATTTGGCCAACTTATACGGGATTTTTTCTCTGTTCATTATGGAAACTATTGTCATTTCCTTAATGGTATATGAACAATTTTCGGCAGTTGGTCCGTGGGGTCCTTTACAATTGGGGCATTTGGGTTCATCATGTTTACAGGGATCACTGTGATTACCACCACAGTTTCCACATCTTGGCTTGTTTCTACAACTAAAAGTGTAGTGGCCCCATGATTTGCATTTATTGCAAAATCTTGGTTTATTGATGTAGTCTTCTAGTAGATAATTGGTTCCATAAAAATAAACAAGTATTGGAGCTATTGTGTAAAATTCCAGCAATATTTTCCTTGATATATGATCCTTTGTAGATCGAAGTCTGGTAACTTGTTTGAGTTCGGATCCCTGTAGTGTAAGCTCCTGCCCAATTTCTTCATCTGTCAAATGGAGATACCCCTTTGGAAGCTCAAACACTTTTTGATATCCTTTGGAATACATTTTGTTGTTTGGTTCCGATATGGATTTAGTAACCAAAGTAGTTTTCTTTTCCTTCTGTATGATTACTTGAGGTCCTTTGTTGCCGTTTTTTTCCAATCCAGGTGGTGGTAATTCAACGGAGTTATGTTTATTGGGAGTAGTTTTGTTAGTGGAAGCTGTACTTTTGATATTTGTGGTTACCGTCTTATGTCTTGATACTTGAATTTTCATTGTTCCAATTGATTCCATTTCCATGTATTTGGCAACTTGTGACAATGTTCTGCAGCGCACTATGATATAATTTGTTCGTGGCCTTATTATTTCGAACGTTCCGCTATGTTTTTGTGTTAGTGCTGCAGCTATACTTTTTCCACTGAGATTGAAAGTTTTTGAGTTACCGCTTGTAATGAATACGGTATGTTCAGGGCTGTGGTACTTGGTACCTGTTGTCTTCTGATAGGCTGGAACCTTCTTTGTTTGATTTGTGACTTTTGTTTCTGGACCTTTCTTGTTGTCACTTTTTTTTGTGGTGGTTTTTTAGTGTTTTTTGCTTTAGGTATGCCATTCTTTGGGGTTTTCCCTTTACTCTTAACACTTGAAGGCGATGTTGGCGCTTCTCTTCTGTTCTTGAATGGTTTCTGTTTATCAGTATTTGTTGAGAGCATTTTGATGTATTCTTCAGTGTCTAGGTCCTCATCCGTTGTTGATATTAAGTCTTCAATGGTGATTTCCTTTGAGGGTCCCGATGGTTGGCTATTGTGATAAAATGGTTTTTTCCCATTTCTTTTTGTAAGAGGGGCCAGTGTATTCAAAGGAGATGTTGATGTTTGAGTTTGGGCTGTATTTGGAGAAATAATATGGGCAATGAGTGGGTCAAAGAATGAAGGAGTTGGAGGGGGCATTTGGGTTAGGGGGTCAAAGAGCAAGGGTGATAAGGGGGACAAGGGGGACATCTGGATTTTAGTGGATGGGGTGGGACTACATTTATTGAGGGGAGATACGGGAGGGATTACGAGAGGGGATACAGGAGTGGATACAGGGTGAATCGATAAGTTTTGAGTGAGGGGGATTATACTGACTAGATTTTCATCATGGTCAGTGTTAGTATTGGGAGTATTTATTGCAACTAAATTTGAACCAATTTTTTGGTTCCCATTCATGCTGTTTGCATGTTTGTTGCATTTATTCATGCAACGTGCCATGGTGTTTAAGAGTCCTGGCGAGTAACACTCGTCGTCCTCATCCACGAGTACAGGTTGAGTTTCCTGTATCCATGTTACTGTTGGTTGCAGTGGGAGGGTGTGATTTGGGGGTAAGTTTAATTCTACCAGTGCACTAGTACCACTGTTTGGTAATTGTTTGTCAGTCACTGTTCTCTTGTTTAATTCAGGAGAAGCCATGACCGTGTCAGGAGTCGTAAATGTTTTGATAATTGGGGATGTTTGGTTGCGTTCCAATACTTCTGATTGAAGCTTTTGGTTCATTGAAGTGACTTCTGGGATGTGAGATGGGATGTGAGATGTCACTTTTAAGTCTCTTGAAATTACATTTCTTGTTGTTATGCTAGGGCTAAAGTAGCCCACAGCTTTTGCATATGTAATTGGTTTGTTAACCGGGGAGACGTTACCAATTGTGTTACCACTCCCATTGTTGGGAATAATAGGGGTAGTGGTAGTGTTTGGGCTGTTGTTGGTATTGGTAGTATTGGTAGGGGTAGGGGTAGGGGTGGGGGTACCGTCTATTTATTTGGCCATTTTGAGAAGGTTATTAACCTTTCTGATCATATAGCGGTTAGTATTCATCTTGACTTTCGACCTTGTTTCGCGAGACATGGTGAAGTAAGTGAATATTGTTCACAATATTTATATACTACTGTGTGACTAGTAACAAGGTGTAAACAATTATGTAGATAGCACAATGAACTTAACCTAACTACAATTATAAAGGTTGAATGTGGTGTTTCTAAATAAAAAAGAATTGAAAAGGAGAAATAGATATTATATAGAGTAAATGAGTTGAATGATTATACCGCACAATAATGTATATATGAGACCCGAAGGTTTATGTTAATAAATGATACCCTACTTTTTGGTTTCCCAGTCCTGATAATTAGCAGAGGAGGTGGAGACGTTTATTCCTCTGCTTGGCGGGCTGCTGGGCCACTTCTGTAGAAAAAACTGCTTGGCGGGCTGCTAGGCGGGCTGCTGGGCCACTTCTGTTGAAAAAACAGCTTGGCGGGCTGCTCCGCGGGCTGCTAGTCCACTTCTGCAGGTCGGGAAATCTGCTTGGCGGGCTGCTAATGAAGAACGTAAATTTGTGCGATGTGTAGACAGTAGATTGTAGATTGTAGATTGTTGGCGGTTAAATCTCTTTGGTACAACTCCTATTTGTTATCCGGGCCCACTTCTTTCGAGCGGTAACCCAGTTGGCTTTATAGTCGCTGTACCCGTATACGTCTTGACAAGAAGAGTGCTTGCTATCGAAGGAATGTGTGATGACGATGTGTGTGAATGAGTCCCCTATTATGCTTCTTTATATATAGTTCAAGCGCGGACGTGATGGAAAACACCCCCTTGATCCAAAAAACTTACATTATCCCTATCATTACCAAAAACACGCGGACGTGATGGAAAACACCCTCACTTTTATACTTTACTCATATTAATTATACATTTAACAAGTTTTTTTGAAAAAAATACGTTGTGCTTATAGACGCACTTCAAAACAAAAGTAAAATGAGATAGTGATTATAGACTCACTTCTATTTTTTTTCTAACTTCCTCACATACCATGAGCAAATTGAATGATTAAGTCTTTTCGAGAATATTGGGTAGCCCTGAAAAGGGCTGTTTTTTGTGTGTGTACGAGGAAGGATGGCAATCTTTTATCGTCTAAGATTGCGTCCTCGTTTGGCTACACGATAGGGTCTGCTTTTTCGGAAAGAGAAAGAGAACTCTTTCGTATCCACACGACAGTCGACAAAACTTCTGTCTGGTTCCTGCTGTTGTTGTTGCTGTTGTTGCTGCTGCTGTTCTCTCTGCTCTCTCTGTTGCTTCTGAAGTCGATACTTCTCAGTCCATTCTTCTTTCTCTTTTTGAATTTCCTCTCTGAAGAGTTCTTCTATGAGGTCTTCCGTTACTTGTAGCATTCTCACATTTTCTATCTCTTCAGGCTTTGGCATCAGATTGTGTCTGATACGATGCAGAGTGACGTAAGCTTCGTTCAGCTTAGCTAGTCTTGAGCACATCTTCGTAGGAGGATGAGTCAAACAATGGATGGTCAGACTGGAGACTACCCCTGCTTTATATGGTTCAAGCGCGGACGTGATGGAAAACACCCCTCGACGGTTTAGGGTTTTGAAACGTTTAGATAGTTTGATGTGAGGGATAGAAAGAAAAGTCAAAGAGCATTTATATGAATACAAATGTAAAACAAACGACAGACGCATTGGTTTCAAAACACAACATTTTTTATTCAAATAACAAAACAACTCACAAAACACAATTTTTTAAAATAACAAACATTTTTTTTCAAATAACAAACATTTATTTCTTCTATAACTATAATACATTATCTTTGACATGGTTGACAACGTTGTGAATTAAATTGAGATTTCCACTGTTGGAAGTCATTGGGATATTGATGTACACTACGTTTCCTAGCTAAAGACAACAGATAGCCATAATGGTCACAAAACCATCGATCTACTTTGTCATCGTTTCGAGACGAATGACGATCAAAATAAGTCACTAAATGTTCTAAAGAATATCCAAGACTGCGATGATGCAGATAATAGACACAATATTGTCCACACACCATAGAATCTGTGCCTTGTAATTTCACATTATTGAATCGTGTCGTCTGGGCATTTCTTATCATAAATTCAATGATATCATCTTCGAAAGGGGGCAATCCATACGAATCAAAATATTCCACACAACCCTCTTGAGGAAAGTAGACAGCTACCCAGTGAGTTCCTGGAAGATGACTGTCATCTGTATTGATGACATAAGCTTGATTCTCTTGAGGTTTGCGATGAGGTAGTTCATCTTTAGCACACACGACAGGATTCCAAGAAGCAGTGTACGAACTACGGTTCAAAAGATAATAAAGTTCCCAGGTATCCATTTTTTGTTGTGTAACCTTGTTTTATTTTCTCCTTTCTTCACAGGTGATGATAAGTCATCAATTCGATCCAGACTTTTTGCTTGAAACGGTCTGACAAGTAACTGATGGTTTGCTTCGTCTCTTTACTCTTGGCCAAGAGAGCTTCGATGCGATCAATTTCTCGAACAAACAATAGAGGAGAGGAATGATCACGTAAGCCTTTATACCACTGAAGTAACACGGCTTCTTCTGAGATGAGACTCCAAGCTTCGTTCAGATAATTGTCCAATTTTTCTTCTTGACTCATCATCATACATTTATCGTGTTGAATTTGACTGGGAAGGTCGATTTGACATCCATAACAATCTTTTTTAATCATGTCTCTCATTGTATCCTCCAAGTGTTGTGCAAAACAAGCAACTAACTGTTGTTCCTGTTCTGGCCACCTGGATTGCATGATCACTACTTCTTCTTTTTTGTCTTGCGGATCTGCTTTCACTGTAACCTCCCAATCCATGGATTCTCCACTATTCAAAGAAGGACAAGGGTCTTCCATAATGTCTAATAGTCTAGAATGACTTCTCTCAAACTGTTGATTTCTATGGTATTATCGAATTCAGCATACAGAATGATATTCACCGTTTCGGTAAGAGGTGCTGGAAACTGAAGTTCCACACGCAGTTGCCCAGATTTTATAGGATGGAAATGTCCCTCATCGCTGCCTTGGTCTGGAGTGAAATCAAAAGCCCACAAAGTGTAACCTCTTGCATAGTCATCGTAGGAAATACCGTGACTGGTGTTGGTTCCTAACTGTCCTGTGGCTTCGTACAGCGACAAGTACGACCTCAAGTAATTCTTCTGTTCGCCAAAGTCGGGTTCAAAGGGTCGGGTACACAAAGTTTTGCCATCGCGACTGACTTCGATTTTGGATACTCTGCAGTGCTTAAACAGTGCTTCATCGTGGGCACCATTGAGGGCTGCATTGCTGACGATACCGATGAATAAACGTTTGGGTATCTGTCCTTGGAACAGATGATCTTCGATTTTAGATCGGAGTCCAGCGGCAATGGTGAACGTTTTGACTTCCACGCGTCGTATCGGATATTTGGCTGTCGTTCTGCTCAAAGTGTGACTGATATCATTTCCAACTTTAGGTAACACTTCCACGCGACGCACGTATAACCTGGCTTCTTGGATAATGGTTTTGAATTCGTTGGCATGGGCCATCAAATGGAAATCAGCACTACTACGATTCAGTCTCAAGCGACTATCTACTCCGTTCAGCAAATACTTCTCTTGAAACCACATGTCCAAATGCAAACGATCGAACAGTTCTAAACTACGTCCTTGCAAAATTTTCTTTCGACGCTCGTTAAAACCTACATTGTGAGGATTGGCAGGATTGTCACCCTCAGCTGCTACGGACAAGGCTGTGTCGTTAAACGTATCTGCTGTGTCAGGTTTCCATACCACGCAAGCATCTAGATGAGTGTTCTTGGCTTCTTTTCCGTACGTCAAGAGATTTTCGAGGTACGCTCGGTAAGGGTAAGTATCCATGCTACTGCTGATCAGTTTGTTATTCATGTACAAATCCACATCGCTGAACAAGGAATGCATGAAATTGTTGACAGGAGCTACTCTATCATTGACTCCTGGATTGGTGTTGTCCGTTTTGGTTACTTTCACTTTCAAATACAAGTAACTGTTGTTGAGATCAATGTAATCTTCGGGTTGTCCTTTGATTTCAAACTCGATGGGAGCTGAATCCGTCAAAGAGGAGACGGGATGAAATTCGACCCATTGGGCTTCTTGCATGGTCATCATCGTGGGTGGCATGGCAAAGAGATCCAGTTCCGATTTGGAACAGGCACAAGATTCTTGGTGCATCATTTTCTTCTCTCAGTTTCTATGTGTTTTTTACTTTTAATAATCAAAAATGTCTAAGTCTAGAGCGGTTCTTTTTTTCTTCGTCTTTCGAACTTTTGAGGTACGGAGACTTTTGAAAGGGTGCCTTCGTCGACGCTTTCTACCTTGTCCTTGCTGTGTCCTCAGGGAAGTAGGAATGTCAGACTCGGTACCGTTCAGGGCATTTATAGGACTTTCTCGTCGACCCAAAATTTCTTTACCCGTTTGAAGCAAGACATTTTTGCCTGCTCTCAAAAAAGCTTCTTTAGGGTTTTGTTTGTCAATGAGAACATTTTGAAGAAAATCTTTGCCGTGAGTCAATGCGGCATCTTTTAAGGCATGCAATCCTCGTGTCACCATTGGTTTTAAAACAGGAACCACGGAACGAAAGGCTGATTTAAACATATCTCCTAAACCATGTCCTCGTTGTCGAGTGACTCCTTGGTACACAGGATACATCACTTTTTCAGTTGTTGGAGAATCGTTTTTGAAAATGGAGTTTCACTGTGACTTTCCCGTTGGTAAATGGAATATTTTGACCTAGTTCTCCTTTTATAGTAATGTTGACACTGTCGAAATACGACTTACTGACGGGTAAATAATGAGGATGCACAAATTCGCGGTGAACGTGATAGGTATTTCCACCTTCCTCGTCAGCGGTAGTGGTATCCACTTTGAAAGGAATGACACGTAGTAATGGTACAGAGGTGTGTCCTACCACGTTGTACTCCACCACATCGGAGTACACAAACATCAAATTGACTCCTTGGTTCATTTCTACAGGGAATCGAAAATATTTTGTAAAATCTGAGTTACTGGATATGCCTGGTATTTCTTTTTTGTTCGGGAGCATCTTGAGGTCTCCACCTAAGATATCAAACAATTCAGGACAAAAGGTAATGGCTATTATTTTCTTCTCTGAAAATTTGATCATGAGGCGACGAGCCACTTTAATATACTCAAAGGTAACACTTTCTTTGATTTTGTCCAGGGGTTTACCAAACAAAGTATTGAATCTGGTTGCAATCGTAGTCACTAAATGTTGACCACTAAAATAGTAGCCTGCAGGAATGGTGAACACATGAGTGGACAGTTGTTTAGTTGTGGGTCCATCTGATTTCTTGGTGTCTATGCCAGTGATGCCTCGTTCATCTAAGGCTTGTTGCAATTGCTTGTCGTACACTTCAACTGTGAAAAAGTTTTGATTTTCGACGATGTTTTTGATTTGTGTCGGGTGTATTATTTCCACTAAAGCTGCTTCCCAATGATCATCTTGATCCAAATGCATGGCTTGAGGTAATTTAGACGTGTAACAACACAATGTGTTGTTAGGAAACACCTCCATGGAACTGTCACTAGGTAGCGTTAAGTAAAATTGGTTAATAGTGTTGTTCATATTTCCAATGTTCTTCTGTCCGAGGAGTCACTCGAGGTTAAAGGAGTGTCTAAAAGAGGATTGTGATTGGAAGGGTGACTGTCAGGAGAAGGACTAACGTTGGCCGCAAGACTACCAATATTGTTACTGTTGTTCCCGTTGTAAGAGTATTTCAGGGAAGGATTGGGAAGAAGATACCCGATGCAACTGCTGAGTAAAATGGTCCACAATTGTTTGTCTCCTTGTTGCAAACTCAAATTAGCAATGGCTGCACCAATGACACAATATACCACAAAGATTTGACAGAAAAAAAACGATTTGGGTTTTAGGGACACGTTCTCCACACCACACCCACAAGGGTTGCTTTTGTAAATCTTGCAGAGATGACGTGGGTGAAGGAGTAGTCACTGTGGTCGCTGAAGCTGTATTGAAGGGCATGATGGTCACTTCTTTTTATAGTCGATGACTTGTGCAGCGTCAATCCAAGAATCAAAACTAGGAGGATATCCTTTCCAACGTACTTTGACTTCTTTGACACGACGTTTTCCTACTTTACGGGTTCTTCGTTCGAGAATGCTTTCAATGTCGTACACGCCGTCTTCTTTTTTGGTGACACGTTGTAACTCAGGCAAGTAAAACGTTCCTTTTAATACTTCTCCGTTCATGTCTTCCAATTTATAGACGGTAGGATGACGATCGCGCACTCGTCCAGTAACACGAAACAATTCGGTAGTCCAGTTGGGTAAGTAACCTTTGTCGAAAATACGTTTGGTTTTACCAATGCGTACCCAATCTCCCGGGGTTAACACTTCTCTACCTTTCTTAGGGACAGCCCTCGTCCGGGACGTACCAAACAGACGTTCAAAAACAGTTACTTCGTTGTCAGGTGTCACCTCTTGTGGGGAACGACCAATGCTTCTATGGTAAGATTGATTGTAGGCTTGGACTAAGTGTGGTAAGACGTCGATGTACTTGAGAGTGTGTTGATGCGTAAAATATTTCCACAAGCGTTCTTTCAAGGTACGTTGAAAACGTTCCACGATACTGGCTTTGGTTTCAGGATTTTCGGTGGTGAAAAAATGAATGTCACGTTTATTTAATTCTCGTTGGAAAGCTTGGTTCAGAAATTCGGTACCTTTGTCAGTTTGCCATCGAAGAGGGTGACGACCACTTTGTTTCAACACCAGTTGCAAAGCTCGTACTAACTCTCCGCTCGATTTGGATGTCAATGGTACGACCCAGGCAAATTTAGAAAAGACGTCGATGACACAAAACAAATATTTGTAGCCACGATTGTAGGTGGCTAAATGAGAGACATCAGCTAAATCGGCTTGCCATTGATGATCGATGCCTTCCACTTGAGTGCGACTTCTGTGAAATTTTCGTCGAATGGGTTTGTGTAAAGTGTACGTCGCTTGTTCTTGTAACCATCGTTGTACTGCTGGTAAACGGAGCTTTTTCAGGCGAGTTTTTCAGCACGATACAATTTCTGAATGCCTCCGTAACCTGCAGGGTGAGCTGGATCGTAGTAAATGCTGGCTAATACCTTCTCCATGGTTTTTGTTAATAAGGTACCCACTCTTCGATGATATTACTTTGGGTAGGACGAAATGGGGGTTGTTTGGAAACGGTTTTACGTGTCCGATGTGCCACAGGAGTTGACGTCGAGGGTAATGGTGGTGGTGGTGGTGACGGAGGTAATGGGATAGCTTCTTTGGCCTTCTTTTCTTTTCTCACTTCTGGTTTCCTCTCTTTCTTTTTCACATCTGTCGAAGAAGGAGTAGCCATCATCTTTTTAACCCAAGTTTTGAGTTCTTCTCGTGGGGGAGTGGGGGAAGGGGTTAACAAGGAAGCGGCAATCTTACTCGGAATGGGAGTGGTAGTAGGTGTTTGAAAGAGATCATGGGGATCTTCTTCCTTGGGTAATGGTGGGGTAACGTCTGTTTTAACCGCTGTAGAGGGTGAGGGTGACGGACTATTCATTAGAGCCTTAAAATCGGACAAAGTGGGTTGAGCTGTTTGTTCCACAGCTTTCTGATGAAAGAGTTGTAGCCGTTTCAAGAGTTGACCGTACTTTTGTGATTTTTCGGTTTCGGATAAATCGTGGCGATGGATCAAGGATTGCAATTCGTGTTGTAATTGCGACATCTCAGCCAAATTAGGATTGGGTGGTAAATGGGGGGTTCGTTGTTCTTGCCAATGATGGTATTCCATCCATCGTTTGTAAGGAACCAAAGTTAGTTTTCGTCCTTCCATGGGCTTTCAAAGGTTATGTCTGAGATTGTGGTGCTCCATAGGGTCCTTTAATCTTCTACCCATCCCTTGAGTCATCCCTTGTATCAAGCCTGGCAACACTCCGGTTAGCACATTTTGTGCTAATCCTCCCAACAAAGGAGCAAGAATGGGTATAAATCCTCCACGTTGCACCAACATCTTTTTCTTTTGACGGACGGATATTTTCTTTTGGACCATTTGACGAAGAACGTGTCGATGTTTGGCGAAGCATTTTTTCTGGTGTGGAGACAAAGGTATCGTGCCTTTCAAAACATTCAAACAACATTCGCACATGGTATCGATGACATCTTTGGAGGCCGATTTAATGATTTGTTTTCGCATGGGTGGTGAGGCTTTGGACAGGACGGACAACATGTCTCCGTGTTTAGCTAAACGAGGAGGTAGTCCTTTCCTTTTCTTTCCTTTGTGAGGTGCATAAGAATGTTTTTTGCGAGGTGACATCTTTGCTTGTTCGTTCCAGAATTACACTGGCGTCAAAGACTTGATACACACCCTCTTTTATCTTCTTTTTCTATTGGCTTCTCAAAAAGGTAGCGGCATGTCTCGCTAAATCCTCAAAAGCAGGGCTAAAGATGCCAGTTCGGTTATTAGCTGAATTGATTAATTTTCTTATTAAAGATCCTCCCCTTTGGTGACTTCTCTTTTTCTTTTGACGGATGGGTATTTTCTTTTGTGTCCTTTGACGAAGAACGTGTCGATGTTTGGCTAAACGTCCTTTCCTTTTCTTTCCTTTGTGAGGTGTATAAAAATATTTTCTGCGAGGTGACATCTTTGCTTGTTCGTTCCACAATACCACTAACGTCAATGACTTGGTACACACTCTCTTTTATTTACTTTTTTGGGAACTACCGCTTCGTCAAAAAGGTAACAATGTGTTTCCCAAAATTGTCAAAGGATCCTCCTTTTTGGTGTCTCTTCTTTTTCTTTAAAGGTCTACGCCTTTGGAGGGAAGGACGTTGATGTTTGGTTTTAAAGCTTTTGGTGAGATGACGAGATTGTCTTTTTCCTTTTCCTTTTTGGACAGCAGAACGACGAGGGTGGTGGTGGTGGTGGTGTGCATTTTTTGAGGAAGCATCCTTGAGTGTTCAGCAGCAGCACAGAACAAATACTGATTGACGTCGTGGTCTTCAAGTCATATTTTATACTGGAATGCGACGCCACTGATTATCTTTGCGTCGTATCAACTTCATGGCAGGTAACACACGTCGTGAAGGAGTTCGTAACGGACTCAATCGGGACAGTTCTTGTTTGGACAAATCTAGTAAGCTCTTTAACATGCCAGATCTTTCTTGGACTTTGACTTTGGGGGCTGGTACTTTGTGAGCAGCTGCTACTGCCGCTAATGTGGACGAGGGTGTCACCGGTGGAGGAGACGTTTTGGGAGACGCAGATTTCCAATGTTTCATCAAATTAGGAAAAACGTGTGTCAAATTGGCTTTGGCTGGCATCACCCGCAACGGAGAAGTGGCAGCACCTGAGGCTACTGGCAACGCCAAACGTCCTTGTAGATTTTTTCTTACAGGTCGTGGTTGACGAAGATAAGGTTGCGTCCTGGCCGAAGTGCCTCTTTTGAGGGTGACCACTTTTTTCTGTGGACTTTTCTTTTTCTGTGTTTTTGTCTTCTCACCCTTGTTTTTTTTCTTAGAGGTTCGTTTGACTTTTTTTGTTTTCTTGGGGTGAACTTTGGGAGTATTGGGATCCCATTTTAAAAGGGAACGAATGATGAAACCTCCTAGAGAACCACTACCTCCAGGTTTCAATATGATTTGCTTTTTGATTTGAGTGTCAATGCGAGGATCGGCCAGTTGCGTCAAGGCTACTTTGTTTCTGTCAAAAAAGCGTTTGGTTTGATGTAGAATGTGAATGATGCCTTGCAGTATTTGACGTGCTGTCACCGTAAACCATCGTAAGACTTCTTTGAGACTGGCTTCTAAGACGTGAGCACGTATTTGTGGATTTTTTTTGCGACTGATACCGTACAAGGCACGAATCAATTTGATGGGAAGATGAGACTGAAGGGACGTCATGTTGACGATGTATGAGACAAGGTCAAAGTAACCCAAGGTTTTTATAGATTTTTTAGTGGTTCATAGTGCTATGTCGACGAGGAGGACGTGTACACAACAGGTCCTCCGTTTTGACACCAGTCGTGAAACAAATCGGTACGAAACCGCAAATAATCAGGGGTAGTGGGTTTTAAATCCACGAGTAAATAGGCGTGTGGCGTTTGAGTTGCATCATCGTACGCATGAGTCAGCCAAGGTGTTCCTAACTGTTTGGCTAAGACTTGCACTTGTGATTTATCTCGAGGACTTTTAAACAAGACCACGTAATGAGCATTGAGACTAATGGTACGATGGGCTTTACTTTGTTGAAATAAATTTGGTGTAATGTAAATGACACTGGCATTACAATGATGTCCTTTACGCGTAAACCACAGTTTAATTTCTTCTTCGTCTTCTCCTAACATGTCGTCAAAAATAACCCAATGAGTTTGACTAGGGTCAGACACGATCCCCTCGTCTTCTTTAGGAATGCCTTCTACAAACACAATGGAATCACCTTGACTTTCTTGCAAGAGGCTGTATGCCGATTGCCACTCTTTGTAACACCACACGATGCATTGAGGTGGACGAGCGATCAAATGATGTTTATGTTCGATCAAACGTTTGACAAATTCGGTTTTGCCTGAACCGCTCGGTCCAGCAATTAACATGTTAAAAGGATGACGAAGATACAAGGCTTTCCAACTAGCATGATCTAAGTGTTCGTCAATGACTTTGAATGTGGAGGAGGAAGGAGTAGTAGAAAGAGTAGAGTGAGCCATAGTCGTGTAGGGTATGACAGTATTGACACAAAAAACAGACAAGACAAGAGGTTTTTATACTTTTTTCAAGACACGTTTATTTCAATGCATGTTTAAATTCGAATAACACGAAAACATAAAAGCCAAATGGATAAATACAGGAATAAAATACCTAGGCAAACGATCAAAGTGGAATATAAACAAGTCACTGTACAACGTGGTTTGGGTAACGAAGGTGTCCTAGAGGTAGTGTGTAATGTTCTTATAGTCTCCTCTACATGAGGTATAGTCACATACGTGTCTTCTCGAAAGGGTCTTTGTGGGGGAATGTCCATGACAGTTCTGTCTTGAACAGAGGGATTGTCCTGGGTGATAGATTCTTTTTCTTCTTCTTCTGGTACTGTCACTAACACAGGTTTAAAAGTGACTTTTTTCACACGACGATGAATTTTGCGTACACAACGCTTGGGCATAATGGGATGCTTCGTTTGTCCAAGCCTCAAAATCCCAGCTTTTCCAGTCACGTACATCTGTCCAATGAGGGTGTAAATCACAAGCTACACACACATCTTCATACACTACTTCCGTACGTAAAAGTTGACGAATCTTTTTTTCCTGTAGAGGTCGAGACGTATCCAGATGAAAGCGTACGGCTTTGAACAGAATGAGTCTCTTGTGGACATTTAAAGGAGTCACCATACTATCTTATTTTTTGATAGGTAGTGTTCGTAAAGTGTCCACAAGGAACCGACAGGTAAACGAAATCCCAGAAAGCAAGTCACTAAAACACACACTACACGTCGACCCCAATTCATAGGGCACAGTTCTTGCAATAAGTGTTCGTAATCCTTCACCGTGTGAATCTTCTCATTGATATCCTTCCACGGAATCTGTTGGATCACTAGTGATAAAGGTTGTGGCATGGCCGTTCTCTTTTATACTTCTTTAGGTCGAAGACTATCAGTGTATATTCAACCCAGAATTAAACATAGAATTAAATCTGCTCCAAAAGCGAAAGTGATTAATATAACGTGTAATTTCGTCCCACTGCCATTCAGGGTAACGGTTAAGAAGGATCAAAACATCTTCAGATGTAAACGTACTAAATTGGAAACAGAGCAAAAGAAAACCCTTGATCCAGAGAAATCTAATACGTTGGTTAATTTTTGTCACTTGTCTCTTGTGCATTTCACGACACAAAAGTTCTACAGTCACCCATTGAGATTTTTCTTTAGCAAGACCCTGCCAAACGTCCTTGTAGATCTTCTCTTGCAATTCGTGTGGTAATCCTTGAATATTATGTTTTAGAGAGGGTTTATATACTGGTCTAGGTGTGTTACACGACATGGAGCAGTAGTGTCACTTCCAATCACTAGGTCCTACTAAAGGTAGGTATTGACAATTCGGAGACCATCGAACATGTTCCAAGTAAGCGGAATCTTTCTGTTCCCACTCGTAAATGGATACACCACAACTGAAACACTTGACTTTATCCCCTTCGCCCAAGTAGAAAAATCCGGCTCTGGCTAATTCTTCAGGAGTTGGTCCAGGCAGATATTTTGGCCATTTATCTCTGAAGGTTTGGAATCGACTTTTGAAATGACAGTATTCAGGCAAACTCGTCGGGAACGAATATTCGACTCTCCTCACTTCTGTTCGATGCAGGTACGGTGAAATTCCTAGGAGTCCACGATAACGTGTCGCACTGCTTTCGCATCCCTCAGGTTTGACACGCACAGCATCACGTTCCAGGGTAGATATAGGGGTAGTAGTCATAGCAAAGTTCCCACGATATCCAGCTGAATCGCTAAGGTCACAGCGCCTGGCATCACTACAATCGTACGGTTCACCATCGCACTCTGTAACGCAATTACAGTGCATACCGCAAGGACACTTACAGTTTCCTTCTGGACAACTTCCGTTGCAATGCATGGATCTTATCCATCCAGTACTTTTTACACTCTGGAAAGGTACATTTGTTTTACAATCCCCAAACTTGAATGATGTCTGTTTAAATGGATTCATCTTCTTTTCGCTTGGTCGTTGTAGTGACAAATGAACTATTGATCGTGGACGATGTCCCTTTTTATATGCTGCCCAATTTCGACGTGACCGTACGGTAGAGTAAAGTGATTGGGAAGCCGCACTCTTTTTTGGTACACGATTTGATAGACTTTTTCCAAAGGTCGGCTAACGACTTGGTGTGTGGGTAAACGGACAATCTTGTGCGGTTCGTGGGTAGTCACTTTAAACGTTTCATCCTGTCCCGACTGTAAGGCTTCTTGTAGCACGTCAAAGTTCACCACTCGACTGGTACGATAATTGAGAGTCAATCCTTTCACTCTACATTCGGTGTGCATTTCTCCTTGTGGGTCTCGGTATTCGTAGCCGTAATTTTTAGGACCACCACATGCAAAACATAGAATCTTGTCGTCGGGATGTTCATCGGTCCAGGCTCCTAAACGGTCTCCTTCGATGACAGGGTTACACTGGTTCGGTCGGTGAATGTAAATGCAACTATCCGTGTCAAAATACAACACACGATCTCCTAACAGTTCTAACACTTCGTACAATTTTAAGCGAGCGTGGGCTGTCACGTAAGCTGCAATAATGACATTTCCAAATTTGTCGGCTTCTACAAAGTCTAGTTCTTCTTCGTAATTGACTAAGATCAAGTCCTCACGAATGACGTCCACGTGTTTCATGACTTTGGTTGGGTCGTGAATCATCTGGAAGTAGCGAGACGGCTCGGACAAATACTCCGTCTTGGGTAAAGACGGACGTTGTGCCATTTTACCCCACAAGCAATTGAGCATCACTTTGGCAAACGATCGCCTTCCTTCGTTTTTCTCGATGTGGTCTAAAGTGATACCTTCCTGCTCCCGATATTTTTCTTTGAATATCTTTTGGTCTTAAGGAGTGTAACACCAGGAAGGATAACCACTAGCTTCTTGTTTTAGTTTTAAAAAGGCATCCACGTGGTCTGCAAAAATACCTTTCTGTGTCTCGTCGCCCTTGCGGTATTGTTGTGTCTTGGGAAAGTGATAAATTTCGTACACTTCTAACAGTCGGTATCCCAGGTCCAGAGCTTTAAACAATTCCACGCACATCCACGTTCCTGTCAAGGCGCGTTCTTCCTGGCTGTGCTGACAAGGTTGGTCTTGGTTGCACATTTCGGCACATGTGCGACACAAAGGAAACATCAGTTTTCCTTGGCAATGGTGAGGTAAAACGGGATGGTACAAGTCTGTGGGAGGCAAGACTTTGCACTTGATCAATCCTTTGTACTGACGTATGTGGTCCAAGTCAATGTGTTCTGTCATTAATTTTGGGTGCCCTACGGGAAAGTGACAATATTTGCACACGTAAGGATACAGCGAACACACGTCCAAGTATTTGATTTCTTCTCCCTTCTCTTCGTCCGCCTGGTACAGCAAACAGGTGGCATTCGTTCGTCCTCCGTACAAACTATCCCGAGGGTTCAGTGGGTCCACCCACTTGTAACTCTCTACGATGCGTTTAAACTCGGGATCGGTTTTCAAACGGTGATCGTACTCATGTTCCCACATTTCCACCACCTGGTATCCTTGCTGTTCTAACTTCAAACGTCGTTGACAAGTAGTCTGGTACAAGTCTTCCATGGTTCGTTGTAAAAACTGATTTTTGGTGTTACGCTGAGGGTAGCATAGGGGACATCCGTGAAATAAACATCCGTTAAACTCGTACACAATCTGAGGGTTTTCTAAGTCCCAACCATCTACCGAATACGTTCCGATGGTCTTTTCGCCTCCTCCGTTGCGAGCGTGTTGGATCCATTTGTCTTCCTTGTCGCACAAATAATGAAGCCAGCGTAGGGCTTTGACCGAGTATTGACGTTCGACAAAATTTGTCGTTTGAGGACTGATGACAGCTAGAGTATTTTCGGGCATAAAGCGTTTTCGGTACACTAAGGAACATGCTTTGGCGATGGTACAAGCTTCTTTCAAAGGATCAATCCCTCCGTATTCCATGAACAATTCTCGAAATTTTCCACAACAGCGTCGTAAAATGTCCACGTCAGATCGACAATACTTTAACATTTCTTCTTGAAAGTCAAAGGGGTCCAATGCGTGAGTTTGGTACCAAGCATGGAAAGCTTCTCGTTGTTTGGTGCGCATGTTATCGGGGTCGTAGTCGTCAACCTCAGGCAAATGGGGTAGAACGGCATGTTGATTGGCTTCGGTATTAAAAAAGTGTGGAAAATAACCTTTGACCATTTCTGTCATTCCAAACGTTTTAGGCATGCGACTCAAAGGCATGGCCAAGTAACACATCGAATCTTTAAACTGTACTTGTCCTACTTGCATAGAAATGATTTTTGGCTCCGTTCAAAGTCACTTGAGGCCGTTCGGTACTTTGTTCCGCATAGTATCTAAGCAGAAATTGCCCATCGTATCCCGAGAAATTGTGAGCCGTGACCGTGGCATGGCGATGACACTCTCCGTAACGTTCGATGTCTTCTGGACTCCACGTTTCGTCAATGGGGTTTAGGATCCATTGGGCAAACTTGGCTAACGTGTTTGACCCTCGAAAGATTTTTTCACGTCCTCCAGGAATCTTGCTGCAGTAAGGGCAATGACTAAAGATATGTTCTTGGATGCACTGCTCGCACGCACGGTGAGCCACGCAGAAATTAGGAATGTGAATACCAGTTTCTTGCATGCATTCGAAATCAAAAAAGATAAAATTTCCTTTCTTCTGGGTATCATCTGGTTGGGGTTGATATTTTTGAATGAAGCATTCGTGCTTCAAATCCACAATTTGATGACAAATGTGACATCGTTTCTTCCCTCGACAAACGTGAAACTTGGTATTACTGGTACGTATGCCTTGTCCACAAGTTGGACACAATCTCAGAAGTTGACAAGTACTTTTCTGCTGTGAACCTTGCATCTTCAAATGTTGTTGGTAACAGGTAAGACTGACAAAAGTGCGCTGACACACAGTGCAATGCACTCGTACTTGTCCTTTGTCCATACAAGGTTGAGAGGCCAAACATCCCTCACATTTCGATCCATAATGCTTGTGTTGTTCTCGATTGTTATAACCATAGTCACATTTTTCACAGTAGTAACTGAATTTCAGAAATCCAGTGATACCGGTAATGGTATCAAAATTACCATCGTGATGATAGACGTGAATGTATTTTCCGTCTTTGAAATCGTGGCCTCGAAACAAAAGAGGACCACGCACTTCTTGAGGGTGAACTTTCAAGGTGTAACGTGGAGCCAAGACGTCTTGCAATTTTTGCATTTCTGGAATGCCGCAAGGGGTGTCTTTGGATATCCCTGCTTGCTGTAACAGGAGTTCTGCTTCACTTCTTTGTTTGGCTCGGTCCGATTGTCGAAAAGTTTTCCAGGCTCTTTTCCATTCTGCCGTATCGTTCTTGTTGGCATACATTTGTCCCACGACGATGGCACGGGCTAAACACATCTGGTCTTGAGGATTGTTAATTTGGACGAGGCTTTGCTTCATGTTGCGAAGGCTGTCCACCAATAACACTTTTTTGCGTCCGGTCCCCTGGGGAAGAGACATGAACAGTGTGGCTTTTCCATCGGTGATGTGAAACTTGTCGTTGGATTGTTGCACATGTTGAATTTTGTCAATGCCTTTGGAAGGTGTTAATTGTGATGGGTTAGTAAACTCGATCCAAACGGGAGACTTTAAATTATCGTGATGAATAGAAAGTCTCAAGCGATCGTCTTCTTTGGCTTGACATTGCTGTTTCAATGCAGTTAACACAGAATCCCACACCTCGGTAATGAACCCTTCTGTATTCTCCAAAGGTACATTGGACTTGAAATCTTTAAACTTTACGGCATACGTGTAAGCCGTTGTTCTAAATTTTCGAGAGGAACGCTTTTCCGTCTCTCGAATGTGATAGTAATTTTCAGGGTTTACTAAGGGTGGTGCACTTTGCTTGGACGTCGATTGTCTGGGTGTAGATTCGGGCTCACTCATGTCATCTTCAAAATCACTGGCATGAATTTGAGCCAAGACTTCAGCTACTGTGCTAGGCGATACATTACGTTTCTGTCTCTTACTGTTTTCTCCTTTCTCCACAGCATGATGTGGTCTTTTCATCTTGTCTGCAAAAAGTCAAATGACTACCTTTTAAAGACCATAACCCCTATATATTCATGTCCGATCTGTGCATATATATAAAGGGTTAGTGTCTAACCTTTCAGTATTCATTTCACTCTCACATTGACCAGAACGATGGAAGAACCTACACAAGTGGAACTTCTCATCAGAGATTTACGTGGGGTCATACGAAAGTTTTCGTCAGACCAGCCGACGGACTACTCTCCCTCCTATCGAGATAAAAGTCAAGATACTTGCTATATCTGTAAGAAGAAAGGACATTGGGCTACAGAATGCTCAGATCGTGACAAAAACAGAAAAGGCTACAATAGAGACAAAAGTCAAGATACCTGTTATTATTGTAAAGAGAAAGGACATTGGTCTCCAAACTGCCCTAAGCAACAACAGGAGCAGGAGGAGGAGGAGGAAAGAAATTCTGAACAGGAGGAAGAGGAGGAAGAGGTACCCTCCCCCAAGGAAGAACCCCGACACATTCACAAAGACAAGAAAAGAAGACGAAACGAAAGTGAAGAGGAAGAAAAAAAAGCTGTGACAGTAAAGAAAATGAAAAACAGAAAGAGTGAAACAGAAGAAACCTATGAACTTTTTTAAAGTGGTATTGTGTTATGTTATGTTATGATATTGAATTGTGTCTCTTGGTTTTGATTTGATAGAATAATTACCTACACTCACACATTCATTCACTCACACGTGCATTATGGGTTTTTACAAATATAATAAAAAGAACTTTTGAGTTTTCGTTGAATTAGGCAATTGACATAGTATTTCTTTTCGAAATAATTGGAGTGGTCCTGAAAAGGACCGTTGGTGTTTTGTTTGTTTAAAACAAAACAAATTCAGAAACGGGATGAAATCCTCTTGAGCTGTCTTAGGCCTTTGCCACGGCCAAGGCCTACTTCGGGACTGGTGGTTCCTGTTAATGATTTGGTAGAAATCACTAACGGGGGTATGGCAGACGTAGTCACAGAGAGATCGGGTTGTTTCGCTCGAGAAGGTCTTTTTCTCTTCGGTCGTGATAAAGAAGTCTGATACATTTGTTTCAGACTCCTTAACTGAGCTAAAATATCTAAAAGTACCGTCGTGACCGTTTGATTTTCACTATTTTCTTTCTGTCCTTGGTCTTCATTCTTCTCTGTTGCTGTTGCTGCTGCTGCTACTGTTTCTTCCTGGTGTTTCCTTCTTGCTTCTTCTTCCTGCTGTTGCATAAGAAAAGCTTGTTCTTCTACTTTCTGTTGTTGTAAAAATCGCTCCAATTCTTCTTTTTGTCTTTGTTTAAAATCATTGACGTGTCCATAAGAAGAAGCAGAAGGCAACGAAGGTTCCGGAATAAATTCTTGCGATGTTAAAAAATCCACAATATCCCAGTTAAAATCAACTTCTTCTGGATGTAGATTTGACATGACTTTAGTAGTCATTGCTGTCCCATGACTTGCTGTCTCTACTCCTGACTCACTCCAATTCATCGTCTTCTTACTGTCCGCCATGATTGACAACTCTGTTGAATCGATTGACTGCGCACAGGCACTAGTACCTCTATATAGAAAAGGTGACGTCACAGACCACTCTCTTCCGATTGGATGGCTGTGACGAACTTTGTAACGCACATTTGGATTGGTGGATACACTCAATCCGTTTCGATCCACTCTTCCCCTATAAATAACCGCAGTACACGGCATTCGCTTCACCTGTTCTCATCAGAAGATGTGGACTAACGTTGAATCGTCTACTCTTGTGTCTAGCATGCTGTTTAGGACTGACATACCCATGTATGTCAGATCAGCATGGAGTGTCATTCATATGACGGAGACAGCCTATTGGAAGAGAAGAGTCTATGTCGAAAGACAAGGTTGCTTGAAGAGAGTTCTCTTCTATGGACCCACAGTGAGGAGAAGTTTAAGGAAGAGAAGAAGATCTGTGAGATGTCCTCTATGTTAACAAGACAACGTTAACATTTCACATAACGGCCCTTTTCAGGGCCACTCATAAGTCTCGAAAAGATATTAGCTTTCATTGCCACCCTTTTTTTTCCCTTGTCGCTTTACAGTTTCCCTATACCAATCATATTCCCCATGTGTAATTTCCCTTGAGGCTATATAGGCCCACCATGTTCAATTTCCCTTGACGCTATATAGGCCCACCATGTTCAATTTCCTTTGACGCTATATAGGCCCACCATGTTAAATTTCCCTTGAGGCTATAGTGCCCCAAGCTGTTTTGAGGCTATAGTGCCCCAAGCTGTTTTTGACTGGATTTTCCCTTGAGGCTATAAATCTTGAGGCTATAGTGCCCCAAGCCCTTTTTGACTGGATTTTCCATTGAGGCTATAGTGCCCCATATTACTACTTGTGTTATCGTTAGTCATGATATTTTTTCGTTTTTCTAAAAAGCCTTAGTTTAGCAAATGGGACCATATAAAATTTGGTGGATTCACCCAATTCTGCTTAGAAACAGAAATACTACTCAACCATTCTTAATTTTATTTCCGGTTTCGTTTTTATACGTATAGTATTTTGCGTGTGTTTAGACTTTCACAACCACAACTTACTTCCCTCTACCCCTCCTTTCCGTGTGCGATAATAATATTTATCTATGAGTAAGACTTGATATGTTTTTGTGAATGTGCTAGTTCTTCTACCAGTTTAGACTCACGCCATATTTGCATATGTGTGAGTGAGTGATATGTCATAGTTTATGTAAATACGTAAAGGTTTAGTCTTTGTTTAAAAGAGGTTTATTTCTTGTTTCACTCCCTTATTTTACAGTCCGTCCTTGGTGTGAGTTAGTCATAGTGTTGGTCAGTAGGTAGGTGTGCTGATATGTTGGTGTGTGTTTTAGCCTGTATATATGGGTATGGCTGTTGGCATTTATCATGTGGAGAATGACGCTACATCTCCAAATAATAAATTCCCTTGAAGCCATAAAGTCATAGATGATGCTATATTGAGCACCCAGTTTTATGGACCCATACAGCTAACGATAATTTCCATCGATGCCATTGAGTTATATTAAATTAATATTAAAAAGATTGTTAAGGCCTATTGATGCTAAATTTTTGCAGGGTACGTCGTCTAGATGAGGCCACATTGGCACTCTGTACTACTATTACTCTGGACAGCACTGTATAAAATATATGTTGGTAGAGAACATGATATGAGTAATACGAAAAATGAAACAATTGAGTCATTATAATACAGTGCATATAATGTGATTAAGTCGTAAAAAGTACAGCAAATGGTGGGTGGATGTAATGTAGGGAATTTGAAATCTCTCTTTTTTTTCCCCATCACAATTGGAATGCAAGACATCTATCTCGCGTTCAGCTCTTTATCTTTCTAGTATAATTTGTGGAAAAGGCAGCAGTAGTCGTCGACTTAAATGGCGCCTGGCTGTAATATTTTCTCATATTCTGATTGTTTAGAATTGCATCATTAATCTTTGTAGTACTTTATATTTAGATTTTAATGGGCACGATAAGGTCATTACTGTGCGGAAGTGCCGTTATATATGTTTGTTGTGTGTGTGGGTGTCCCATTTGGGAAAAAGCAGAAGTAGTCGTCGACTTTTGGATGGCACCTGGCTGAAATATTTCTCATGTTCTGAGCAAGTTAGAATTGCATATTTAATCTTTGTAGTACTTTATATTTAGATTGTAATGGGCACGATAGTCATTACTGTTCGGAAGCGCTGTTATATACATGTGTGTGTGTGTGTGTGTGTGTGTGTGTGTGTGCGTGTGTGTGAGTACGTGTCTAGTAATTGTACTCACATAATCTACATGAGAGTGTTTAAATATTTAAAGAGAAGATCTTTGCAGTTTTCATAGGCAATTTACTTTTCGATTACTTTAAAATTATTTTTAACACCTCACGTTTTTATGGAAAATATCTGTTGAAACTACTTAAGTACAGTCTTTTGAAGCAGTTACAAAGCATTTTCAGTAACACGTATACAAACGACTTAACATGTATTTAAACCCATCAACTATACACCGTACCCATAGCCACGTTAAAGGTGCATACAATTAGCCCTATTACACGTAATCATTGATAGCCGCATCCCAAATCTTGTTGCAGATCTTGTGCAATATTTGTATAACCGTTTGTCCACCTCCCTTTATCAGTTCTCCTTCGATGCCATCAATTCCAGGAGCTTTACGCAGCTTAATCTTTGCAATAGCTTTCATCACTTCACTTTCAAGGAGATTCGGTTCAAGGTCATCCCTCTTACAGTTTGGCCAAAGTTGTCCGAGTACGCTCTCGTCTGTTTCTATATTTGCGTTGTATAGGCTCTTACCATACTCGTGCCATCTTTAGAGAATGTCTGAATCTTTTGTGAGTAGGTTACCATCCTTGTCTCTAATGTTTCCACGCCTATCCTTCAGTTTCACACCTTTCTTGAGCGTTTTGACCTTTTGAAAGAGAGATCGCATGTCATTCTTGCGGTTTGCTTCTTCCGTTTCACGGCACTGTTTGTTAAACTATTCTTCACGGCATTCCTCAACCTTATTGTCTATGACATTCTTCAGTTGTGTGTATTGAAGTTTCCTATCTTTAACTTTTGGATTTCTCTGGTTCTTATTTATCTTCGCTTTTATTGCCCGTCGCTCGTCAGCCAGGTTGAGTACCTCGTCACTGATCCATGGATCTTTCTTGTACCCCTTGAAACAAATCTCTACTTCAGCTGCCTCCATTATCGTATGGTTAAAAATTTCGATTGCTTCATCTAGGCTTTTGCTTCGAGGAAAGAAACTACAGCATGTGGACAGTTTTAAATACCTTGGGACTACCTTAACTGAAGATTGCCGAAAAGCGAAGAACATCGAAATACGCACAGCCACAGCCTTGAAAGTGATGAGCGAGTTGGACAACATCTGGAAAAACAAGTATGTCAAGAGTGAGACGAAAATGAGGCTATACCGAGCTCTTTTAGTCCCAATTGCCCTGTACGGGTGCGAAGCTTGGACACTTAGAAGCGCTGAGGAGAGGAAACTACTTGTGTTTGAGATGACTGCGCTTAGAAAGATTCTAGGAGTTCACATTATGGACAGGATGAGAAATGAAGACATCAGAAAGGCTCTTAATCAGACAGAGATAATCGTGCAAAAAGTGCACGAGAGACAACACCAATGGCTAGGACATGTGATAAGGATGGATAAGAACAGGATAGCGAATATTGTACTGCACGGTAGAGAAGAAGGAAAGGCGAAAGTAGGGCGTCCGAGAACGACATGGATGAAATCTGCACTGGCTAGATACGACGTGGAGAAGCAAGTTATAATGAGGACTGCACAGGAGAGTAGAATGGCGTTTGTTGTCAAAACATGCAAGAGCCCACGTCGATGATGTGCAATAGAAATTGTGCAGAGATATGGCGGAGAAGAAGAAGAAGATTGATAGCCGATTGGACGAAACAGAGCGGGGTCGGAGTGGTGATGTCACTATTGATGTTTCCTTTCTAATTACAAGACCGAGTTCCAATACAATCTTTAGAGGGATAAAAAAAAATTACCTTAATTGCTATAGACCTGTTTTTACTACATGTCGATATACAAAGCAATACCAACAGGTGCATATATTAGTGTGTGTGTGTGTGTGTGTGTGTGTGTGTGTGTGTGTGTGTGTGTGAAGTGGGGGTGATAATTCGTCCTTAGTCATTTTTGCGTTTTCTTCGGTGATAAATTGAGAAGTTGATGCCGAATGACGTCAAATTATAATGCATCAGTATATCTGCACATATGATTCTAGATTACAAAGCATTTAGTTCCGTTTGATATTTCGCTCACTGAACTGCTCAACGGAAGTTTAAAGAAGATAATGACTGTATAACAGGACACAGGTCTATTGTCTTTGCATTCGGGAATATTTAAACAATAAAAGGGATTGGGATGAACTCGAATTGTTTTAAGAACAGTATAGGTATTGTTCTTAGCAAAATTAGTATCATTAACTAGAAGCTTCCTTTAAAACGGAAACCAGGACGATTTAATCGGTCTCACACATAACAATTATTGTTTAATATTTTTCTATATATCTATCTATCTATCTATCTATCTATCTATCTATCTATCTATCTATCTATCTATCTATCTATCTATTTATCTATCTATCTATCTATCTATCTATCTATCTATCTATCTATCTATCTATCTATCTATCTATCTATCTATCTATCTATATTTCTTTCTGTCTGTATGAATATCTGATTATACCAATGTTATGCACACACACACACACACACACACACGCACAGACATATATATATATATATATATATATATATATATATATATATATATATATATATATATATAGAGAGAGAGAGAGAGAGAGAGAGAGAGAGAGAGAGAGAGAGAAAGAGAGAGAGAGAGTGAGAAGAGTGAGAGAGTTTATTAATTTCATAATTGAAACTATATTCCTCAGCAATTCCTAATACAAAGTGTTATTGATAAATCAGATCTAAATTTGAAGCTGTTAAGTAGAAACAAAATTCCTGAATATTAATGAACTATATATATGTTTGTGTGTTTATATATATATGAATAGTTAAATAAGCTGTATATGAAAGGGCATGAACAATGTATTTATATTGATAAGTATTTAGGTAGGTAGGTGTTTAGGTAGATAGGTATATAGGTAGGTATTTAGAGGTATTCAGGTATGAAGGTTGTAAAGTATCGAATTTCGAATAAACAGTTAACCTTAAAGTTGAATGTGCGAGTTGAAAGATTTTTCACATTTAGACTAGGTGAGTATTTGGAAAGGGTCATTTCGACCTTTAGCCATTATTGCTTCCATGGCAGTGTTAAAACGTCAAAGGGTCTTATTCAATGACATTGGCTGTATATTTTAAAACGTGTCTGAAAAAGATACTGCTGAACTTCCAATCGGTGCTAAAAAGCCATTGTTCATGGGAAAAAATTATATATTACGTAGTTCAGAGATTCTGACTTACAAAACAAATCCTTGAATATGGAAAATAAAGTCGCGAAACAACTGCTTTTGATTGGGCGAGTGAAATTAGAGCGTACATTTTGGAAATAATAGGCATTTATAGGGACAACCTTGGTCCAAATTATTTAATCAGAAATTTACTGAGAGAGAAGTGTGGCTCTGGGGTAAACATAAGAAAGAATAGTGCTTTCTTCGTTAAACAAGGGAGGGCCAGTTGTTTTTCCTGCGAGAAAGCTAAGGTTAAGTTCCGCATGCACAAGTTCTACAGTTAACAGGCTTAAGGTACGTTATTTTAATTTCACTTCTATATTATCATTTGTTTTTGTTTGTTATATGCAACTTTTTAATATGATTTGGTTCCATATTATTATATGAATAAATATGAAATAATTCCTTTGTCTGTTAGGATTATACATATTATCATGAGTTAACGATAACTACCAATTATATTTGCTTTAGGAATGTTTATATAATCTGGACGTGAATAATGATCTGTGACGTTTATGCAATAATAATCGAACATGTAGTGGCCAACGGTAATTTGTCAATAGGGTAGTCACCTTATAATTTAGTGTCAGGTATTAACGTAAGGAGAAAATACCCAGTGTCTGAATAGAGGGAATTCTGGGTAATATAAATGAAGGGATTTATATACATATTGAAAGTGGTACAATTAGCAATTCAGTGATAAATTTGTCATTTAAGGAATGTTTTCCTAGGGTGAAGTGACAAGCAAAGTCATAAAGGGAACATGACAAATAGAGAGTAAAATCTAGGAAGTCCAAGAAGGACGAGGCAGTCGGAGACGGAAAACTCGAGGAGGTTTGCAATGCGGCATATCTTGAGCTGGGACGCATCATCTACATTCGCAACTCATTTCTGTCAGGTTCCTCTTGATATCTACTACAGAAACTTCAAAAAGTTCAAAACAAAGCTGCTCGGATAATCTTTAGAGTAGCATGATCAGAGCACACTTCCCGGCTGTTCTGTACCAGACACCCGCTATCCATTCAATACAGAATCAAACACAAACTTTGTTTTCTGCACTATGTTTCATTGACGGACTCAAACATACCTATCTCGCCTCACCTATGTGTACACACGATTAAGATACTTAAGCTCCTCTTATGGCAATCTTATCCTCATTATAACTACTATAAAAATGAAGTCATATGGACACTATTATTTTGCATACCAGGGCGCAGCAACGTGAACTTATTGCACATTGAAAGTAGACATAAAGATACAGTGATCTCTTTTTCAGTGTTCTTAAAATTCACATTTCTCGACTGCAAGAACAAACATAAAGACCTAATAATGTTTCCAACCTTAAAAACCTTTAGCATTTTTTAAGTAATGTTTCTGTTTCATAGTGATTTTTGTTTTGGGTGGGGTGGGGTTGGGGGTGGAGTCAAATCTGTATATATGTTGTAAAACTCTTAGCGCTAACGATTAGGCGCATATCAAAAGTCCTCATTCTTCTTCTTATTATTATTACTTATTAGTATTAATATATATATATATATATCAACATTTTTTATTTTTTAATAATGATAATAATGTTACTACTATTATTATTATTAGTATCGTTATTATTATTATTATTATTACAATTATTATATTATTTATTATTATTATTATTATTATTATTGTTATTATTATTTCACTAATATGTCTAAAATCTGAGTAAAGGAATCGTAAGTATAAAAACAGTTTCATTTCACCAAACAATGAGTATGTATGTTAACGTACGTATGTCTGTGTCTCTGTCTGTCTGTTTGTCTCTCTGTCTCTCTGTCTGTCTGCCTGTATATATGCATGTAGGTAGGTAGGTAGGTAGTTAGGTACGTACGTACAGAAGTACGTAAGTACGTACGTACTATGCATGCATGTATGAATGTATGCATGTATGTATGTATGCATATGCTTGCATTTATGTATGTATGTATGTATGTATGTATGCATGTATGTATGTATGTATGTATGTATGTATGTATGTATGTATGTATGTATGTATGTATGTATGTATTCTTCGTACTCTGGACACCGCGAGATAGACTAAATTCGACCACTCGATGTGAGTATCTACCATCCAAACAATTGTATCTGATATAGTTAATCCCTGTAAAGAATGTATCGTTGCTGCGTAACCTATAGTCCATGGGGATTTATCAGCGTGTAATGCATCTTCGACGACATTGATATCAACCAACACAATATCATTTAATAAGAGAATCTGTTTTTCACGCTGTCCTGGAATATCAACTTTAATATTTTGTCTTTGTATATACTTGGGTCTATAACACAGCGGCGTTGGAAGTGTTGCCAATTTTTCTTTATGTGAGTCAAATAACGTCATCTGAAGTGTGTCTCTGACTATCCTTTTACTTGCCACTATCAAATCGTTTGGTTTCGACGCTTTCCAAAAATCATTTAATCGGGTTTCCGAAATTATTTCAGGCGCTATTTCACATTGGATTTTATCCGGTTGTAATCTAATTAGTTTTTTGAACTTTCGTAATTGTTCATCAAGTGCTCTATGATCAGTAGTAATTTCTTCATAGTAGTCTACAAAATTCATAAGCCAATCATGTGGGGATAAATCTTTGTAATTGATGCTTGCATTTATCAGTTTCTTTCGATGGAAAGGCGACGAATGGACCCCTGATCGAATGGGCGAGAAATATATTCCTGAAATCGTCATTTGGGATGAGATATGCACAGTGTCGTTTGATGTATTACAAAGATTTCTTGATTGGTTGTTGCTGAAAAATACAAGCGTTATAATGTGCGGCGATCACGGTCAACGACGACCATTTGTCGGTTTATCCCCACATGATTGGCTGAAGACCAATTCATATATGTTGTGGTTCTGGTCATGCACCTGTTACCTTAATTATATACACTCAGCTGCTCTCAGGTGTGGTAGATCATTACCCATTGACTCACCAAATGTACGCGGATGACACCCAAACTATACAAGTCTAGTCATCCAACTGAAGTTGATGCTACCATCTAAGGAGTAGAGAGGTGCATTTTTGATGTGACTTCAGGGATGACATGTAACAAGCTGAAGAAGAATGATGAAAAAACAGAGGCCATTTTTGATCTCAACACAAAGACTTTCTCATTCACATACGTTACCTCAAGAAATAAATATCAGCAACATCAACGTCAAATTTACACAGTCAGTACGAAACCTAGATGTAACTCTAGATAGTACTCACACATTTCACAAACCTAGTATTCCACATAATCTACATTGTATAATTTGTTTCTGATTGCACAATACATTTTATTCTGAAAATATATCTTTGATCATTAAGATAGTAAATTATTATTTTCACTCGCTCATCGTTCATTGCAACGTTAGTGACTTCGTTGACACCATTGGTAATGACAAAGTTATCATGTATAATTTTACATGTGGACCACACGTGAGATGCCCCATCAACACGAAAGTCTTTTTTAGCACTCTGAATAATATTAATCAGACAATTGTTCTCAACCAGAACTCTCCTCTGAAAGTCAGGACTTTTTCTGCCAACGCAAATATTGATATGTCCACGGCTTGATTTTTTATAACTACTCCATGCTATTCTTAAGACAAACATTTAAATTAATATATATATATATATATATATATATATATATATATATATATATATATATATATATATATATATATATATATATATATATATGACGCAAATAAAGAATTAGTAAAGGTAGTTGATGATAGGGTCTTGAATCCCTTGTAACAAATCCTGTGTAACTGAATTCTGCGTACAGCATTTACAAAGTGTTCGTAATGGAAGTCTAGGACCAAAACCATGTTTACAATGTGGTATGGGAGTTAGAGGGAAAACACAATAGTGTGTATAATGTGGTAGTACAAAATAGAGAGAGCGAAGCGATATTGTGGTTACAAAAAGAATGACAGTCAAAAAGCTGTAAGAACCACTAAAGATTACGTGTCTAGATTCTTAAGTAATAATTTAGACAAATTATATTGTTATAAATGAGCCAAGAATTTGTGAGACATCAAAACCATCAATAATTATGAAGCATCTCGTGATGGTGTAACCAGTATATGTAGGTTGATAAAGTCAGTCAATAATTCTGGTTATCTCACACATAATGTTTTTTAGAAAAAGATGTCTTTGCCACAGATTTATTTTCGAGACATACTATGGAGTAGTCAATTATGGTCTTGTGATCAATCACATTAACGGTCACAGACTTGCTAATTCTGTTGAAAATTTACATGCTATTTGCACAAAGTGACAATTCTGCACGCGGTAATACAGGAATATAGAAGACCGTTGGAAAAAAGTCTTATCAAATCCATCAACACAGAAACAAAAGAAGAATTAATAATTCAATCAATAAATGCAGCTTTTGAATATTTTGATATTAACCCGGGTTCAGTACAATATGTCGCAGAAAATATAGAAAATTCCTCTTTTTCGAAAAGATTTCAGACAAAAGATCGGTTTGAATATATAACTGATTAGAGAGACTGGAGAAGTAATAATGACCAGAGTCATCAAATATTTTGATATTATATCACCTTCGCTACGACGTGTAGCAGAAAATATACAAAAATCTTCTCTCTATAAAAGATGTAATTTTTCAATATTGCTGAAGAACGGTATTTAACTGGAATGAGCATTATTTAAGGGAGCTAACTCTACTGGGAATGCGTATACTCTTGTATAAGGGAAATACTTGCGTAACTATACAGAATTGTTTAATTCTCTGAATGAAAAGGTTAAATCTAACATATTGTTATTTTAATAATGAAAAAGTTTCTGATTATTCATGGAAAAAACATAGCTATTATATTTTTTTTCTGCATCTCTCAGGTTTCTTGCTTAATTTCGATTTTGTCAGGAATAATAATTAAGTAGGTAAATGAAACTATACGGATCACAAACGTTTCTTCTTGATTTCCAAGTATTTGTTAACATAGTCAGTTTTAGTTATTGAGGCTCCACCCCAATGTTCCAAATTCAAAACGAAACATTACACTCCAAACATTTCACTACATGGTGGGCGCCATTTGCATTCTTCCGGGACTGACTTTTGGGGTAGTGTGTGCAAGATATATTGCACATAGATAGGGCCGCTTCTGTATGTATGTATGTATGTATGTATGTATGTATGTATGTATGTAACTGTATGTATGTATGTATGTATGTATGTATGTATGTATGTATGTATGTATGTAACTGTATGAGAAATTCTAATGGTTATATATCGGAAAGACTATTATTAGGCAATAAGACCAATTCTCCCAGTGCTTGTAATACCACTACCAGGAGCACCAGGAAGATCTCAATGTTGTTCTTATTTTGTATTTTCAGAAAACGTTAAAAGATCGGGATAATCCCTACAACTACCATCCTTATTATTACGAATTCTGAAGATCATCTTATGATAATCATTCTCATACAGTTTTTGATGTTATGATAATACATCAGACAAATAATTCAAATCATCTGCATTTTATTTAACTAATTGATCATCATCCATATCTTTATTTTTTATGCGTTCCAGGTCCAAATGTATTAGTTAATTTTTGAACGGATGGAAGAATTTCTCTCTTTTGTGGTTTGTATGCTGTTTTCTGTCTTCATATTGACCATACACATCGTTAACCGCATTGAGTTATGCTATATAAGATGCATATTTTGTGTCGATTAGACTTATGCTAGTTTTTATTTTATAAAACACATCAGCCCAGTGATGTAGACTGGAAATATATATTACGTATATCGCCTCAACATTTTTTATATTTTCATCAGTCGAAACAACAAGAGCTGGAACAGCAAGAAGGGTGGATCGGATATCTCTAATTGGGTTAGATTTCGAGCAAACACTTTTAGAGCTCTGTTTGTTAAATTAAGACTTTCTCAAACCGAGAAAAAAAAAAAACAACACTAATGCTTGAAACAATAACGCATATTTGTTGTCGCAGTTTTGTTAGTTATTACAGGTTCTTACTTTGGCGTTCCTGTAATTTTCTCCTGACAATCACGGACTAGTACAAATTTCTTAATTTCTTTTAGTCGCTCTCGTGCCCACCGAGGAGTTAATGCTTCACCAACCATGTTTGATGAAACAATAATTTAATTTACAGCGGGGGGGGGGGACCTCCATAAGAGGTCATCGGAGTAAACATCACGCCGATACTATTAGAAAAAATACGAAGACACCAACGAGGAACAAAAATATCTAACCCCAATTGAGACTCTTGGAGAGACTCTCTGGAAAGTTAGAAGGTTGTGTTATCGTTATTGTTGTTATTTTTACGCTTCTTTTGTAAGTAGCATTAGTTTAACAAATGGGACCATATACAATTAGGTGGGATCACCCTCCATGCTGCTCAGAAACAGAGATGCTACTCAACCATTCAAATTGTATTTTTTAGGGTTTCGTTTTTATACCTATTGTATTATTGTATTTCTGGTGTATTTACACTTTCACGACCAAAACGTACATCCCTCTACATGCATATCTATCTATCTATCTATCTATCTATCTATATATATATATATATATATATATATATATATATATATATATATATAAATATATATATATATATATATATATATATATATATATATATATATATATATATATATATATATATATATATATATATATATTTATATATATACAAAATTCCTTTATTACAGCAGACCTGTTTTTGCTGCAGGTGTATAGACAAGGCAATATATATAATATATACCATATATATACCATGGAATGACCATATTGATAAGCTTTGTAAAACACTGTCATCCAAAATTGCCCTTCTCAGTAGAATCAAGAAATATTCACCTATGGAAACTCGCAATCTATACTACAAGACATATATTCTTCCAACAATGGATTACTGTTCTAATGTATGGGGAAACTGTGCTAAATCTGAGCTTGACAGGATTTATAAACTCCAGAAACGAGCAGCACGTGTAATTTTAGATACATCTGTTGACCATCCCTCAAAAGCATTATTTACAGAACTCAAATGGTTCACAATATATGACAGGATAGATTTTCACAAGGCAGTTCTTTTATATAAATGTCTACATGGAACTGCACCAGAGTATCTTCAGGACTTATTCAGGCCTTTTTCAACACAATACCAGTTGAAATCAATCTCACATGGAAACCTTCTAGTACCAAAACCAAGAACAGAGCAATTCAAAAAGAGTTTTCAATGGAATAAGCTTCCACTACATGTAAAATCGGCTGAAAATATTAGAGTATTTAAGAAGAGATATCAGGAGCATGCATGTGTTTCTAACAGATAATGGAATTTAGTATTTTTAATTCGAAACATGCTAATATAAGCACTAATTATTGCTTCTTCACACAATGTGCATTTGTTATACTTTCATTAAGAGGGCCTCAAGGGAGAATAGTCCTTGGCTAATGAGTCACCCTCTATAAATAAAGCATTATTATTATTATTATTATTATTATTATTATTATTATTATTATTATTATTATACAGGTGCACATATTACTTGTGTGTGTGTGTGTGTGTGTCTGTGTGTGTGTGTGAAGCTGGGGTGATCATTAGTATTTAGTCATTATTGTGCTGTCTTTGCATTCATCAGTGACTAATTGGGAAGTTAAAGCCGAATAACTTGAAATTATATTGAATCAGCATATCAACACATCTAATTTTAGATTACAAAGCATTTAGTTCCTTTTGAAATTTCACTTACGGAACTCGTCAACGGAAGTTTAAAGAAGATAATGACTATATAACAGGACACAGGTCTATTGTCTTTGCTTTCCGGAAATCTAACATTGATTATTTAAATAATACAAAGGATTGTGATGAACTCGAATTGTTTTAAGAACTATACATTTATTGTTGTTAGAATAATTAGTACCAGTAACAAGAAGTTAGCTTTGAAACGAAAACCGAGACAAGTGGATCGGTCTCACAGCGGTTGATTTATAGCAAACTTAACATTTATTGTCTTTTGTTCATTGTTGAGTCATCTATCTATCTATCTATCTATCTATCTATCTATCTATCTATCTATCTATCTATCTATCTATCTATCTATCTATCTATCTATCTATCTATCTATCCATCTATCTATCTATCTATCTATCTATCTATTGATCAATCCATCCATCCATCTGTATGTCTATCTGTCTCTGTCCCTTTCTATCTGTCTGTCTGTCTCTGTGTGTATGTGTGTGTATATAGATAAACAAAACCGGTAACAGAATTAAACGACTCCAAAAACCAAACACCAAAAATAAATAAAAAGTTATAACAAGTTTATGCATTATGCATATATATATATATATATATATATATATATATATATATATATATATATATATATAGAGAGAGAGAGAGAGAGAGAGAGAGAGAGAGAGAGAGAGAGAGAGTTTATTAATTTAATAATTGTATTGTAACTCTATTCCACAGCACACTTTAATTCGTGACACAATGTGTTATTCATAAATCAGATCGAAAGTTGATTTCATTCTATCACGGTGTTGATCAGAAATATATATTCACTATTTAAGGACAGAGGCTTCGCTTAAACAGGGCTTACCTCAGTAAATTTCCAACAAAAGGAAGAAAAAAATTAAAATGTTTTCTTAGTGACCTGAATGTTATAGACAGTGCACTATGTTTGTTTTAAACGTTTGATGATGTCCGTCGAAGGTATTAAGTAGAAACAGAATTCATGAACTTCCGATCCGTGTTAAAAAGTTAGTCTTCATGACGATAAGTTATATAACGTAGTTTCGAGATTCTGACTGACGAAAGAAATGCT
Organism: Unio pictorum; assembly: GCA_030141615.1. Lineage (NCBI taxonomy): Eukaryota > Metazoa > Mollusca > Bivalvia > Unionida > Unionidae > Unio > Unio pictorum. Next base: position 2,371,229 of record JARLTB010000005.1, on the reverse strand, counting down.
TGAATTATGAACAAATTTGAGAAACCACTACTTTTGTTTGGCCGAATGAAATTAAAGCTTGTATTTTGAAATAATATGTACTAAAAGGGACAACCTTGGTCGAAATTCTTTAATCATAAATTTCCTGAGAGAAACATTTGGCTCTGGGGACAACATAAGAAAGAATAATGCTTTCCTCTTTAAACAAGGGGGGGGGGGCCTTGTCTGTCTTGCGAGAAAGATAAGGTTTAGTGCCGCATGCACCAGTTCTAAAGTTAACAGCCTTAAGGTAATTTATTTTAATTTCACTTAATATTCTATTTTTTTATTTGCTATATGCAACTTTTTAATGTGATCAGGTTCCATATTATGTATCTTTTATTCAATCTCATGGAAATTTGTTGATGCTAGAGTTGTTATGCAATTTAACTGATCCAATTTCATGGAAATGTGTGATTTTAGAGTTGTAATGTAATTTATCCGATTCAAATTTATGGAAATTGTGATGCTAGAGTTGCAATGTAATTTATATGTTTAATTTTACAATTATTAGACTATTAGCAAATTTGATTACCTGCTTTCGAAATTTTGATGTGTGCAAAATGTAATGAATTATATGAAATAATTTCTGTGTCTGTTAGGACGATACAGATTATCGTGAGTTAGCGAAAAGCTACCAATTATAATTGCTTTTGGAATGTTTATGAAATTTGGAGGTGAGTAAGGATCTGTGAGTTGTATACAATATTAATCGAACATGTACATAACGGTAATTTGTCGATAGAGTAGTCACGTGATAATTTAGTGCAAGGTTCTAACATAAGTAGACAATACGCAGTGTCTGAATGGAGTGAAATCTGGGTAATATAAATGCATGAATTTTATATACATCTTGACAGTGGTATAATTAGCAATTTAGTGATATTTTGTCATTTAAAGAAACAGTTTTCGGAGGGAGAAGTGACCAGCGAAGTCAGAAAGTAGAGAGTAAAACCTAGGAAATCTAAGAAGGACAAGGCGGTCGGAGAGGGAAAACTCGAGGAAATAGGCAAAGTTGCATAGTATGAGCGGAGATGCATCAGCTCCAATATATATTAAAACTAGATCGACACAGTTCATTAACTTGTCCACAACCAGTTTAACTGGGGCCCTCATGAGTGTACATTCTGGTCAGTTTAGGGTCATTCGAACAAACAGGGATTATGTAATAGTACACTGTAGCACCAGCAGTCAGGTTGTTAAATTCCTGTAAGTAACCATAGGACATATACTAATAAAAGTAGAAAGACATAAACAATCTCAAAAACAATCTGGATTCAAGAACAATAAACTTAAACAGCAATGAACTAAATCCATGCCTACCAAAAGCAACAACCACCCCAACGTCACATCCCTTCAAATATAAAGCAGTATTTAAACTAACAGGCCAACTGAATGAACTAGACATGAATTCCCTAACAAAAAAATAAAACAGGGAGGCTCCCATATTAAAAAAGTCTACAAACTAAGAAACTATCGTAAAAAGAAAACAAATAACACAATATTGAAAACCACGGCTCCCCTACCTACATTAATTAAAATAGAGACCACAGGAACCATATATAGATTAGAACCATACATCAATAAACCAAGACTCTGCAAAAAATGCCAACACTGGAGGCACTTTACTACAAAGTGCACATATACAAACAAATGTCAACAATGCGGAGGTGGACACAAAGGAACGTGTAACAGAAAAAACCTAAATTCACCATCTGCAGGGGACCCCACCTACCACAATCACTGGAGAAATTAGAGAAAACAAAATCATCAAACAAATGAATATAAAACACATAACTTATAAACAAGCCAAAATGGAAGTAAATGTAACTCAAGAGAACACACACCAATACTATGGAAACAAATGACAATAATGAACCTCAAACCAGCACACACACAAAAAAAAAATTGCAAAACAAATACCAAACCCAAAACCTAAAAACTAAAAATTAGCAAAATAAGAAACTCAAGCAACCAATCACGACTTCAAACTGAGTAAAATACAAACTGGAATTGAAAACAAACTGGAGGAAGTCATTACTTCACTAACCAATGTTCTTAGAATGTTGGACCTAAATTCAACAAATATTAAACTAAATATCCAGCAGGTACTAACCCAGTTAAACAACATCAATACAATAAACGAACCCAAAAAATAATGGCTAATACACAAAAATGGGAACATTACAATACAGGAATGGAATGCACGAGGATTGTCAGGAAACACCAATGATTTAAAACTAACAATAATTAATACTCAGCACAAAACTGACATCATCTGCATTCAAGAAACTAAACTTTCTGTAAACTCCATATCATTGACATCTATTTCAAGGCTACTCCCCAGGCTATTTCAAACATAGAAGAGATGGCCGGGGTGGTGGATTGGCCATATAAGTTAAAAGAAAGAAACATTCATAATGAAATAGTGAGCTCCATATCACCAATAGCAAATAACAATACAACAATAGAAATACAATCCCTTTTAATACATACAGGGAAAAGCGAATTGCAAATATTCAATATATATATTACCCATGGAGAGATAATAAAACAAACACCATCCCAGCACTTAGGGAAATAATTAAATATGAAAGTATCGAACATACGATCATTTGCGGAGATTTCAATGCTCATGGCGTGTAGTGGGGGGGAGGTGATGGACAGTAATGGGGGAGGGTGGTTAACGGAATGAATCAGCGAAACCAACGTCACCATACTTAATGATGATGCCCAAACCCGACTCAATCCGGTTGACGGCAACATGACCGCCATCGACCTTACCTTATGCACCCCTACATTGACACAGGTGGCAGTCTGAAGAGTGTATCAAACAAAACACATGGGGAGTGACCACTTTCCAATAATTACCACCCTGCAAATAGAAGTACAGTTCGATTAAATGATCAAATTCTCCAGGTGGAACTATAAAAAGCAGATTGGGCTAAACTTAAAATTCAGTTAATAAATATCAACCCAAATACAATTGAAAATGAAGACATTGATATATACTATGAAAACTTAATTAAGATCATATCATAGACGGCCACAACTAGCATACACAAAACAAATAGCATACAAAATAAACTAGAAGTACCATGGTGGACCTGTCAAAATCAAAAAGAAAAAACTTTGCAAGATACTGCACTAGCATAAATATAAGAACTAGCTCAAACAGGTGTGGAATAAAATTAGAGCAATTAGGGGCAAAAATACCAATAAAACCCCCATAATACGTAATGCTAACAACAACAAAGAAAAGGCTGACATATTAGCCCAATATTTAAAAAAATAAACAGCAATATCATCCAAACTAATGAATTCCAACAATATTGGAACAAACTACAGAAACGTGTAAGATATTATTTCAAGACCCTTGGACCCACAAATTCTAATCGAAATAAACAAATAACACTATATGAATGGGATCAGGCACTAACCACATAAAGGAAACATCACCGGGGGAAGACAAAATAGGGTACGCTATATACAAACATTCACCCCATAACATCATTACGTTTATTATAAAACTATTAAATAAAATATGGGAAGTATGAAAGCTACCAAAAAAAAGTAATTCCCATCTTAAAACAAAAAAAAAAAGATCGCAATGACATCAACTCGTATCGGCCCATTTTACTAGCCAACAATATATGCAAGATTATGGAAACCATAATTTCTAAAAGGATAAAACACTACCTTGAATGTAACAAACTAATATCTGAAAACCAATGTCGATTTAGGAACCAAAGGTCCACTACGGACCAACTGATATGATTAGACACCGCTATAAAATTGGCATTTAACTCTAAAATAAAAGCGGACAGAAATTTAATTGCGGTGTTTATAGATTTGGAAAAAGCATTCGATCTCGTACGGAGCAAAGGCCTAATAGCCAAATTAAGTCATTATGGCATTACGGGAATGATGTATAACTTCACTGAAAATTTCCTCACTGACAGCAAAATAATAAATAGAGTAGGAGACACTTACTCCGATGAACATACCCTTGAAAATGGAACCCCATAAGGAAGTGCATTCAGTTTCACTCTTTTCAATCTAATGTTAAACGACCTTGACATAACTATGGCATTACCCAAAGTTGAATTATCGGCATTTGGAGATGATAGTGGACTATGGAGAGCAGGAAACCCATCCAACCACAAAATTAAAACAGATATTCAAGATATTCTGAATAATATAAGAGAATGGGCAAATAAATGGAGATTCAAACTATCGCACCAAAAAACGGTAGCAGTAATATTTACCCCACATAACAGAAGAATAAAAAACAATAGCCTTAGTTAACTAAACAAAAAGAAATAAAATTTGTAAAATGTCTTATGATGAACACCTCAAATGGGCGCATCACACAGATGAACTAGTACAAAAATGTAATCAGGACTTAAACTTATTAAGAAACCTAAAAGGTACAAAGTGGGGAGCAAATCAAGAAAACCCTAACCTTATACAGGGCTTTAATACGATCTAAACTAGACTATGGCTGCCAAATATGCAACACCACTGCAGCAATGGTAATACCTGAGCTGAATATACAAATGGGGTGGCGTCTACCTGACTACTGCTCCATATACACAGCTGAATTCTGGGCCATCTTAGAAGCACTAAAATGGATTGAGAGAAACAAACCAAAGAAGACAGTTATAATAAGTGATTCGCTTAGTGCCATGACCTCAATCCAAAATATCATCACTGAATCTAGAGAGAATTTCCTAAATCAAACCAACACAATAATGAAACAAATAAATATAAACAAATAAAGCATATAATACATGTTGATTCCATCCCACATCAATATCCAAGGAAATGACTTAGCAGACCATATAGCTAAAGAAAAACTCAGTGAACCAAATTACATGCCACCAGAATATAGTCAACATGTACTATATAGCCTAATCAACACATTAATTGACAATAAATGGCAAACCGGTTGGAATCAACATCACAAAGGGAGAAAATTATATAATACTATTAAGGAAGTAAATAGAAATAGAAAACCACCTAGGTGCACAAACTATGAACAAACAATAATCAATCAAATTCTCTTAGGAAAACCTAAACTGGCAAACAGCTTTGGAAAATACATAGGACCCATCCCACATAAAATAAATGGCTACAATTGTAACACCCCAGAAGATTTACAACACATCTTTAATGATTGTAAAATGACAAAGAATTAAAAGAACAAATTCAGATCCGAGCAACAAATCAAAGCCGCCCCATATACATACCTAGAAATAATTCAATTAACAAATATAAACCCCAAACAACATTCAAAAATATGATTTAATTTTTAAAAACAACAGGAATGCTAGAGAAAATTTAGAAAATAGGAAAATAAAGGACATAATAGGGAGAGGAAACAAATAAGGAAGAAACCTAGTACTAGCTCAGGACAAAAGTAATCATCAAAATATGAAAGACTAGTTAAGGGATGGAAGCGCCACCAGGAATGAGCAGGTTGATCTCAGCCATCCTTGGAACCCACATACAATACGGTGGGCATGAGATCACCAAGGCTCACAAACTGAGCAACAAACCGAAAAATAAAGACGCGAGTAACCCTAGAAACAAAGTTGGGAATCTTGAAAAATTTCGCAAAGCCCTTTGAGTAATCAAATCACTCCGGGAAAATACTGACAAATCAACAAAATTGATGAAAGATAAAGAAATAGGAGTATACAAATCACAACGAACAGATCATGAAGACAATTGGGGAATAAAAACAACAATGTAAAAGGCTGAAAATAAAAAAAAACAAATAGCATCATAGGTTAAAAGAACAGCCCATAAAATAAGTATAGGAAACTACCCTCACTCCTATTACCTTCTCTAACTTTCCTCTCAATACAGCCTCATAGACAGTAAATAATAATTACCAAATACGTATCAAATTCTAAAATTAAATATAAGTAGATTTTCTGAAAAATACTATCATAACATTTTGTCCTGATAGTATGGTTCCAATTTAGACAGTATAAGGTATTCTAAAAGCCCACGACTACCAGGCACCGCAGAACAAGGCTCCAATTAAATTTAGGCATACAGACCCCCAACTCAACTATAAGGGCTGGGGCGTATGGCGCTGTATACTCTATTAACTCACAACAGCGCAGAGTTCAGCCAATTTAGGGGTAAAATGTTTGGATAAAGGGACATCAGTGCTGGACAAAAAGAGGAAAAACTTCAGTAGAGAAACAATTTCAAAGAACCCAGGACAAATGAAAATGATGGCTGGTCCGAGGGAACAACCATATGCTGGGACACCATGAAAACAAGATGGCAGCCTGACATTAGGGGCCACTCAAACAGACAAAAGAAAGCAATACAGATAAGAATCCGATTGCTTGCATTGCCTGGTTAACAGGGTCCTCATTTGGTACGAGAACCCTTTTCGAACAATCTATTTCACGAAACCTGACTTGATTAGTTTTGCACACCGTTCAAAATTAACAAGATATTTTTTTATCAAACAGTGACTATACTTATGTATGTCGCATATTCATTTTAGTATTCAATCTTGTTAGGGACTTAATACATATACACTTAGTACTACAAATATTGGAAAATTAAGATAGTTAAACAAATTTTACAACTTCATGAATTTGAATTAATTGCATAGGTGACTCACACATTATTGGAATTTTAATGTACATTAGTAATAAATGGACCAGATTTGAATTAAGCACGGCATTACGATGTTGCGGGCTGTACGACATCCTTGGACTTTATGTACCTCTCTTTTATTGCCACAACTCGGATAACTCCAAAATGGCGGAGATGTGAAACTAATTTCCACTACCTCCACTTGTGCCATTGCACATCATTAACACACCTAATTGGTTGTAAGGGTTTAGTGTGTGTTGGGTCTACTCCCACTCACCCAGGGTCCTCCATTCAGGTAGATGGTTACTTAATAGTAACCAGACCTGACGACCAAATTAAATAATACTCCTTGAGTACATAAATGCCTGAGGGAAGCCGCACCATTCCTCTCCCCCAGGAGTAATTCAATATCCAGCTTTGCTTGAAACCTAAAACAGTGCTACATGCCCCTAGTGGGCGATAGAGCACTATAATTCAACTTCATCCTCATCATCCATTCGCATATATCTTTCAGCTGATGCCACTAAAACACCCGTGTATTCATTAGTATTTTCAAGACTGAACTATTGTAACTCAATTATGCATGATTCGTCTCAATATCTAGAAACAGAAAATTCAAAAAGTTCAAAACACAGCTGCTCGGATCATCTTTAGAGTACCACGATCAAAACACACCTCCCCGCTGTTCTGTACCCTACACTCGATATCCATTCAATCCAGAATCAAACACAAACTTTGTTCTCTGTACTACGTTTACATCTTGTAATAATGTTTCTAATTTCAAGCATTTTGTTGTTGTTGTTTATTTTGTAGTCATATCTTTACAGATGTTGTAAAACGCTAAGATGTAAATATTAAGCGCTCTACAAAGTCCTCATTCTTCTTCTTTTTCTTCTCTTCTTCTTTTTCTTCTTCTTCTTATTATTATATTAATATAATTATCATTATTATTATTTGCATTATTAATATTAATATCATTATCAGTAAATGTATTATCATTATCTGTGTTATTATTATTATTATTAATACTAATATTAGTAGTAGTATTAGTACGTATGCATGCATTTTTGTATGTATGTATGTATGTATGTATCACCCTAATCATTTATTATCTGAAAAATATAAAGATTCCTTAAAGCTCTGACGTATCATATAGAAAAGTTGTAACCCATGGGGCAGGACAATCTCAATTGTACATGTCGGTCAAATTCTCTCATTTTCTTCTGATCCTTCCTGGTAAATACTCTCCTCCCTTTTTGCGCTGTTACTATGATGCTGAAATAAAAATCAGTACCATCACGTGACGTTTTATAAGACTAATACGAACCTCAAGAAGACGGAAGCAACTAGTTATGTGTATGAAACATAAACATGTTAATCCAGGCCCTAGCTATTCACAAGTTACGTGCTAGGATACGGGCTATATTTGTGGATTGCTGAAGATCATTATATCTAAGACAATTGCTGCACGAATTACTTACAGTTCATGATGAATCAAGGCTTCTTAATATTTGTGGTGACATGTGCATTTACTCAAGGTACGTTTTTCCAGAGAAAAGAAAACAACAACATATTTTCGTTTTGTTCATACTTCTATAATTCTCTGCTATTCCCTCTATAAGAGTATAGTCATTGTTCTTTACAATACACACTATTTGAACATAATACATTTAAGTGACATTATTTGGGTAGATCCTTTGTAAAGTTGTTATCAGTAATAATCGTTAAATATGTGGATAACGTTTGTGTCTATTATATCATGCACGTTGACCAAAAAGGTTATATATAATATATTTTATTTATTTTGTTGTACTTTTGATATTTGTCAACTATTTTCTACTCAGCAACATGCATTAAACTAACGTATTACATACCATGATACACATTCACAAGCCTCAAATTCCGATGCTTAAATAAATATTGAATTTATTTCCAATGGCAAAAAATGTATTTCTCATTTGGGAAGATTTCAGCAAGCTATTTATTCAAGCTGAAAGCAAATCTGGGAAGGACTGGGGAAACACTTAATGTTGGGGGCGTATAATTTGTATACAAAAGTGATCATCAATTACATTTATTTCTCTTGAATGAGACCAATTTCAATTATATACCAATTATTACAATGCATTGATTGGCTTGAATGAGACCTATTGGAATTAGATATCTGGTATTACAATGCATGGATTGGCTTCAATGAGAACTATTGGAATTAGATACCTGTTATTACAATGCATTGATTGGCTTGAATGAGACCTATTGGAATTATATATCTGTTATTGCAATGCATTGATCAGCTTGAAAAAGGCCTATTGGAATTATATACCTGTTATTGCAATGCATTGATTGGCTTGAATTAGAACTATTGGAACTAGATACCTGTTATTACCATGCATTGATTGGCTTGCATGAGACCTATTGGAATTATATACCTGATATTACAATGCATTGATTGGCTTAAATGAGAACTATTGGAATTATATACATGTTATTGCAATGCATTGATTGGCTTGAATGAGACCTATCGGAATTATATACCAATCAGTAAATGGCAGGTCTTGAACTTATTATCCAAGCGTTCAGGTACAGAGTCCCATCGGACGTTCGGAGATTTAGGCTGATCCCTTTCCAGCCTTTGCTTCCCGGACAACCAATAACGAGAGCTATATACAATACCCCTAGTCATTAAAGCAGGTGCCCTGATGTGCAAGTATTAAGTGTCAGGGATGGCGTTGCATTGGTCTGGTGTTCAGTGTTGGTTCTATTCCCACTCATTACGAACAGTTAATGTAGAGCTAAGACCCCTGAGTAAACGTAATTTCAAGAGCATATATATGTAAACCAGTGTGAGATATGGCTGTTTTCCTTCTCGCACGCTCAGTTAAATATCCCGTCTAATCGGGAATAAAGTTATTACGATTGGTCGATGAGCGCAAGCGACCTTAATGCTAATACATAACGTAGTGCCAATGCTTGATAACCAAGACTAATGAGTACTTTTCAGTCTTGTAAGTTAGGAAAGTTACAACAATCAAACGATTTGACGGTACGGTTGGAGAAGCTTTAAGAATAAATAAAGACTTACCGGTATGCATAAGTTTGCGGGAAGGTGACTGCGCTCCAAAGAGCAAAACGTCTTGTCAAAGACGTAATAGCAGAGGAATTAGAAACGAGACGTTCCCATGTTAGTCGTATGGGCATTTATCGTCTATATCACAGGGCATGACCCCCATGCGTCATCTACATGTATGTATATGGGTATACGTATAGACCAATACTACCCGAAGTTCTCGCAATATATCACTATTGCCAATGGCAAGTCATTAATGGTAATTGCCCTACATGGCGTTGTACATCGTTGTTTTATTGGTAAAAAAGATATTAAATATCTAGTTCTTGTATGTTTATTTTGATTTCATCTTAAGATAATTGTTACATGGATGTAAACGTGTTTACTTGGATCTGAGTTTGTGGTTAGTTTGTTTTAGAAATTACGAATGTTCTAGTAGCAATTAGTTATGATTTTAATGGAAAGTTACCATTATCCTCGATCTTTTATTGTGTCATTGCTTTTTCAATAATTATTAATTACTTCCCAAGTACACATTCAATATCTTATAACCAGCTCTTGTAAAATTGACATGTGTACCTTTGAGAGGATATTTTACAAAATATTCACTGGAATTAAAACGAGATTTTTGACTTTATAACTAAATTACGATCATGGAAATATTTTGACTTCATGGAAACATGCAGTATCTGAATTCATTCGGAAAACCACTGAATTTCATTTGGGATATTCTATACATATAGACACGTGATTAAACCTGTAAGGAATATTACGAAATTAATTAGTAATGCTGTGCCTTTATACATTTGCTCTTTCTGTTCCAGGAAAATAAATTATTTTGTATATTTACAAAACATTTTTTTCCCATTTTGTGTTACATAGTTCAAGACCATTGAGCATTTACACTGAACGTTATGTAATAAAATCACTCAAAAATATGCCGTTTATTTTAATTCCTCTTAAATTTTGCCATTGAGAAAAATCGTTGAAACTGTTATGTATTTCCACATAGGTTGTTTACAACTTTTTTAAAAACAATATCTATTTTGACCAATATGTTGTGTACGTTATTATCAAGTGGTAGTTATTTTGTCAACATTCTAAATTAAAGACCGTACATAATATAATAATAGGAAATGACAAGCTGGTTGTATGTTATCCTCTCACTATAGCACAGAATAACTAAAATTAAACGATTTAATTTAATACCTACTGCCAACATACCAAACTTTGTGCATGTTCTCACCACCTATACTACTGCACACAATGAGAACAAATACAACAAATAAACAGCACCAGTATAACACGATACAAGATCTTCAAAGTGGAATTAATTTACTTTCCTGTATCTTAATACGGAACGGCTGCTTTCAGATTGAAACATTATAATTGCGTTAAATAAATATGATGACATGCTATCAATGTGGTATCTCTACTGCACGGACACACTTAAAGAACCTAATAATGTATCATATCTACAATATTTACAGCATGCTTTTATGGTTTCTAATTTCATGGTGTTTTTCTTTTTGTATTTTTGTAATAATATCATTGTATATGTTGTAAAACGCTTATTACTTCGAATGATTAGTCGTTATACAAATTCGTCATTTGTGTACTTGATCAGTGACATAATTTTTGTAACCCATATACTATATATCAAAGATCTTTTTCTGGTCATATAGTAGATATTTAGATCATTATTACAGGAGATAAACATGTTTGTTTCAATATGTGTCTGAGAAACCAGTTTTCCGCCTGAACATGTGGACATGAGCAGCAGAGAGGGTGAACCCTACTACTTTTTAGAGGCATCTATTTGACAAAGGCCTCCTCCAAAAACGAAAAAAAAATAACGTCAAAAAGCAGAACTATGGTTTCTGACCAACCGAGACGCATATTCGTTATCACAATCTCAGAATATCCTTTCGTAATGGAAGTTGTTGGTCGTGTGTTGAACCCAGCCAAGTTATACCAGTAGCTTATAAAAGTCGCACTTCCAGCTGCCTTGCTTAGCGCTCAGTATTAAGAAGTTAGTATTAGGCCGGGCGTCAGGATTTTGTAACAGGGTGGGGCATGATGCTACATGGCTGCAGTATGATGCCTAGATATCAATGAATTCATATATAGTAACGATAAATAAACATAATTGTGTTTGTATGCACTTGAGTATAATTAAGTAATGAGTGAAAATAACTATTTAAAAATTCCATATACGAGTACTATTTGCGATCTGTACCAACCCATGTTTATTTATTTTTTAAAATATTAATTGAATGTTTTTCATGGTCCAAATTATGTTGAGCCATTTAAAAAGTTATCTCTTGCACGTTAGCATATTTCTCGTTATATCTTGTATGTTAGCATATTTCTTGTTATCTCGTGCATGTGAGCCTATTTCTCGTTATCTCTTGCATGTAAGTATATTTCAATTTGCATTAATATTCCGTCTATTACGTCTGGTGTGTGTCTGTAGATTTCATAGGATTTATAAATATGTATTTACGATGATTAATATTAATATTAGTAACTAAACGGTTCATACGTTTGGATCATTCCCATTGGATAGGTCTATCACGTGATTCAATGGGTATTACATTATTTCTCATCTGATGGGTCAGTATGGTGGTTTCCATCTGCGTCATGGATATTGTGATAAGAGGTACGTACTGAGTAACGAAATATTGCGTTTTAGGACCGTATGGGTGTACATAAGAAAGTAGATTTGAATAATTGATTAATTCCTATTACATATGTTTATGTGCTAACAAAAGTATGCAGATGGATTTAATGTTGCTTTTGAATCTCATTCGAGAGGAACCATTCATGTAAATTACTTATTGGAAATATAATGTTTTCCTATAGCGATTAGTTTGCATTTTAACACATTGGAACTGTTATGAAGCCATTCAAGGACGTTTAAAACAAAGATACATTAATACATCAAGCTTGCTGGTAGGTTAGCACATTCAAGGACGAGGAATTCATTCAGAACACACGTTTTGTTTGGACTTGTGTAGAAATTGAAGCAGTATTTTGCATTTTGTTTATAATACATTAAGTTTCTCTTACATTATTTGTTACTTGCTAAAAAGTTGTTTGTTTTGATTCATTATGTTTCTTAATTTAGGAATATAGATCTGGCACCAATTGTTTTGGTAATAGCTTTGCAGATCAATGTCTACATTGTAGACTAACTCATTTCCAAGACTCCGAGTCAAATAAACATGTTTAATCTAATAACAATGATTTGAATATTGAATCTATTATTACAGACACTACGCATTATGCTGTTTACAAAATAATTCCAACCAGTCACGTACACCCTTAAGTTGATTTTGAACAAAGATCAATTGCAAAATCAAAATACACTTACCACGAAATAATGGAGAAGAGCAACACACAATCCAAACAAGTTATACATAACACCTCCCATCAAACATAAAACTATTCATACAAGAAAATCTTTGTCCAAAATCATCATACTGTTTCAACATACTATATAAACATATTAACATCCTAATTGTATTTATGACGTAACGTAAATCACTTAATTTTTTCTTAAACTCATTAGGATTACAATAATTAACCGGTCGAGAATTTTGAGGTGTGGGCAGGACAACTAGAACTTTATCACCAGGCTGAGAACACCTTTTCTTTGTATTTATGTTACAAATTAATTTCAGTTTTGAAATTGCCTAGGATAAGGGACATACAAATTATACCAATATTATGTTAAATGGTTTGTCGGATGCAGGAATATGTTGCAGATGAGCCTTTGGGTAACTTGGAATTAAGTTTTCATATAATTTGATTACTATAACAAGATCTACAGCATTTGCAAAGATCGCCTTTAATAGTTAGTCAATACAATTATGAAGATCTTGAGATAAAGATTTTTGACCCTGAGTAACAAGCAAAAGTGGAGATACGGATGTCTGATCAGCCGTATCAGAATGTTAAAGTCCTGCAGGTTGTGCTCTATCTCGACTAGGATGTGATTATAGAAGACTGAGTTGTTATATTTTAGCAAACAGTGGAACATCAACCTTTAATCCCTTTTCGTTTTCTTTTTTTCTCTGTATTTCATTTTCTCGTCAATTTCACTTTGTTTCTCTTTTTCCCTCTCCCCTATCTCACTCTCTCTCTCTCTTCCCTCTCGATTTGCATTTATACAATTTTTGTCTGCAACTGAAGCCTCTCAGCTCTAAATCCATTAATTTGTTCTGAACATCCGTTTTCAAAGATTCCACACCTTTTTGGGTTGGCTTAAAACAACGTTCTCAACTTTAGCTGCCATTCTGAAAGACTGACTATGTCTCAAATATATAAATTTAAAAGGCCAGACGCTTACACAAATCCGCAATAATTTGATTTCCTAATTTCAAATGTAAATTCAACTTTCAACTTTGTTTTTTTTTCTTTTTTTAATAGAAATATGAATCCAGAACGGCCCCAGTTTTTGTACGACCCTCTTTACTGGAGCTAAGTAACATAAAGAGCGAAACCAACGACGTTTATACAATTCTACAATTCACTAAATAATTTGTTTCCCATGAATACAAATCAAAATGTTAAAATGATCATGAAGAAATTCTACAAACTACACAGATTACATATTCATATCACATTTGAATCTTTGGAGATCTATATTATACCAGCACAGCGATTTGTTGTTTAACACTATTTGCGATGAGACTACAAAGCTGCAAAATTAATGCTTGGTATTTATTTTAATGACAGTGTGAAGTAGATACCCATATTAGTTTCTATCTAAACATGAGAAAGTAAACAATATATTTATACTTTTCAGAAGTGCTTAATCAGAAGCTTGAACGTGACAATTCGGTTCCTAGATCAGGAGGAAACCTGACTCTATCATGTTTGACTCGCGACTTATTTAAAGATGGCGTTATCTACTGGTTCAGCCCACAATATACTGAACTTTCCAGATGCTTTCCCAAACATGGTGGAGTCTGTAATATGAATACAAGCAGTTACAGCTTCACAGCCAATATTAGTGGAGCTTATGCTTATATTAATGGCTTAGAGAGGGCACGAGACGGAGGAACATGGACATGTAAGCACGCTGATGTAAACACTTCCGACGAGAATACAATGGAGATAGTGATTTACAGTAGGTATATCGTTTTTACCATCTGTATTATTCACGTTTGCATCATGAATATTTCTTTTCGATGTCGTCGCGCATACCCTCACCTAACCCCCAAAAAACTTTGAGCTTAATAAACAACGTAACAGTTTGAAATGTATACGTTTTACATCCATTTAGATTGATCAAAGAAGATTCCTTTTGTTCATACCTCATAAAAATTCATCATAACAATACACTAATACACACTTCCAATAACCATCTCTTAAAGTTTAAATCAGTTTCGAACTGAAAGTTTATAATAAAAAAATCACTTGACTATTACATACATGTGATATTATGTATGTAGCACCAGAACGATCTGCCTGTGTTTGTGTTAATAATTGTTAATGTATAGCACACATACAATATATGCAAATGTAATTGTCTTCCGTTAAAACATAAGCAATTTGTGCAAAATGTACAGTTAGTGTTCCAAGCTCTTTAGAATGTATGTTGCATATTATTATCAGGACCTTGTATCCTAATCTATTTGACGAATATAGTGGCCAGTCATTGCCGCAAGCAGCAAACTTATTTTGGACCAGTAATTAATTTATCTCAGGTTAATTCAGTAAGTGGTTGTCCTGATGTATACTGATGTGACACGAGAAGTATGTAGCGAAACATTTTTTTGTTGTTGCAAAGACAAAAATTGCAGACATGTCACATATTCATCGTGATACTAATGAATTTACAATAGAAAAAGAAGGTTCAACAACGAATGGATATGCGGAAAGTCTGCACATATGTTTTGTGAAAAGAAACAAACTATTCGGAACATTAATATTGTATATGTGTGCTAGGACACTTGATTTTAAACAACTAATATGATTGGTGATCTCACTGGTGGCCTAGTGGTTAGAGTATCTGAATATGACGTGGGATGTCGTGGGTTCAAACCCCGGCCGAGTTACCAAAGTCTTGTACAAAATGGTACTAAAAGTTGTCTCGCTAGGCACTCAGCATTATAAGGCTAATGTTAAGATGACGTTACTGGTGGGATATATTTCTACACAGTACTATACATCAATATAAACTGTCACACTGCAGACATCGTAACGAGTTGGCTGAAAATGATTTTAAAACTACGGTAAAAATCCAAAGCAAGCACGCACATGTTATCATTAGTCACAATTATAACAACACATACTCTGCAGTAATCACACAGAAATCGATGCATATCAAAATTGGACTGAAATGTCCCACTAAGAACAAAACAATGCACTAATAGATATTTAGAAACACATTTGGGATCTGTAAATGTGGACATCGGCGCGTTTGCAGTATCATGGTGTGTGTGTGTGTGTGTGTGTGTGTGTGTGTGTATGTGAGGGTGGGGGTCGGTGTAAGTTAATTGTTTATAAGTGTTCCATATATACACGAAACTCTTTCTGTAAACCTCGCATTGTGTACAAATATATACACCATCAGTATATTCGCTTCAAGTGGAATCCTTCGACGCTTCTTTTGTACACCTCTGTTTGTGATACAAAAGTACGTAAGAGTGATGCGTGTTATAATGTGATATAATGGCAGAGTTAGTTAAAAGCTTGTCTACATACATTATGATCTTGTAATTAAACTAGAAAAATTTACAAATAATCTGCATGGCGGAGGGTTAAAAATCAATTATAAAAGGCTACTGTTAACATATTGACATTTCACAGTTATCACGTACAAATGTTACAACATCTTGAATAGTCACCATATTTTGTGTCTATGTATAACTGTTTACAAGCTTAGGTATCACATGCTTGTTTCATACCATACAAACTGTCCTAAACCAATGTATTGGATTAATGTCATATAAACTGTCCTATACCAACGTATTGGATTAATATCATAAAACTTTCCTATACCAATGTATTGGATTAATGCCATCCAAACTGTTCTATACCAACGTATTGGATTAATGCCATCCAAACTGTCCTATACAAATGTATTGGATCAATACCATACACCCTGTTATATACCAATGTATTGGATTAATGCCATACAACTGTCTTATATTAATGAAAACAATATAATTATTATACTACTTCCTTCACACTCTAATACCATATATAATCTGTCATACTTCCTTGACACTCCAATACCATATATAATCTGTCATGTACCAATGTATTGGATTAATACCATACAAACTGTCCTACACCAATGTAATGGATTAATACCATACAAGCCGTCCTATACCAATGTATTGGATTAATACCATACAAACTGTCCTACACCAATGTAATGGGTTAATAGCATAAACACTGTCCTATATCAATGTATAACAACATAATTAGTAGTCTACTTCCTTGACACTGTAATACCTTATAAACTGTAATATACCAATGTATTCGATAAATACTATAACCATCGTCTTATTCTAATGTATTGGATTAGCACCATGCAAGCTGTGCTATACCAAGGTAAAGGATAAATACCATATAAACTGTCCTATATCAATGATAACAATATAATTATTATACTACTTCCTTCACACACTAATGTCATATAAACTGTCATATACCAATGTATTGGATTAACACCATATAAACTGTCCTATACCAATGTATTCGATTAATACCATACAAACTGTCCTATACCAATGTATTGCATTAATACCATACAAACTGTCCTATACCAATGTATTGAATTAATACCATACAAACTGTCCTATACCAATGTATTGGATTAACACCATATAAACTGTCCTATACCAATGTATTGGATTAACACCATACAAACTGTCCTATGCCAATGTATTGCATTAATACCATACAAACTGTCCTATACCAATGTATTGCATTAATACGATATAAACTGTACTATACCAATGTATTGAATTAATACCATACAAACTGTCCTATACCAATGTATTGGATTAATACCATACAAACTGTCCCATACCAATGTATTGGATTAACACCATATAAACTGTCCTATACCAATGTATTGGATTAATACCATACAAACTGTCCTATACCAATGTATTGCATTAATACCATACAAACTGTCCTATACCAATGTATTGAATTAATACCATACAAACTGTCCTATACCAATGTATTGGATTAATACCATACAAACTGTCCTATACCAATGTATTGGATTAACACCATATAAACTGTCCTATACCAATGTATTGGATTAATACCATACAAACTGTCCTATTCCAATGTATTGCATTAATACCATACAAACTGTCCTATACCAATGTATTGCATTAATACGATATAAACTGTCCTATACCAATGTATTGGATTAATAACATAAAAACAGTACTATACTAATGTATTGGATTAATACCATACAAACTGTCCTATACCAATGTATTGGATTAATACCATACAAACTGTCCATACCAATGTATTGGATTAATGCCATATAAACCGTCCTATATCAATGTATTGGATTAATATCATACAAACTGTCCTATACAAATGTATTCGATTAATATCATACAAACTGTAATATACCAATGTATTGCATTAATACCATATAAACTGTCCTATGCCAATACCATATATACTGTCCTATAGAAATGAAATGGATTAATACCATATAAACTGTCCTATACCAATGCATTGGATTAATACCATATAAACTGTCATATGCCAATGCCATATATACTGTCCTATATAAATGTATTGGATTAATATCATATAAACTCTCCTATACCAATGCATTGGATTAATACCATATAAACTGTCCTATGCCAATACCATATATACTGTCCTATAGAAATGTATTGGATTAATACCATATAAACTGTCCTATACCAATGTATTGGATTAATACCATACAAACTATCCTATACCAATGTAATGGATTAATATCATACAAACTGTAATATAAAAATGTATTGCATTAATACCATACAAACTGTCCTATACCAATGTATTCCATTAAAACCAAACAAACTGTCCTATACTAATGTATTGGATTAATACCATACAAACTGTCCTATACCGATGTATTGGATTAATGCCATATAAACTGTCCTATACCAATGTATTGGATTAATACCATACAAACTATCCTATACCAATATATTGGATTAATATCATACAAACTCTCCTATACCAAAGTATTGGATAAATATCATACAAACTGTCTTATACCAATGTATTGGATTAATACCATATAAACTGTCCAATACCAATGTATTGGATTAATGCCATATAAACGGTCCTATACCAATGTATTGGATTAATACCATACAAACTGTCCTATACCAATGTATTGGATTAATGCCATACAAACTGTACTATACTAATGTATTGGATTAATACCATACAAACCGTCCAATACCAATGTATTGGATTAATACCATATAAACTGTCCTATACTAATGTATTGGATTAATATCATACAAACTGTCCTTTACCAATGTATTGAATTAATAACATACAAAATATCCTATACCAATGTATTGGATTAATACCATACAAACTGTCCTATACCAATGTATTGGATTAATACATTACAAACTATCCTATACCAATGTATTGGATTAATACCATATAAACTGTCATATACCAATGTATTGGATTAATGCCATATAAACTGTCATATACCAATGTATTGGATTAATGCCATATAAACTGTCCTATACCAAAGTATTAGATTAATACCATACAAACTGTACTATACTAATGTAATGGATTAATACCATACAAACTGTCCTATACCAATGTATTGGATTAATACCATATAAACTGTCCTATACTAATGTATTGGATTAATATCATACAAACTGTCCTATACCAATGTATTGGATTAATACCATACAAACTATCCTATACCAATGTATTGGATTAATACCATATAAACTGTCCTATACCAATGCATTGGATTAATACCATATAAACTGTCCTATGCCAATACCATATATACTGTCCTATAGAAATGTATTGGATTAATACCATATAAACTGTCCTATACCAATGTATTGGATTAATACCATATAAAATGTCCTATGTCAATACCATATATACTGTCCTATAGAAATGTATTGGATTATTACCATATAAACTGTCATATGCCAATACCATATATACTGTCTTATACTAATGTATTGGATTAATACCATATAAACTGTCCTATACCAATGTATTGGATTAATACCATATAAACTGTCCTATATTAATGCATTGGATTAACACCATATAAACTGTCTTATACTAATGTATTGGATTAATACCATATAAACTGTCATATACCAATGTATTGGATTAATACCATATAAAATGTCCTATACTAATTCATTGGATTAACACCATATAAACTGTCATATACCAATGTGTTGGATTAATACCATATAAAATATCCTATACCAATGTATTGGATTAATACCATATAAACTGTCCTATACTAATGCATTGGATTAATACCATATAAACTGTCCTATACCGATGTATTGGATTAATGCCATATAAACTGTCCTATACCAATGTATTGGATTAATACCATACAAACTATCCTATACCAATATATTGGATTAATATCATACAAACTCTCCTGTACCAATGTATTGGATTAATACCATACAAACTATCCTATACCAATGTATTGGATTAATATCATACAAACTGTCCTATACTAATGTATTGGATTAATAAAATATAAACTGTCCTATACCAATGTATTGGATTAATACCCTATAAACTGTCCTATACTAATGTATTGGATTAATACCTTATAAACTGTCCTATACAAATGTATTTGATTAATGCCATACAATCTGTCCTATGCCAATACCATATATACTGTCCTATAGAAATGTATTGGATTAATACCATATAAACTGTCCTATACCAATGTACTGGATTAATACCATATAAACTGTCCTATGCCAATACCATATATACTGTCCTAAAGAAATGTATTGGATTAATACCATATAAACTGTCATATGCCAATACCATATATACTGTCTTATACTAATGTATTGGATTAATATCATACAAACTGTCCTATACTAATTTATTGGATTAATACCTTATAAACTGTCCTATACCAATGTATTGCATTAATACCATACAAACTGTCCTATACAAATGTATTGGATTAATACCATACAAACTGTCCTATACCAATGTATTGCATTAATACCATACAAACTGTCCTACACCAATGTAATGGATTAATACCATACAAGCCGTCCTATACCAATGTATTGGATTAATACCATACAAACTGTCCTACACCAATGTAATGGGTTAATAGCATAAACACTGTCCTATATCAATGTA
Source organism: Unio pictorum (assembly GCA_030141615.1). Taxonomy (NCBI): domain Eukaryota; kingdom Metazoa; phylum Mollusca; class Bivalvia; order Unionida; family Unionidae; genus Unio; species Unio pictorum. Next base: position 2,350,117 of record JARLTB010000005.1, on the reverse strand, counting down.
TAACAACATAATTAGTAGTCTACTTCCTTGACACTGTAATACCTTATAAACTGTAATATACCAATGTATTCGATAAATACTATAACCATTGTCTTATTCTAATGTATTGGATTAGCACCATGCAAGCTGTGCTATGCCAAGGTAAAGGATAAATACCATATAAACTGTCCTATATCAATGATAACAATATAATTATTATACTACTTCCTTCACACACTAATGTCATATAAACTGTCCTATACCAATGTATTGGATTAACACCATACAAACTGTCCTATGCCAATGTATTGCATTAATACCATACAAACTGTCCTATACCAATGTATTGCATTAATTAGATATAAACTGTCCTATTCCAATGTATTGAATTAATACCATACAAACTGTCCTATACCAATGTATTGGATTAATACCATACAAACTGTCCTATACCAATGTATTGGATTAACACCATATAAACTGTCCTATACCAATGTATTGGATTAATACCATACAAACTGTCCCATACCAATGTATTGCATTAATACCATACAAACTGTCCTATACCAATGTATTGAATTAATACCATACAAACTGTCCTATACCAATGTATTGGAATAATAATATACAAACTGTCCTATACCAATGTATTGGATTAACACCATATAAACTGTCCTATACCAATGTATTGGATTAATACCATACAAACTGTCCTATGCCAATGTATTGAATTAATACCATACAAACTGTCCTATACCAATGTATTGCATTAATACGATATAAACTGTCCTATACCAATGTATTGGATAATAACATAAAAACAGTACTATACTAATGTATTGGATTAATACCATACAAACTGTCCTATACCAATGTATTGGATTAATACCATACAAACTGTCCATACCAATGTATTGGATTAATGCCATATAAACCGTCCTATATCAATGTATTGGATTAATATCATACAAACTGTCTTATACAAATGTATTCGATTAATATCATACAAACTGTAATATACCAATGTATTGCATTAATACCATATAAACTGTCCTATGCCAATACCATATATACTGTCCTATAGAAATGAAATGGATTAATACCACATAAACTGTCCTATACCAATGCATTGGATTAATACCATATAAACTGTCACATGCCAATGCCATATATACTGTCCTATAGAAATGTATTGGATTAATATCATATAAACTCTCCTATACCAATGCATTGGATTAATACCATATAAACTGTCCTATGCCAATACCATATATACTGTCCTATAGAAATGTATTGGATTAATACCATATAAACTGTCATATTCCAATGTATTGGATTAATACCATATAAACTGTCCTATGCCAATACCATATATACTGTCTTATACTAATGTATTGGATTAATACCATATAAACTGTCATGTACCAATGTATTGGATAAATACCATATAAAATGTCCTATACTAATTCATTGGATTAACACCATATAAACTGTCATATACCAATGTGTTGGATTAATACCATATAAAATATCCTATACCAATGTATTGGATTAATACCATATAAACTGTCCTATACTAATGCATTGGATTAATACCATATAAACTGTCCTATACTAATGCATTGGATTAATACCATATAAACTGTCATATACCAATGTATTGAATTAATAACATACAAACTGTCCTATACTAATGCATTGGATTAATACCATATAAACTGTCCTGTACCAATGTATAGGATTAATACCATACAAACTATCCTATACCAATGTATTGGATTAATATCATACAAACTGTCCTATACTAATGTATTGAATTAATACCATATAAACTGTCCTATACCAATGTATTGGATTAATACCATATAAACTGTCCTATACTAATGAGCAGCAGAGAGGGTGAACAGACCACGATTTCAAGCAAAAATAAGGCTTCCAGATAACGTTTCCGAACAAAAAATGGCCTATACACTACGTTTTCAGACAAAAATCTCATTTAACTAAAAAAAAAAAGTTTCCATTTTTGCTCACAACAATGTGGTCATTCACCCTCTCTGCTGCTATGGGTTAACAAAAATTATCGATAATTTTGTTATCAAATAGTATGATAATTATCGAATATACTATAAATTCACGATGAATAATTATCGATAATTATTGATGATTTTTATTATATATTTTATAATGCCGATAAAATCTACTCAATTAACTCATGATCAAATTCGAGAAATACAAGCAGCTCGTGGTATTGATACTATTGCAAATATTGCAAAACGATATCATATTGGAATTTCTAGGATATATTCGATATGGGGAATACCATTAAATAGTCGTAATAAATTGAGCGTATTAAATAAATTTCTTAATAAACTCTCAGATGAGAGACCAGTGTATTATCAAACTATTAGTGAAAAGCCATTATTCAACGATGGTATTATTGAAAACGCATCAAATACTGATATTGTAAGTGATACTGATATTGTGAGTGATAATACTGATATTGTGAGTGATAATACTGAGATTGCGAGTGATCGTACTGAGAAGAAAATTTCAAACAGTGTTTATGAGAATCGTATTGAGAGTTTAGAACAAGAATTAAAAAAATCTCAAGTGGAAATCTATCAGCTAAAAAAATCTAATGAAGAATTCCATAAACTAAATTCAGAAATAATGAAAAAGAATAGTATAATCAGTAACTTGGAGCTTATAAATTATAATCTCAATGAAAAATTACAACAACAATTACATGAGCAACAGCAGTTTCAACAACAACGTAATAAATACCAGCAGAAGATAGAACAGCAACAGCAGGATTTTCATCAACAACAGAATGAAATAGATAGATTAAAAAAATTATTACATCATCGACATGAAAAATATAAGGAAGAGATAGAACAACTACAGAAACAATATGATAAATCACAAATAATTTCTGGTGGTAGAAATTCCAAATCAACCTGTGAAAATTGTATTACTCTCGAAAATAAATATATTGAAGAACTAGAATATTATGCTGATGAACTAGCGAGAACACAGAAACTAATAGAAAATTTCCATCGTTCCTAATGAAAATCTTCGATTTTAACCGAATATTTGATCCAGTCCGATACGATATCGAGTCCGAGGATCATGTAAATTTATTGTTATAAATCCATGCGGGGTTGACTGAGCGCGACTAAAGAAATTTTTAAATTGATTATGATCCATATCTCCACCGCACCAGGTTTGCCAAATATTTCTTAACGTATGAGTATCAACTCCGTTAAATACACACAGCATATTGCAGTTATCTCTGATCACTTTTGGTATTTGAGTATAACGTTGAGTTACATATATCACGTCAGTGTTTTTATGCCTGCCTCTGGAAAAGATTCTAGCAGGATTTTTTTGTTTATCCAACATTATATCGTCGTATACGACTAAATTGTTAATATCTCCATTAATATCATCAATACTCGGTGCTTCATCGATATCGGTTATAAAATCAATGGCGTTCTCACCGCTAATTTCTGATGCATTCTCGTTAAAATCTTTTAGCACTTCATAACATCGTTGATCATCTACGCTAGGAGCAATTAAATACAACTTATCCCACTTCATCCATCTCATTATTAAATTGAGTAACAATTGCGTTTTACCGGATCCAGATGGCCCGATTATAATCATCCGGATAGAGTTTGGTAGCGCTGCATGATGCTTAATTGGTTCTCTTGTTTTAGTCGCTGAAAAATCAATTATATCCATATTTCTATACATAAATTATGGATCTATATTGTGTGAAGTGCAAAACGCGTACTGGCACAGATGATGTGACGACAGTTACAACTAAAAATAACCGATCAGCGCTTTCTGGTAAATGCGTGCAATGTGGTACAAAGAAATTTAGATTTGTGTCTATGAAATCTGATTTAAAAAAAAACGAGGAGGTGATATCGCAGCCAAATTGGCAAGGCTCCCTGGAACCCCATGGGCAAAGTACCCCGGAGAAAAGCATCTCCCAGGATATAGCTACTGTGGACCGGGAACCAGACTTGATATCAGACTCAATAATCAAAATCAACCCAACCCCGGTGAAGAACCAATAAACGCCATTGATAAGGCCTGTCACCTTCATGATGTTGCTTATAAAAGCAGCAATCTGCAACACAGGCATCTAGCAGATGTGAAATTAATTCATGCGTTAAATGCTATTCCTGATAAATCCTTCAAAGAAAAATTGGCTTCGTGGTTGGTAAAATCAGCTATGAAAGGTAAATTGATGTTAGGTGCTGGTAATTGAAAATGCTAGCATTTTAATATGGAATCAATTTATTATTCCCCAAGAGGATACTGGAGGGGTAAATCAGCAGTCCATAAACTCGCTAGCGCTGCAAAAGTGAAAAAAACCACTGCGGCTAATTGGTTATCCAAACAGGCACTATGGCAAATTTATCTACCACCGCCTAAACAAATTCAATTCTCGCATTTTGATGTGACAGTTCCTAATGAAGTTCATCAGGCTGATATATTATTTCTGCCACATGATCGTGGTTACAAATACGCTTTAACCGTAGTTGATATTGCAAGTCGATACAAAGAAGCAGAACCGTTAAAAACAAAATCAGCCACTGAAGTCGCTTCTGCATTTGAGAGGATTTATCGACGAGGTCCTCTGCACTGGCCAAATCTATTGCAGGTTGATCCTGGCAAGGAATTTCAGGGTGTAGTGTTATCTACAATGAAACATCATAATGTTACCATACGACGAGGGTATACTGCGCTACATCGCGATCAGGCCATTGTAGAACGATTTAATCGGACTCTTGCTGAACGGTTATTTGGATATCAATACGCAAAAGAATTCATCCAAGAAAAAAGATCCCGTGAATGGGTTAAGAGATTACCAGGTGTAGTTACCGCACTGAATAACGAGATTACTAGAACCATCAACATGAAACCTATCAACGCGATTAAAAAGAAGTCGATACCTAAAATGGAAATTCAAAAAGATTTCAAAGAACCAGTTCTTGGTAGTAATGTCATTGTGAGGTACTTATACGAACCAGGAGAGCTTGAAGGGGGTAGAAAAAGGGCTACTGATCCTATTTGGAGTGTTACCGCGCATAAAATATCCGGCATAACACGATCAACTGGTAGACCAGCAATCTATAAATTGGATTCAACTGCCCCTCAGCGGGGTTTTACTCGACAACAACTACAGGTAATTCCCGAGGATACTCAATTGCCACCGCATGGTCTTAACTAGCACCCGATGCCAGAGGCATTGTGCTTGCACCCCCGCGTCTATTGCACTCAAGACAAGTCAACATCACATTATTTCTGACATGACCGAGATTGTTATTTTTTCTATCTACGGTAAATTGGCGAGGATCCTTATCCGAATACTGCCAATGCATTATACAATTGCAACTCGCGCAGTGATTATTCTGTTGTTGTTTCAGCGTAATTATTAATTCAGCATCAATATCAAATTCTCGTTGTTTTTTTTATCCTGTTGTTTGTAACCGGAGAGTTTTTTATTAATGATGCTAACATCAATATCATTTATTGTGGTGTCATTATCATCGCCACCAATGATTTCATCATCGAAGACAACTCTTCGAAGCTGATTTATTCTTCGTACTCTGGATACTGCGAGATAGACTAAATTTGACCATTCGATGCGATTATCTACCATCCAAACAATTGTATCCGATATAGTCAATCCCTGTGAAGAATGTATCGTCGCTGCGTATCCTAGCGTCCATGGGGATTTATTAGCACGCAATGCATCTTCAACGACATTGATATCAACCAGCACAATATCATTTAATACTAGAATTTGTTTTTCACTCTTCCCTGGAATATCAACTTCAATGTTCTGTTTTAGTGTATCCGATGGCCTATAACAAAGGGGTACTGGAAGCGTTGCAAATTTTTCTTTATGCGTTTCAAATAACTTCATCTGAAGTGTGTCTCTGACTATTTTTCTACTTGCAATTATCAAATCGTTTGGTCTCCACGTTTCCCAGAAATCATTCATGGGAGTTTCTAAAATTATTTCACGCGCTATTTCGCATTGGATTTTATCCGGTTGTAATCTAATCAGTGCTTTGAACTCGCGTAATTGTTCATCAAGTGATCTATGGTCGGTATTAATTTCTTCATAATAGTCTACAGAACCCTTTAGCCATTCATGTGGAGATCCACCGACAAATGGTGGTGGTTGGCCGTGATCACCGCACATGACGACTTTTGTGTTTTTGTTTAACAACCATTCGAGAAATGTTTGTAATACATCTAATGACACTGTGCATATTTCATCCCAGATTATGATTTTAGGAATGAATTTATCACCCATACGCTCAGGATTCCATTTGTCACCCTTCCATCGAAAGAAACTATGGTAAGTACAAGCATTTACCCCTCGCTGTATCATCTCTCTGGCGAGTCTGTGAGTCGGTGTTAGCACAATCATGTTAGTAGAAATACAAGTATTTCCACCACGACGATATAATTCAATTGCACGAGTTGTCTTTCCTGACCCACCACAACCGTTTAAATAAACTGTTTTATATCTACAGATTGGATCAGATACCGGTGGTGCATTAGAAAATTCTGATTGATTTTCAATACGGTTACAACAAAGATATTTATCATCCATGGCAACGTCTGCGGATTCACAATACTCATGTAGCATCTCCTTTTTAAATCGCCAACGCCCCCAATTTTCTTCGGGATCTGTGAATTTAGCTACAGCTGATTTGTACTTATTGTGTATATACATCGAATCAGTGGCCACTCTAACCGCGGTATTAGGAAATCTATTTATCATCGAAAATAGATTAATAGAAGCATAGGCTAGCATTGAACTTCTCAAATGTGTGTACTGGGAATTATATCCATCACAGTAGGTAACAACCGTACCTAATTTCTCACCATTGGATAGAAAAGCATCCTTACGGGATACAAGTTTTCCCTGTTTTATTAAATCCGCTACAATAAAATCGTATTCAGCGACATCTATGATCAACCGCGAAGAGTATTTTGCGTTGTCGTACCGTCCACCCTGGGTAAATTTACCGATTATTCTTCGTCCGAGATCCTTTGCTTGTTCTTTTTTATTTTCAAATAAGTTCTTAGACCAATTTATGATTTCTTCTTCACTGAAATCTGGACACTGTTTTCGTAGTTCGCTGATTATACGATCTAGATCGGGTTGTGGTAGCCAAATTTCTTTCTGAGCTCGATAGCATATAATAGCCTCGGAAACAATTAACGATATTAGCATACCACAATCAATCATATATCTCAATAGCACTATTGGCATCCAGGCCTTTTCAGATAGGTGTCTACCGAGCCAAAGATAACTACACGGATGTAACCCTGTAGCGAGTTCAAATGATATCACACGAGCGAATCCAGTTAAATCAAAATCAGGCAATGGTCCATTAATCGCAACACGAGTCATTTCATGCGTGGGGTGCCCAAATCGTTTGAAGTACTCAGCACATTCCCCATACCCGAGAAAACTTCCGGGATAACACGCGGCTATATCAATTGAAATCATACCATCACGTGAGTATTTCGTATTCCACAGTCCTCCATGACCCAATTCGACGCAACTCAATTTAACATCCTCGAGAAAATCACTTTGTGTTGGACGCCATGAGTTTTTCTCTCTTGCGAAGTGAGCTACCACTGATGGAATAGTAAAACTATCCGTGAGTAGTTTTTCATGGAAACTCTCTGGTGAAAAATCACTAGCGATTTTTCTCATTCTGTTATCTAATTCTTCAATGCGATATAATTCGCCATTTGGTCTTACAAATTGATCAAATCCTATTTCGGGATCTTCATCACTTCTAAGTAACCACACTGACACAGGATCATCTTTACACAACGCATGAATAGCATCGAATAATCTCTCTTCATAGAAAACATCTCCGACGAATTTCCCGGAAAATTCCGGGGGGATATATCTCACGGTTCTATCTCGTGGAAATAGTGTTACTGCAGGTGTCCACGCGTGTTTGTTATGATCAATAATCTGTATTGGGGCTCCTCGCGATTGATATTTCGGTTCGTATAATACTTCTCCGGTTATTGTTGTTACTGATATTGGGAATTTTAATGATGTTTCTAACTTAGCTATATCAGAAATCTTTGCACCATGCTGTTTCACTGTCAGTTCCCATTCGGTTATTTTCCTACGTCGCAGATCAGTTAGTTTATTTCCTCGGGATGCATTTGTGAAGTGCTCCATTACCCGTGTTGCTACACAATTAAGCCCTAACGAATATTTCATAGGAGCTAGTTTTGCGATATCGGGTTTATCATTTAACGGATATATCCCATAAACCATTGCTGTTACGGGATAAGATCTTTCGTAGTATGGTTTGTCAATGCCGGTTAGAATTCCTGGTTTGGAATCTCTACTCACAATGACAGCTTTTTTATTCTTGAGGATTGGTTCAAATTTATCCCTAATAATCCATTTGCCATCGACTTCAATAATGAATTTGATTCGGAAAAAATACCGTTTTTCCCCAATACGTGAAATTATCACTGTTGCTTTTTCATCATTCATGGTAGCATTAACAATACCATCAATTCGAAATGTTGACCAACAATAAGATGCTCCATCACGCTTAAATTCATTAAAACAGTCTCTGATTTTACTAATCATGGCTTTATCAAGAATTGTATTCTTTGGTGTATTAGAAACTATATCGAGATTGAATTGAGCATCCTTCCAGGGTAATCTCTTGGACGTTTTTTTTGGTTTATCGAGATTAAATTTAGGATTGATTTTCAATAATCTCTTAAACTCTTTTATGCTTTCGTCTATTGGACGTTTTTTTGGTTTATCGAGATTAAATTTAGGATTGATTTTCAATAATCTCTTAAACTCTTTCATGCTTTCGTCTATTGGACGTTTTTTTGGTTTATCGAGATTAAATTTAGGATTGATTTTTAATAATCTCTTTTTACGTTTTTTTGGTTTATTGAGATTAAATCTAGGATTGATTTTCAATAATCTCTTAAACTCTTTCATGCTTTCGTCTATTGGACGTTTTTTTGGTTTATCGAGATTAAATTTAGGATTGATTTTCAATAATCTCTTAAACTCCTTATCAGCACTGAATTCAGCATTTTTCGAAGTCAATCTCTTGAACTTTTTCATGCTATACTAAAAACAAGTGTCTAAATGAAAGATTTATGTATAATGAAAGCCTGCAAATGGATATTCCTTATCAGCACTGAATTCAGCATTTTTCGAAGTTAATTTTTTGAACTTTTCATGCTATACTAAAAATATGTGTCTACATGAAGGATTTATGTATAATGAAACCCTGCAAATGGATTAGTCATTGAATTAGACAAATAGTATAGTATATAAATGACCCAAGAATTCAGACAGCACCCTGTGAGTACAAATTATGAAGCATCCAGTGATGGTGTTGTAAGAAACCGTAGACTGAAGAATCCAGTTGGGAGGGATAATGGTATGGGGTATTTAATGTTTACTGTTGGAAAGAATAAGAAATATTATAATCATCGTTTCGTGTATGAATGTTTCCATGGATTGATCAAAGATGGTTTTATTATTAATCACATTGATTCTAATCCGAAGAACAATTCCTTATCAAATCTGCAGGCTATCAAACGAGGAAAAACTGACACTTGTTCAAAAAAAATGAAACCAGTAAAATCTTTGAATACAATAACTAACGAAGAAAAAGTATTTAAATCAATATATGAAGCCGGCAAGTATTTCAATATTTGTAGACCCTCAGTACGATATGTTGCAGAGGGGGTTTGTCGATCGGCTATTTCAAAAGGGACCGGACAGAAAATCCTATTTAGTTACGTCTAATGCATCATATTTTTCATTTAGAAATATGTCATTGCTATAGAATAATGAATTCTGAAAACATGAATAGAATTATATCCGAGATTTTAAAATTGAAAAATTGGGATATTGAACTATCAGATGGGTTAAATCCTGATCAAATCATGTCTGATTTTCAGGATATAGAATACGGAGTTAACAACAATAAATATATGCTACCAAAGAAGTATGCGCTCATCAAAAGAATTCAGAATTCTATTAAAGACTCTCTCGCATTTTCCAGTGACGTAAGTGTGTTCGCTCCGTTGTATACCATCGTAGAACGAATACGAAAGGAATTGGGATACGAATACGAATTGAAAAAGGAGGTTAATTCTAAAGTTAGAAACCTACGGGCGTTAATTCAAGAAAATGAATAATTTTGATTGACCGACCATTTATCATTATTTGATTGTGACCGTCCCTCATAGAGATTTTAATTTTTTTTAGCATTTTTTGATTAATTATTTTTATATACAATTTTCCCCCTCATCACTGATAGAGCCGTTATAGGATGAAATAACACTTCCGTGGTGACTTTGTCACTGGTGTTAGGTCGGGATTAAAAAAATTGTTTTACAATTAAAAAATTGTTTCTGATTTCAAATAATGGTCAATGAAGCATTAACAACCCGATTGGCTCGTGAACGACTGGATGCAATTAAGAGATTTGTACCAATTCGTGACTCTGTACGGAATAAACTACAACAACGACAGAGTCTTCAGACTGATTTTGCTGCGGGATCTGAAGAATTGTTTAAACCAGTAACCACAGTAACGAAGGATATAGTGTCAACAATCTCTGAACAAGGAAAAAAACAAGAAGAGACTTTTCTCCCTGTGTTAGAAAAAATAGCAAAAAGAACTAAACAAACAAAAAAATCCTTGCAATCACTTCCTCAGGATATATCAACCATTTCAAAACGAAAACTTAAAGGATTTCAGGAAGAACTAGTTAGTGGACTACCTAAATCAATTATATTTACCGAGAGCGCTAAACAACAAATTCTCAACGAGGATATAGACAATTTAGGTGAATTCGCTGCTAACAGCTATGATTCACAAGAGAAGTTTTTCACGGACAATTATTCGAATTATAGAATGTCACATAATGAATGGGCTGATATATTGTATGAAATAAATACTGGGGGTTTAGATAAAAGGATGAAGGAATACAGGGACTTCAAAAGAAAATTTCAACTCCAAATAAGACAGCCATACGATGAGAAAAAATTTCTAGGGAGTGGTCTAGTTGGAAACGCTAGCGTTTCATGTCCTGGTAGTGTTCTCAGTGATATATCACGATTAGAGGTTCTTGTAGGAGGGTTCCGAGCCGGAAATAACTCACCGGAAATAATTAATGAAGCAGCTGATATCTGTAGACGATTATTTCAGGGTGGTATCATGGATATCAGCACATATCGAGATTTCATTGGCGAGTTAGTGGAAGGTGGATATTACAGTGACTAATTGATAAATTGTTTTACAATTGAAAAATTGTTTCTGATTTCAAATAATGATCATACACTACAATCATGATAAACCATCCCCCGTCTACGTAGTTAATTCACGATTTCCGGTTTATAGAGCATACTACGGAGATGGTTTAGGTAATACCATTGCAGGGTTATTTGCGAGAATGGCTCCAAAAGTGATGCCGTTAGCTAAACAATTATCAATGAAAGCCATTGATGTTATTCGTGATAAGGGTATTGGTGCTGTTGGAGATCTTGCTGGAAAAGCGTTTTCAACTGCGAAGAATAAATTAACATCATTAGTGAAATCACGGATGAAATCCAAAGGATTTTCAAAACCGTTACCGTCTACAGCGGAAATGCCTGCAAGTGTTAGTAGAATTATAAATAACGCAGTAGATGAAAAATTAGCGTCGATGGTTTTAACCCCCGACCAAAGCAATATTGCAAACATGATAGCAGGAAGTGGCTTTAAAAAAATACGATGATGAAATGGGAAATCGCGATTTAGACTCTGATAAATAGAATAAAATGTTTAAAAGGTCACATGATCCAGCATTTGATATAGACGCCCCAGTTGGCAAGGATGATTCTGTACGCGATTATCAATATTACGCCTATCATGCAATAGACTCAAATAGTCGAGCAAGAATTGATCTTCAAGTCCATGATACCAGTAAATACTTTCTACCCTGTGAAGCGTTTATCGAAATTGAAGGAGAGATTATACAAACAAATGATACAGAGTATTCAGCTGGTACTCAAGTCGGTTTTGTCAATAATGGTATCATGGCGTTATTTGAGAGTGCTAGATATCTCATTGATGGAAAAGAAATCGAGTCGATAGATCGCGATGTTGATGTGGCTACAACAATAATCGGGTTAGCGAGATATTCTGATGATTATACAAGATCAGCAGGACCTTCTATGATGTTTGCAAAAGATGCTACAAATACCGCTGGAGGAAAACAATTTGTTGTAAGACAACCAAAAAAACGTGATGATAGTAATGCTGAGGTCGAGGATATGATTATAAACAACGATGTTAATTTCAATCTAGGAGCTGCAACACGAAACTCAATGTTGGGAGTAGGGCGTAAATCATTTTCATGCGCGATTCCACTGCATCACATATTTGGATTCTGTAGAAACGTCCGAAAAGTTATCTATGGAGCGAAGCATACAGTATCGCTTGTACGAAAGAGTGATGATAATGACGCAATCTGGAGGATTCCAGCAAACCCAGCTGCAGAACATATAAATGATGATGCCGGTAAAGTCAATTTAACAAAAATATCATTGTGGATGCCAGTGTTGACTCCAGCAATCACCGCAGAAGAACGATTGCTATCATTTATGGACCAAGGAGGAAAGTCGTTGTTGAGTTGGTTATCAGTGAGTACAGATGTGAAGCAATCAAATATCAACGGGTTATTCACGTGGAATCTAGCATCAAAACAAGGTGTTTCTGCGCCACGTCATATATTTATTGCGTTACAGGATAACTCACGAGTTGGCGATCAACGTTTCAGTCATATGATATTTGATCAATTAGGTGTGAAAGACGTCTCACTGAGAATAAACGGCCAACAGGAACCATCCGAGGATATACAACTTAATTACACAGAAAATCATATCGCACGAGTTTATCATCGTCTGTTGTCATTTATGGCACGCGACCAAAATGTGGATACTGGTTTGCAAATATCACAATACGACTTTAAAAATCTGTATCCGATCTATTACTTCTCACTGGAACATCTCGATTTGATGAGACAATCTGTTGTTGATATACATTTTAGAGCTAATGTGACTCGTGGTACTATTGCTGATTATAGAGCGGTTGCTGTCATTCTCAGCGACAAATCAATGCTACTTGAAGGTGTTGGTGGAAGAATGAGAGTGGTAGATGCCCCAGTAGAAAATCTTTGATTTTCAAAAACATGTAATTGAAATCGTAAACGATTTTCTCGATTTAGAATCAATCTATTATGTATAATGTCATATAGTGTTATTAGTGTTGCGTTAACTCCCGGTCAATTAAAAAAATTGCAATCGGAATCAGCTAAAAAATGTGGAACCACAATCACGTTGAAACCCAACCAAATGACTGGTGGTGCAAATAAACTATCGCTGACAACTCGTCAGGTGAAACATTTCAATGATGCACTTGCAGCCAAAAAAGGTGTTCAGATTACTCTCTCTGCGGCTGCTATCAAAAATATGATTAAAACAGGCGGTATATTCCCGTTGTTAGCTGCGATACCAGCATTGATTGCAGCGGCTGCCCCAGCGGTGGCTAAAGCGGCAGCGTTAGGAGCCGTTGGTACTGCAGCAGGAATGGCACTAAAGAAGGCAACTGGGAAAGGATATAAAAAAAAGGGACGATCCGTTCACGGATTGGGTCTAAGACTACCAGGAACCCCGTATTCGTGGTACAGCGGAAAGGGTCTAAGACTACCAGGAACGATTTATTAATTCAGAAATCTTCGATTTCCGAACCTATGGTTCCAATGTCCAATTTTGATTTAATGGATGCTGCTAAAAAACTAGCGATTAAAAACTTCAGAGGTGTCTTTATGAAAGATCAATTACCACATCAACCAAACAGCGTTGAAACCGGAATCATTAATTTAGATAACAGCACCGGACCTGGAACTCACTGGGTTGCATACGCTATTGATCCACGTGGGATTGTTTATTTCGATTCATATGGATTAGCCCCACCAAAAGAGTTTTTGCGTTATATAAAAACCCTTCCAATGAAGACTTGGTATTCTACGCTACCAACACAAACGATGATTGACCCACCAATATGTGGCAGCGAAGTATTAAATGTCCTTAACGCTATTTCTAACTCCTTGAGTAACCCAAGCGGAAAACCACCACATGTTGTCGTGAATGAATACACTAGTAATCGCTGGAAATCGAAACGATTTTAAAGAGAGAGAAAGAGTTTTACAATAACATGATTGATATTTGGGGGAGATCTTTGAAACCCAAACCCGATGGCACTGCAACCGGTGATGTAAAAAAACTAATCAAAGATGAAATCGCTGAGACGTTAAATTTAACAAGTGTTGACCCGAACGAAATAGTTGTATTTCAGGACAAACAGGGTAAATTGAAATCCAGTGATGTGTCATTGAATGACATTTTGATACGGCAGCGCGACGCCACTGAAAACTCTATTGCGTTGTATTCCAGCGACGGACGACTTAAACCAGGTTCACTTGTGTCTACAATCACAGACGCGATTGACACCCACAACAAGATGATTATCACCAACAACCGCATGATTGCCGACAACGACAACAAGATTACCACCCAAGACAATAAGATTGCTACCAACGAACGTGAGCTGAATGATCTTATACGAGGTTATAATAATTTTCGCAAAAATGTTATACATAAATTCTTTGGAACCCCGCTTGTGGTTGGCATGACTCTCACTGATATTAAAGACTTGTTGAATTCATTCTTCGCTAACAAGGAAGCTGGAAGGATGATGACTGCTTCAGAAATCAAGGCAAATTATCTCGAGATTTTTAAACTAATAGAAGATTTTGAAAAAGTAAGGATTCCGCACAAGCACATTAAAAATATCGTGTATACGGTCAAACATGGAATCGAGGATTGGATAAGTGAGACAAGAAATCCTAGAATTACCATCAATCTCTTGGAGGATGGGGAGGAAGAAACGAAGGTTGATGGTATCTATAGGTTAACGTGGGCCTCTATCAATCAATTTAATATGATCATGGACAATAGAACCTACTCTGGTGGCGTCGCGACGTTAATTATCGAGACTGGCATAACACCAACCTTTCAATTCGTCGCGGTTGATAGTACCACCGCTAGATCAAAAATAGCCTGGTGTATAGAACTCGTAGATCGTTTTCCCGACTGAAGTACTAGCATTCCAGCGAACTTGAAAGGAAAATCCTTCGGATTTCACAATTGAAAACGCTAGCTTTTTTAAAATAACAATGATTTCATCAACGCAATGTCGCTATGATCAGGTCAGAGAATTTCAGAATAGACTAAAAACCCTCACTGAGGAGTATCAAATAAAAATAAAAAAATACCGACGAGGAATCACCGCAATTGATGTTATTATGTACTCGGTGTCAAGCATTCTCACTGGCGCCGGAATAATACTTGCATCGGTTACAATGATTGCCCCGGTCGTAGTTCCAATTTGCATTTCTGCGTTGGCTACAATCGGGGGTATATCAACCGGGATAGCAAAAAGGATATCATCATGCAGCCAACGCAAACTGCAGAATTACTTACTTCAATTTCATATTGCATCAACCGCATATTCGCAGTTATCATTGATGATAGCGTCGTCACTCGATAATACGATTATATCAGATAGTGAATTCTCAGCGATGGTCAGTATTTTTGATTCCGCGATATCGAAATTAGAGCAACAACATGAGTATAATAACAATGACAACATCGATGGAATTAGAAAACACGAACCCAAAAACCAAAATGATTTCAATAGTATCAACATTACCAGATTGTGAGTTCTCAGTGATGGTCAGTATTTATGATTCCTCGATACCAAAATTAGAAATACAACATGAGTATAATAACAATGACGACACCACAGGAATTACTTCAACGAATAGTGGAGAACACGAACCCAGTACAAACAAGCATGATATCAATAACATCAACGAATCCAGAATTCAGTGTGAATTTCCCCTCTCCGGTTCCAGTGAAGGAGATAGCGCTAGCAAAACTACGAGTGTATCACAGTTGGCCTAATATCAGATCAAAATCATTTGGTGGTCAACAACCGAATAATTCACTGGTGTTTGCAAATAAGAATAAACCCGACGGAACCCCAGACTGGAACGTCGTTTCGATACCAACAGGGTCATACCAAATCGAACAAATCAATAATGAATTAGCGCGTAGAATAAAATCGATTACTGGAAAAGAATCAAAAATCGCTATAACAGTTCATGAACCGACGCTATCATCCACAATTGAGATAAGTACAGAAGGATACGTCGTAGATATCTATCAGAGTTCTATTAGAACCGTATTAGGATGGCCTGAATTACCACCAAGGGGGAAAACCGTTGATTTACCAGAACCACAAAAATCTGATTATATCACAGACAAAATAAAACCTAAAAATCCAATAAGGAGTTATCAAGAGTACAGGATACCTATAGATTTCTTTGGTCTCGGATACCAATCAACTGGAGGAGAGTTGCCAGGGGGTAGAATAGAGGGATATCTTTTTGTTGACGAACCTAAAATCGTTAAAAATTTCACAGCAATGAATAATGATTTTTCGCTGTTGTTAATATCTCTTAAATCCGGCTCTCTCACCCGAGATGAATTTATCAGCGTCGTAGAAACATGTAACAAAATTATCGACGATATGGAAGTATTTAACCTAAAAATTATTCAAGTGGTATCAGGTGACGATAACTCCCTATCGAGAACAGGATTTGCAAATCAATATAAAATCCGCGTTGAAAATATCCCAAAATTTAAACTACCAGGATATAACGTACCGGAACTAAAAAAACTTCTCAGTGACGCCATCGATGTTGGTTTTAAAATAATTCATGATGCATGGAAAAAAACAGCATCACAGGAAATAAAAATCCTCAAACATAATAATGACCCAGATGGTGGCGGGAGGCATATCGCTCCGTTCAACGTGAATATATCCTCAGTGATTGCGCTCAATTTAGTATGTGATGTTATCGAAGGAAGCTATCAAATTAATCTCGAACGATCAAATCAAGCTCAGCAAGGATATATTCTTTATTCGTTTGCACCAACAGCTCCTCCAGGATACCTAATTATTGAAAACCCAATTAATCCTGTCTACATGCGATGCCATAATAATTCGTTAACCAGAATTAATTTCAAACTCACAGATCAGTCCAATAATCTAATTGATCTACAAGAGGAGGTGTTAGTGATTAGTTTGTTTGTGAAATCCTAAAAATCTTCGATTTTCAACAAAGGATTTCCGTCCTAAGGACTTGATCAAATATTCGGTTAAAATTATCGATAATTTTTGTTAACCCATAGCAGCAGAGAGGGTGAATGACCACATTGTTGTGAGCAAAAATGGAAACTTTTTTTTTTTAGTTAAATGAGATTTTTGTCTGAAAACGTAGTGTATAGGCCATTTTTTGTTCGGAAACGTTATCTGGAAGCCTTATTTTTGCTTGAAATCGTGGTCTGTTCACCCTCTCTGCTGCTTAATGTATTGGATTAATACCTTATAAACTGTCCTATACAAATGTATTGGATTAATGCCATACAATCTGTCCTATGCCAATACCATATATACTGTCCTATAGAAATGTATTGGATTAATACCATATAAACTGTCCTATACCAATGTATTGGATTAATACCATATAAACTGTCCTATGCCAATACCATATATACTGTCCTAAAGAAATGTATTGGATTAATACCATATAAACTGTCATATGCCAATACCATATATACTGTCTTATACTAATGTAATGGATTAATATCATACAAACTGTCCTATACTAATTTATTGGATTAATACCTTATAAACTGTCCTATACCAATGTATTGCATTAATACCATACAAACTGTCCTATACAAATGTATTGTATTAATACCATACAAACTGTCCTATACCAATGTATTGCATTAATACCATACAAACTGTCCTATACCAATGTATTGAATTAATACCATACAAACTGTCCTATACCAATGTATTGGATTAATACCATACAAACTGTCCTATACCTATGTATTGGATTAACACCATATAAACTGTCCTATACCAATGTATTGGATTAATACCATACAAACTGTCCTATACCAATGTATTGCATTAATACCATACAAACTGTCCTATACCAAAGTATTGAATTAATACCATACAAACTGTCCTATACCAATGTATTGGATTAATACCATACAAACTGTCCTATACCAATGTATTGGATTAACACCATATAAACTGTCCTCTACCAATGTATTGGATTAATACCATACAAACTGTCCTATACCAATGTATTGCATTAATACCATACAAACTGTCCTATACCAATGTATTGGATTAATACCATACAAACTGTCCTATACCAATGTATTGGATTAACACCACATAAACTGTCCTATACCAATGTATTGGATTAATACCATACAAACTGTCCTATGCCAATGTATTGCATTAATACCATACAAACTGTCCTATACCAATGTATTGCATTAATACGATATAAACTGTCCTATACCAATGTATTGGATTAATACCATACAAACTGTCCATACCAATGTATTGGATTAATGCCATATAAACCGTCCTATATCAATGTATTGGAATAATATCATACAAACTGTCCTATACAAATGTATTCGATTAATATCATACAAACTGTAATATACCATTGTATTGCATTAATACCATATAAACTGTCCTATGCCAATACCATATATACTGTCCAATAGAAATGAAATGGATTAATACCATATAAACTGTCCAATACCAATGCATTGGATTAATACCATATAAACTGTCATATGCCAATGCCATATATACTGTCCTATAGA
Source organism: Unio pictorum (assembly GCA_030141615.1). Taxonomy (NCBI): domain Eukaryota; kingdom Metazoa; phylum Mollusca; class Bivalvia; order Unionida; family Unionidae; genus Unio; species Unio pictorum. The sequence goes on along the minus strand of JARLTB010000005.1, from coordinate 2,331,202 downwards.
AATGTATTGGATTAATATCATATAAACTCTCCTATACCAATGCATTGGATTAATACCATATAAACTTTCCTATGCCAATACCATATATACTGTCCAATAGAAATGTATTGGATTAATACCATATAAACTGTCCTATATCAATGTATTGGATTAATACCATACAAACTATCCTATACCAATGTATTGGATTAATATCATACAAACTGTAATATACCAATGTATTGCATTAATACCATACAAACTGTCCTATACCAATGTATCGCATTAATACCAAACAAACTGTCCTATACTAATGTATTGGATTAATACCATACAAACTGTCCTATACCAATGTATTGGATTAATGCCATATAAACTTTCCTATACCAATGTATTGGATTAATACCATACAAACTATCCTATACCAATATATTGGATTAATATCATACAAACTCTCCTATACCAATGTATTGGATTAATATCATACAAACTGTCTTATACCAATGTATTGGATTAGTACCGTATAAACTGTCCAATACCAATGTATTGGATTGATGCCATATAAACTGTCCTATTCCAATATATTGGATTAATACCATACAAACTGTCCTTTACCAATGTATTTGATTAATGCCATACAAACTGTACTATACTAATGTATTGGATTAATACCATACAAACCGTCCTATACCAATGTATTGGATTAATACCATATAAACTGTCCTATACTAATGTATTGGATTAATATCATACAAACTGTCCTTTACCAATGTATTGGATTAATAACATACAAACTATCCTATACCAATGTATTGGATTAATACAATACAAACTGTCCTATACCAATGTATTGGATTAATACCATACAAACTATCCTATACCAATGTATTGGATTAATACCATATAAACTGTCATATACCAATGTTTTGGATTAATGCCATATAAACTGTCATATACCAATGTATTGGATTAATGCCATATAAACTGTCCTATACCAAAGTATTGGATTAATACCATACAAACTGTACTATACTAATGTATTGGATTAATACCATACAAACTGTCCTATACCAATGTATTGGATTAATACCATATAAACTGTCCTATACTAATGTATTGAATTAATAACATACAAACTGTCCTATACCAATGTATTGGATTAATAACATAAAAACAGTACTATACTAATGTATTGGATTAATACCATACAAACTGTCCTATACCAATGTATTGGATTAATACCATACAAACTGTCCATACCAATGTATTGGATTAATGCCATATAAACCGTCCTATATCAATGTATTGGATTAATATCATACAAACTGTCCTATACAAATGTATTCGATTAATATCATACAAACTGTAATATACCAATGTATTGCATTAATACCATATAAACTGTCCTATGCCAATACCATATATACTGTCCTATAGAAATGAAATGGATTAATACCATATAAACTGTCCTATACCAATGTATTGGATTAATACCATATAAACTGTCATATGCCAATGCCATATATACTGTCCTATATAAATGTATTGGATTAATATCATATAAACTCTCCTATACCAATGCATTGGATTAATACCATTTAAACTGTCCTATGCCAATACCATATATACTGTCCTATAGAAATGTATTGGATTAATACCATATAAACTGTCCTATACCAATGTATTGGATTAATACCATACAAACTATCCTATACCAATGTATTGGATTAATATCATACAAACTGTAATATAAAAATGTATTGCATTAATACCATACAAACTGTCCTATACCAATGTATTCCATTAAAACCAAACAAACTGTCCTATACTAATGTATTGGATTAATACCATACAAACTGTCCTATACCGATGTATTGGATTAATGCCATATAAACTGTCCTATACCAATGTATTGGATTAATACCATACAAACTATCCTATACCAATATATTGGATTAATATCATACAAACTCTCCTATACCAAAGTATTGGATAAATATCATACAAACTGTCTCATACCAATGTATTGGATTAATACCATATAAACTGTCCAATACCAATGTATTGGATTAATGCCATATAAACGGTCCTATACCAATGTATTGGATTAATACCATACAAACTGTCCTATACCAATGTATTGGATTAATGCCATACAAACTGTACTATACTAATGTATTGGATTAATACCATACAAACCGTCCTATACCAATGTATTGGATTAATACCATATAAACTGTCCTATACTAATGTATTGGATTAATATCATACAAACTGTCCTTTACCAATGTATTGAATTGATAACATACAAAATATCCTATACCAATGTATTGGATTAATACCATACAAACTGTCCTATACCAATGTATTGGATTAATACATTACAAACTATCCTATACCAATGTATTGGATTAATACCATATAAACTGTCATATACCAATGTATTGGATTAATGCCATATAAACTGTCATATACCAATGTATTGGATTAATGCCATATAAACTGTCCTATACCAAAGTATTAGATTAATACCATACAAACTGTACTATACTAATGTATTGGATTAATACCATACAAACTGTCCTATACCAATGTATTGGATTAATACCATATAAACTGTCCTATACTAATGTATTGGATTAATATCATACAAACTGTCCTATACCAATGTATTGGATTAATACCATACAAACTATCCTATACCAATGTATTGGATTAATACCATATAAACTGTCCTATACCAATGCATTGGATTAATACCATATAAACTGTCCTATGCCAATACCATATATACTGTCCTATAGAAATGTATTGGATTAATACCATATAAACTGTCCTATACCAATGTATTGGATTAATACCATATAAAATGTCCTATGTCAATACCATATATACTGTCCTATAGAAATGTATTGGATTATTACCATATAAACTGTCATATGCCAATACCATATATACTTTCTTATACTAATGTATTGGATTAATACCATATAAACTGTCCTATACCAATGTATTGGATTAATACCATATAAACTGTCCTATATTAATGCATTGGATTAACACCATATAAACTGTCTTATACTAATGTATTGGATTAATACCATATAAACTGTCATATACCAATGTATTGGATTAATACCATATAAAATGTCCTATACTAATTCATTGGATTAACACCATATAAACTGTCATATACCAATGTGTTGGATTAATACCATATAAAATATCCTATACCAATGTATTGGATTAATACCATATAAACTGTCCTATACTAATGCATTGGATTAATACCATATAAACTGTCCTATACCGATGTATTGGATTAATGCCATATAAACTGTCCTATACCAATGTATTGGATTAATACCATACAAACTATCCTATACCAATATATTGGATTAATATCATACAAACTCTCCTGTACCAATGTATTGGATTAATACCATACAAACTATCCTATACCAATGTATTGGATTAATATCATACAAACTGTCCTATACTAATGTATTGGATTATTAAAATATAAACTGTCCTATACCAATGTATTGGATTAATACCCTATAAACTGTCCTATACTAATGTATTGGATTAATACCTTATAAACTGTCCTATACAAATGTATTTGATTAATGCCATACAATCTGTCCTATGCCAATACCATATATACTGTCCTATAGAAATGTATTGGATTAATACCATATAAACTGTCCTATACCAATGTACTGGATTAATACCATATAAACTGTCCTATGCCAATACCATATATACTGTCCTAAAGAAATGTATTGGATTAATACCATATAAACTGTCATATGCCAATACCATATATACTGTCTTATACTAATGTATTGGATTAATATCATACAAACTGTCCTATACTAATTTATTGGATTAATACCTTATAAACTGTCCTATACCAATGTATTGCATTAATACCATACAAACTGTCCTATACAAATGTATTGGATTAATACCATACAAACTGTCCTATACCAATGTATTGCATTAATACCATACAAACTGTCCTACACCAATGTAATGGATTAATACCATACAAGCCGTCCTATACCAATGTATTGGATTAATACCATACAAACTGTCCTACACCAATGTAATGGGTTAATAGCATAAACACTGTCCTATATCAATGTATAACAACATAATTAGTAGTCTACTTCCTTGACACTGTAATACCTTATAAACTGTAATATACCAATGTATTCGATAAATACTATAACCATTGTCTTATTCTAATGTATTGGATTAGCACCATGCAAGCTGTGCTATACCAAGGTAAAGGATAAATACCATATAAACTGTCCTATATCAATGATAACAATATAATTATTATACTACTTCCTTCACACACTAATGTCATATAAACTGTCCTATACCAATGTATTGGATTAACACCATACAAACTGTCCTATGCCAATGTATTGCATTAATACCATACAAACTGTCCTATACCAATGTATTGCATTAATTAGATATAAACTGTCCTATTCCAATGTATTGAATTAATACCATACAAACTGTCCTATACCAATGTATTGGATTAATACCATACAAACTGTCCTATACCAATGTATTGGATTAACACCATATAAACTGTCCTATACCAATGTATTGGATTAATACCATACAAACTGTCCCATACCAATGTATTGCATTAATACCATACAAACTGTCCTATACCAATGTATTGAATTAATACCATACAAACTGTCCTATACCAATGTATTGGAATAATAATATACAAACTGTCCTATACCAATGTATTGGATTAACACCATATAAACTGTCCTATACCAATGTATTGGATTAATACCATACAAACTGTCCTATGCCAATGTATTGAATTAATACCATACAAACTGTCCTATACCAATGTATTGCATTAATACGATATAAACTGTCCTATACCAATGTATTGGATAATAACATAAAAACAGTACTATACTAATGTATTGGATTAATACCATACAAACTGTCCTATACCAATGTATTGGATTAATACCATACAAACTGTCCATACCAATGTATTGGATTAATGCCATATAAACCGTCCTATATCAATGTATTGGATTAATATCATACAAACTGTCTTATACAAATGTATTCGATTAATATCATACAAACTGTAATATACCAATGTATTGCATTAATACCATATAAACTGTCCTATGCCAATACCATATATACTGTCCTATAGAAATGAAATGGATTAATACCACATAAACTGTCCTATACCAATGCATTGGATTAATACCATATAAACTGTCATATGCCAATGCCATATATACTGTCCTATAGAAATGTATTGGATTAATATCATATAAACTCTCCTATACCAATGCATTGGATTAATACCGTATAAACTGTCCTATGCCAATACCATATATACTGTCCTATAGAAATGTATTGGATTAATACCATATAAACTGTCCTATACCAATGTATTGGATTAATACCATACAAACTATCCTATACCAATGTATTGGATTAATATCATACAAACTGTAATATAAAAATGTATTGCATTAATACCATACAAACTGTCCTATACCAATGTATTCCATTAAAACCAAACAAACTGTCCTATACTAATGTATTGGATTAATACCATACAAACTGTCCTATACCGATGTATTGGATTAATGCCATATAAACTGTCCTATACCAATGTATTGGATTAATACCATACAAACTATCCTATACCAATATATTGGATTAATATCATACAAACTCTCCTATACCAAAGTATTGGATAAATATCATACAAACTGTCTTATACCAATGTATTGGATTAATACCATATAAACTGTCCAATACCAATGTATTGGATTAATGCCATATAAACGGTCCTATACCAATGTATTGGATTAATACCATACAAACTGTCCTATACCAATGTATTGGATTAATGCCATACAAACTGTACTATACTAATGTATTGGATTAATACCATACAAACCGTCCTATACCAATGTATTGGATTAATACCATATAAACTGTCCTATACTAATGTATTGGATTAATATCATACAAACTGTCCTTTACCAATGTATTGAATTAATAACATACAAAATATCCTATACCAATGTATTGGATTAATACCATACAAACTGTCCTATACCAATGTATTGGATTAATACATTACAAACTATCCTATACCAATGTATTGGATTAATACCATATAAACTGTCATATACCAATGTATTGGATTAATGCCATATAAACTGTCATATACCAATGTATTGGATTAATGCCATATAAACTGTCCTATACCAAAGTATTAGATTAATACCATACAAACTGTACTATACTAATGTATTGGATTAATACCATACAAACTGTCCTATACCAATGTATTGGATTAATACCATATAAACTGTCCTATACTAATGTATTGGATTAATATCATACAAACTGTCCTATACCAATGTATTGGATTAATACCATACAAACTATCCTATACCAATGTATTGGATTAATACCATATAAACTGTCCTATACCAATGCATTGGATTAATACCATATAAACTGTCCTATGCCAATACCATATATACTGTCCTATAGAAATGTATTGGATTAATACCATATAAACTGTCCTATACCAATGTATTGGATTAATACCATATAAAATGTCCTATGTCAATACCATATATACTGTCCTATAGAAATGTATTGGATTATTACCATATAAACTGTCATATGCCAATACCATATATACTGTCTTATACTAATGTATTGGATTAATACCATATAAACTGTCCTATACCAATGTATTGGATTAATACCATATAAACTGTCCTATATTAATGCATTGGATTAACACCATATAAACTGTCTTATACTAATGTATTGGATTAATACCATATAAACTGTCATATACCAATGTATTGGATTAATACCATATAAAATGTCCTATACTAATTCATTGGATTAACACCATATAAACTGTCATATACCAATGTGTTGGATTAATACCATATAAAATATCCTATACCAATGTATTGGATTAATACCATATAAACTGTCCTATACTAATGCATTGGATTAATACCATATAAACTGTCCTATACCGATGTATTGGATTAATGCCATATAAACTGTCCTATACCAATGTATTGGATTAATACCATACAAACTATCCTATACCAATATATTGGATTAATATCATACAAACTCTCCTGTACCAATGTATTGGATTAATACCATACAAACTATCCTATACCAATGTATTGGATTAATATCATACAAACTGTCCTATACTAATGTATTGGATTATTAAAATATAAACTGTCCTATACCAATGTATTGGATTAATACCCTATAAACTGTCCTATACTAATGTATTGGATTAATACCTTATAAACTGTCCCATACAAATGTATTTGATTAATGCCATACAATCTGTCCTATGCCAATACCATATATACTGTCCTATAGAAATGTATTGGATTAATACCATATAAACTGTCCTATACCAATGTACTGGATTAATACCATATAAACTGTCCTATGCCAATACCATATATACTGTCCTAAAGAAATGTATTGGATTAATACCATATAAACTGTCATATGCCAATACCATATATACTGTCTTATACTAATGTATTGGATTAATATCATACAAACTGTCCTATACTAATTTATTGGATTAATACCTTATAAACTGTCCTATACCAATGTATTGCATTAATACCATACAAACTGTCCTATACAAATGTATTGGATTAATACCATACAAACTGTCCTATAACAATGTATTGCACTAATACCATACAAACTGTCCTACACCAATGTAATGGATTAATACCATACAAGCCGTCCTATACCAATGTATTGGATTAATACCATTCAAACTGTCCTACACCAATGTAATGGGTTAATAGCATAAACACTGTCCTATATCAATGTATAACAACATAATTAGTAGTCTACTTCCTTGACACTGTAATACCTTATAAACTGTAATATACCAATGTATTCGATAAATACTATAACCATTGTCTTATTCTAATGTATTGGATTAGCACCATGCAAGCTGTGCTATACCAAGGTAAAGGATAAATACCATATAAACTGTCCTATATCAATGATAACAATATAATTATTATACTACTTCCTTCACACACTAATGTCATATAAACTGTCCTATACCAATGTATTGGATTAACACCGTACAAACTGTCCTATGCCAATGTATTGCATTAATACCATACAAACTGTCCTATACCAATGTATTGCATTAATTAGATATAAACTGTCCTATTCCAATGTATTGAATTAATACCATACAAACTGTCCTATACCAATGTATTGGATTAATACCATACAAACTGTCCTATACCAATGTATTGGATTAACACCATATAAACTGTCCTATACCAATGTATTGGATTAATACCATACAAACTGTCCCATACCAATGTATTGCATTAATACCATACAAACTGTCCTATACCAATGTATTGAATTAATACCATACAAACTGTCCTATACCAATGTATTGGAAAAATAATATACAAACTGTCCTATACCAATGTATTGGATTAACACCATATAAACTGTCCTATACCAATGTATTGGATTAATACCATACAAACTGTCCTATGCCAATGTATTGAATTAATACCATACAAACTGTCCTATACCAATGTATTGCATTAATACGATATAAACTGTCCTATACCAATGTATTGGATAATAACATAAAAACAGTACTATACTAATGTATTGGATTAATACCATACAAACTGTCCTATACCAATGTATTGGATTAATACCATACAAACTGTCCATACCAATGTATTGGATTAATGCCATATAAACCGTCCTATATCAATGTATTGGATTAATATCATACAAACTGTCTTATACAAATGTATTCGATTAATATCATACAAACTGTAATATACCAATGTATTGCATTAATACCATATAAACTGTCCTATGCCAATACCATATATACTGTCCTATAGAAATGAAATGGATTAATACCACATAAACTGTCCTATACCAATGCATTGGATTAATACCATATAAACTGTCATATGCCAATGCCATATATACTGTCCTATAGAAATGTATTGGATTAATATCATATAAACTCTCCTATACCAATGCATTGGATTAATACCATATAAACTGTCCTATGCCAATACCATATATACTGTCCTATAGAAATGTATTGGATTAATACCATATAAACTGTCATATTCCAATGTATTGGATTAATACCATATAAACTGTCCTATGCCAATACCATATATACTGTCTTATACTAATGTATTGGATTAATACCATATAAACTGTCATGTACCAATGTATTGGATTAATACCATATAAAATGTCCTATACTAATTCATTGGATTAACACCATATAAACTGTCATATACCAATGTGTTGGATTAATACCATATAAAATATCCTATACCAATGTATTGGATTAATACCATATAAACTGTCCTATACTAATGCATTGGATTAATACCATATAAACTGTCCTATACTAATGCAATGGATTAATACCATATAAACTGTCATATACCAATGTATTGAATTAATAACATACAAACTGTCCTATACTAATGCATTGGATTAATACCATATAAACTGTCCTGTACCAATGTATAGGATTAATACCATACAAACTATCCTATACCAATGTATTGGATTAATATCATACAAACTGTCCTATACTAATGTATTGAATTAATACCATATAAACTGTCCTATACCAATGTATTGGATTAATACCATATAAACTGTCCTATACTAATGTATTGGATTAATACCTTATAAACTGTCCTATACAAATGTATTGGATTAATGCCATACAATCTGTCCTATGCCAATACCATATATACTGTCCTATAGAAATGTATTGGATTAATACCATATAAACTGTCCTATACCAATGTATTAAATTAATACCATATAAACTGTCCTATGCCAATACCATATATACTGTCCTAAAGAAATGTATTGGATTAATACCATATAAACTGTCATATGCCAATACCATATATACTGTCTTATACTAATGTAATGGATTAATATCATACAAACTGTCCTATACTAATTTATTGGATTAATACCTTATAAACTGTCCTATACCAATGTATTGCATTAATACCATACAAACTGTCCTATACAAATGTATTGTATTAATACCATACAAACTGTCCTATACCAATGTATTGCATTAATACCATACAAACTGTCCTATACCAATGTATTGAATTAATACCATACAAACTGTCCTATACCAATGTATTGGATTAATACCATACAAACTGTCCTATACCTATGTATTGGATTAACACCATATAAACTGTCCTATACCAATGTATTGGATTAATGCCATACAAACTGTCCTATACCAATGTATTGCATTAATACCATACAAACTGTCCTATACCAAAGTATTGAATTAATACCATACAAACTGTCCTATACCAATGTATTGGATTAATACCATACAAACTGTCCTATACCAATGTATTGGATTAACACCATATAAACTGTCCTCTACCAATGTATTGGATTAATACCATACAAACTGTCCTATACCAATGTATTGCATTAATACCATACAAACTGTCCTATACCAATGTATTGGATTAATACCATACAAACTGTCCTATACCAATGTATTGGATTAACACCATATAAACTGTCCTATACCAATGTATTGGATTAATACCATACAAACTGTCCTATGCCAATGTATTGCATTAATACCATACAAACTGTCCTATACCAATGTATTGCATTAATACGATATAAACTGTCCTATACCAATGTATTGGATTAATACCATACAAACTGTCCATACCAATGTATTGGATTAATGCCATATAAACCGTCCTATATCAATGTATTGGATTAATATCATACAAACTGTCCTATACAAATGTATTCGATTAATATCATACAAACTGTAATATACCATTGTATTGCATTAATACCATATAAACTGTCCTATGCCAATACCATATATACTGTCCAATAGAAATGAAATGGATTAATACCATATAAACTGTCCAATACCATTGCATTGGATTAATACCATATAAACTGTCATATGCCAATGCCATATATACTGTCCTATAGAAATGTATTGGATTAATATCATATAAACTCTCCTATACCAATGCATTGGATTAATACCATATAAACTTTCCTATGCCAATACCATATATACTGTCCAATAGAAATGTATTGGATTAATACCATATAAACTGTCCTATATCAATGTATTGGATTAATACCATACAAACTATCCTATACCAATGTATTGGATTAATATCATACAAACTGTAATATACCAATGTATTGCATTAATACCATACAAACTGTCCTATACCAATGTATCGCATTAATACCAAACAAACTGTCCTATACTAATGTATTGGATTAATGCCATATAAACTGTCCTATACCAATGTATTGGATTAATACCATACAAACTATCCTATACCAATATATTGGATTAATATCATACAAACTCTCCTATACCAATGTATTGGATTAATATCATACAAACTGTCTTATACCAATGTATTGGATTAGTACCGTATAAACTGTCCAATACCAATGTATTGGATTGATGCCATATAAACTGTCCTATTCCAATATATTGGATTAATACCATACAAACTGTCCTTTACCAATGTATTTGATTAATGCCATACAAACTGTACTATACTAATGTATTGGATTAATACCATACAAACCGTCCTATACCAATGTATTGGATTAATACCATATAAACTGTCCTATACTAATGTATTGGATTAATATCATACAAACTGTCCTTTACCAATGTATTGGATTAATAACATACAAACTATCCTATACCAATGTATTGGATTAATACAATACAAACTGTCCTATACCAATGTATTGGATTAATAACATACAAACTATCCTATACCAATGTATTGGATTAATACCATATAAACTGTCATATACCAATGTTTTGGATTAATGCCATATAAACTGTCATATACCAATGTATTGGATTAATGCCATATAAACTGTCCTATACCAAAGTATTGGATTAATACCATACAAACTGTACTATACTAATGTATTGGATTAATACCATACAAACTGTCCTATACCAATGTATTGGATTAATACCATATAAACTGTCCTATACTAATGTATTGGATTAATATCAAACAAACTGTCCTATACCAATGTATTGGATTAATACCATACAAACTATCCTATACTAATGTATTGGATTAATACCATATAAACTGTCCTATACCAATGCATTGGATTAATACCATATAAACTGTCCTATGCCAATACCATATATACTGTCTTATACTAATGTATTAGATTAATACCATATAAACTGTCCTATACCAATGTATTGGATTAATACCATATAAACTGTCGTATACTAATGCATTGGATTAACACCATATAAACTGTCTTATACTAATGTATTGGATTAATACCATATAAACTGTCATATACCAATGTACTGGATTAATACCATATAAAATGTCCTATACTAATTCATTGGATTAACACCATATAAACTGTCATATACCAATGTGTTGGATTAATACCATATAAAATATCCTATACCAATGTATTGGATTAATACCATATAAACTGTCCTATACTAATGCATTGGATTAATACCATATAAACTGTCCTATACTAATGCATTGGATTAATACCATATAAACTGTCCTATACCAATGTATTGAATTAATAACATACAAACTGCCCTATACTAATGCATTGGATTAATACCATATAAACTGTCCTGTACCAATGTATTGGATTAATACCATACAAACTATCCTATACCAATTTATTGGATTAAAATCATACAAACTGTCCTATACTAATGTATTGGATTAATATCATATAAACTGTCCTATTCCAATGTATTGGATTAATACCATATAAACTGTCCTATACTAATGTATTGGATTAATACCTTATAAACTGTCCTATACAAATGTATTGGATTAATTCCATACAATCTGTCCTATGCCAATACCATATATACTGTCCTATATAAATGTATTGGATTAATACCATATAAACTGTCCTATACCAATGTATTGGATTAATACCATATAAACTGTCCTATGAAAATACCATATATACTGTCCTAAAGAAATGTATTGGATTAATACCATATAAAATGTCCTATACTAATTCATTGGATTAACACCATATAAACTGTCATATACCAATGTGTTGGATTAATACCATATAAAATATCCTATTCCAATGTATTGGATTAATACCATATAAACTGTCCTATACTAATGCATTGGATTAATACCATATAAACTGTCCTATACTAATGCATTGGATTAATACCATATAAACTGTCCTATACCAATGTATTGAATTAATAACATACAAACTGTCCTATACTAATGCATTGGATTAATACCATATAAACTGTCCTGTACCAATGTATTGGATTAATACCATACAAACTATCCTATACCAATGTATTGGATTAATATCATACAAACTGTCCTATACTAATGTATTGGATTAATACCATATAAACTGTCCTATACCAATGTATTGGATTAATACCATATAAACTGTCCTATACTAATGTATTGGATTAATACCTTATAAACTGTCCTATACAAATGTATTGGGTTAATGCCATACAATCTGTCCTATGCCAATACCATATATACTGTCCTATAGAAATGTATTGGATTAATACCTTACAAACTGTCCTATACCAATGTGTTGGATTAATACCATATAAACTCTCCTATACTAATGTATTCGATTAATACCATATAAACTGTCCTATGCCAATACCATATATACTGTCCAATAGAAATGTATTGGATTAATACCATATAAACTGTCCTATACCAATGTGTTGGATTAATACCATATAAACTGTCCTATACTAATGCATTGGATTAATACCATACAAACTGTCCTATACAAATGTATTGGATTAATACCATACAAACTGTCCTATACCAATGTGTTGGATTAATACCATATAAACTGTTCTATACCAATGTATTGGATTAATACCATATAAACTGTCCTATACTAATGCATTGGATTAATACCATATAAACTGTCCTATACTAATGCATTGGATTAATACCATATTAACCGTCCTATACCAATGTATTGAATTATTAACATACAAACTGTCCTATACTAATGCATTGGATTGATACCATATAAACTGTCCTATGCCAATGTATTGGATTAATACCATACAAACTATCCTATACCAATGTATTGGATTAATATCATACAAACTGTCCTATACTAATGTATTGGATTAATACCATATAAACTGCCCTATACCAATGTATTGGATTAATACCATATAAACTGTCCTATTCTAATGCATTGGATTAATACCATATAAACTGTCCTATACCAATGTATTGGATTGATAAAATACAATCTGTCCTATACTAATGCATTGGATTAATATCTTACAAACTGTCCTCTACTAATGTATTGGATTAATACCATATTAACTGTCCTATACCAATGTATTGGATTAATACCATACAAACTGTCCTATACAAATGTATTGGATTAATACCATACAAACTGTCCTATACCAATGCATTGGATTAATACCTTACAAACTGTCCTATACCAATGTATTGGATTAATACCATATAAACTGTCCTATACCAATGTATTGGATTAATACCATATAAACTGTCCTATACTAATGCATTGGATTAATATCTTACAAACTGTCCTATACTAATGCATTGGATTAATACCATATAAACTGTCCTATACCAATGTATTGGATTAATACCATACAATCTGTCCTATACTAATGCATTGGATTAATATCTTACAAACTGTCCTATACCAATGTATTGGATTAATATCATACAAACTGTCCTATACTAATGTATTGGATTAATACCATATAAACTGTCCTATACCAATGTATTGGATTAATACCATATAAACTGTCCTATACTAATGCATTGTATTAATACCATATAAACTGTCCTATATCAATGTATTTGATTAATACCATATAATCTGTCCTATACTAATGCATCGGATTAATATCTTACAAACTGTCCTATACTAATGTATTGGATTAATACCATATTAACTGTCCTATACCAATGTGTTGGATTAATACCATATAAACTCTCCTATACCAATGTATTGGAATAATACCATATAAACTGTCCTATGCCAATACCATATATACTGTATTATAGAAATGTATTGGATTAATACCATATAAACTGTCCTATACTAATGCATTGGATTAATACCATATAAACTCTCCTATACCAATGTATTGGATTAATACCATATAAACTGTCCTATGCCAATACCATATATACTGTCCTATAGAAATGTATTGGATTATTACCATATAAACTGTCCTATACCAATGTGTTGGATTAATACCATAAAAACTCTCCTATACCAATATATTGGATTAATACCATATAAACTGTCCTATGCCAATACCATATATACTGTCCTATATAAATGTATCGGATTAATACCATATAAACTGTCCTATACTAATGCATTGGATTAATACCATATAAACTCTCCTATACCAATGTATTGGATTAATACCATATAAACTGTCTTATTCCAATTCCATATATACTGTCCTATAGAAATGTATTGGATTAATACCATATAAACTGTCCTATACAAATGTGTTGGATTAATACCACACATACTGTCCTATACCAATGTATTGGATTAAAATCCATACAAGCTGCCCTATACTAATGCATTGGATTAATGCCATACAAACTGTCCTATATCAATGTGTTGGATTAATACCATTCACACTGTCCTTTACCAATGTATAGCAATGTAAGTATTATACAAATATTTACATATTTACTGACACTTCATCGTGATACTAATGAGTTTACAATAGATAAAGAACGTTCAACAACGATTTGGTATGTGGAAAGTCTGCACATATGTTTTTTGAAAAGCAAAAAACTATTCAGAAACATTATCTATTGTATGTGTTCTAGGGCACTTGATTTTAATCAATAATTAAGATGCATGGCGTCAGTTGTGGCCTAGTGGTTAAAGTGTCCGAATATGAATTGGGATGTCGTGGGTTGAAACCCCGGCCGAGTTACCAGAGACTTGTACAAAATGGTACTAAAAGTTGTCTCTCTAGGCACTCAGCATTATGAGGTTATTGTTAGGATAACGTGACTGGTGGGACATATTGCTACACAGTACTATACATCAATATAAACTGTCACACTGCCGACATCATAGCGATTTAGCTGAAAATGTTTTTAAAACTACGTTAAAAATCCAAAGCAAGCACGCACATGTTATCATTAGACACGACTATAACAACACATACTCTGTAGTAATCACAAAGAAATCGATGCATATCAAAATGGGACTGAGATGTCCCACCGAGAACAAAACAATGCACTAATAGATATTTATAAACACATTTGCGATCCGTAAATGTGGACATCGGCACGTTTGCACAGTATCATGTTGTGTGTGTGAGGGTGGGGGTGTGTGTACGTTAATTGTTTATGAGTGTTCCATATATACACGAAACTCTGTCTATAAACCCCGTATTGTGTACAAATAAATACACCATCAGGATATTCGCCTCACTGGAATCCTTCGACGCTTTTTTGTACACCTCTCTGTTTGTGATACAAAAGTACGTAAGTGTGATGCGTGTGTTATGATGTGATTATCCATAATGGCAGAGTTAGTTAAATGCTTGTCTACATACATTATGATCTTGAAATTAAACTATAGAAAAAATATACAAATAATCTGCATGGCGGAGGTTTAAAAAAATCAATACTACAAGGCTAATGTTAACATATTGACATTTCACAGTTATCACGTACAAACGTAATGAGTTCATAACATCTTGAATATTCACCATAGTTTGTATCTATATATAACTGTTTACAAGATTAAGCATCACAAACTTTCAAACTATACGATACCAATGTATTGGATGAACACCATACAAACTGTCTTATACCAATGCATTATCGAGAAAAAAGAAGCAAAATACGAGATCCTGTTAAACATCATGATATATTCACATTTTGAGGAGTGATATGTCTACCACCGCCGCCTGGGTCATTATTGTATCTGATGCCATACAACCTGTCCAATGCCAATGTATAGCAATATAATTATTATACTTCTTCCTTGACACTCTATTTTGTAAGTCACTGGCGATACGAGCAGATGCCTAAACTTAACGAAATCCTCAACTGGAACCAATTTAAGAGTGATATATCGAGATACTTCAGTTATCAAAATATCGCTGACATTCAAAATCGTGATATCTATCCTTTAAAATAGGAATTATGGGTATTAAGAGATCTCCCTTTGAAGTATGGCTGTAGGCAGATTGTAGAAAAAACAAATGTATACTTTATAGGATCAATTTTTATGGCATGAGACTTCTAACCCTTTTCTTATCTTAAGATATGGTATATAAAAATGTGTTACCAAGTTGATGGAGACGGTGTACTGTCTTTAAAGATACCTAATAGCCTGCTACATTTAATAGATTCAGTCATTGCATATAGCAATTGCGTTTAAGTGTAGTTATCGCCAATGACAACCTTACAATATGTCGGGAGCACTGTACTGATTAATAGCGTCAGCTGACATATTTTCTAGACATACATACATGTGTAACACCCGCTTGTACAGTGATAATATACTACCAACAGATGGAGTCGACATTATAAGAAGGATTGTTGTCGCATTTGCTTCATGTTGCTTTTTCCAAGAGTTTGTCATTTAACTGTTTGGTCCCACATATCATAACAAAATCCCAGGCCATTGAATAATTGATATTAATTGCTTACCCTAGATATATTAGCGTTTGTCCAATATTAAGGTAAGTAGGAAAACACACTTAGGACATAAGCGTAGCTTTAATACATATTTCGCGGTGTCGACGATATTAGTAGCAGTAGTCGTATGTGTATTTGTAGTAGTAGTAGTAGCCATAATAATAATAATAATAATAATAATAATAATAATTTTTTACTACGTCTAATCTACAAAGGATCTAGGCGCTTCACTATATTATATAACTCATTTAAATAAATCTTACATGTCAATAAGAGCAACAAGCAAACACATTGAATTCAAAAGAAACTTAAAATATGCAGACAATTATTAAGGAAATAAACGTTATTAAGTATTAAATTCAGTAATTCGTGTCAAAACGGGTGAGTTTGAATATCACTCATTAATGACATTGAATGGCAATTCGTTCATGGATCCTGGGGCTCGTATGCAAAAGTACATTGTCCATATAATTTCGTTTCAACAGTGGAACAATGAGAATACCATAGTCTGAAGATGATTGTTTCGAGATGAGGTATACACATGGGTGAGGTCAGAGATGTATATTGAACTGCAGCCGGTCAACGAAATGTAGCATAATCAACAGTTATTGTGTTTAAGCCTGCATGAAATTGGTAGCCAGCGGAGATTACAGAGAAGGGGACTATGTGCTCCGTTCTTCGAACTCTGAAATTGTTCTTTGAAGTTTCTGTAGTAGATAGTGAAACCAATAGACACAAATACATTACAACATTTAAGTCTTGGAAGTACGAAGTGTTCTAGTTACAAAAACCTAAAGAAACATACGAATGGAGCAGATGCATCTCAGCTCCAGATATGCAGTAGTGCATGTGTGCATGACATGTTGATGCAAAGAGATGGTATTTTCCAGATTGAATCCTAGACTACGTACTGTATGAATTTAATGTTGGGTATGCTGATACTTATTGTTTGAGGAAAGTGATAAAAATGAGAAAGCCTTTGTGTGGTCATCTGGATGGCTTCAGGTTCATAATTACTCATCAGCAGCTTGTTATATGTCATACATAACATCACATCAGAAATACACCACTCTTCGCTTTGTATGGTAGCCTCAACTTCAGTCGTGCAACTAGCTTTGTGGATATTAGTGTAGTAAGCTTGCAATAGGCGAGACTCCGACGTCGAAGTTTGATGCTTGATTAAGGTTGAGTGTATCATAATAAAGACAACGGGGATGACAACACAGCCTTGTGGAACATCAAAGCATACATCAACTTTGTTTCAATGTTTTCCAATTTACAGACATATATGTGTCTGTTGTCTAAGGAGGACATAAATTATGGTAAGTCTGCATCGTAAATGCCAAAAATAAATACTGTATATGGTGACGTCCCACTATCCAAAGGAGAGAACAGGTTGTTAACTACTACCAGAAGTGTAGTTTAAACAGTAGGATGGCAGCGGTATCTGGAATGTGTATTGCTTAAAAGACTGAATTCAGTTGATATGCAAGGATAAATCAACTTGTATTCAGCTTTGGCCATGAATGTGTGGTTCGAAACAGGACCGGTGTTCTGCGCGAACTCTGTTGATGAGATATAAGTATAGCTAACATATGTTACTGAAGGCAATATTGAATCTAGGTAGTTTAGTAGCAGTGGTGTCAAAATTGGAGCGAGCTGACATGACTGTAATGTGCTCTTCATTCGATTTGTATGTAGCAGGTTCATATAGGTAGGTTCAAATGATGTTATCTGTAACAACATTATGGTTGTTATTAGTCAAATTGTATTTGCAAGCTTATTTATAATGGACCGAGCTTTGTCACAACACATTTGCAAGCAGGTCCAAAAGGATGAACGGAGATAGGGTCGTTTGACGTGATACACATGTATTCCTTGGCATAATCTTTATCGTAATCCCGAAGAGTTCTTTGAAGCTGGAAACTTCAGAGAGTAATCGTGCTACCATAACGGGGTGATTTTGAACCTCGTCATAGATCTCCTTATGAACCATAAGGCTAGTGAAAAGCCAAATCATCTGGACCTTATGGCGTTCTCGTTTATGAGTATGGAGGAAACGGAATATTTGTCTTTCGAAGTATGTCAATGAGTTATTGTTATTATCCCAATGTATGTGCACCATCTCTACAAGTAATGCTTAATGCTGCAGCACATCCTTCCGATCACATGACTCTTTAGCTTATAATGGTCAATATGATAACTTATCAATTATAAAACTTGCGCGCAGGCATCAGAAGATACAACGCTCTGAAAGGTTGCACACAATCGGCTGTCACAATATTTCTTTCCACTAATTGTTTCTAACACATCTTTACCTTTTGGCGTATTCGATTTGGCATCAATAATTAATTACACAAATAATTTTCCAGTCAAAGTTGCCAAACTCATTACTAATGTATAATCCGTAAATATAATGAAGTAATATAGTTTTTAAAGTTATCAGGATATATCATCTACCTCTAGACAAAGCGCGTGACATGAAATCGTTATATACCATTATAAACTTGTTTACAGGACATGGGTCCAAATAATCAAGATATAAGTCTCCTCCATTTTAAAAAAATGCTTCCCATATAAGCGTCTACCATTTTAAAATAATGCTTCCCATATAAGCGTCTACCATTTTAAAATAATGCTATCCATATAGCCGTCTACCATTTTAAAATAATGCTATCCATATAGCCGTCTACCATTTTAAAATAATGCTATCCATATAGCCGTCTACCATTTTAAAATAATGCTATCCATATAGCCGTCTACCATTTTAAAATAATGCTATCCATATAGCCGTCTACCATTTTAAAATAATGTTACCCATATAACCGTCTACCATTTTAAAATCATGCTATCCATATAACCGTCCACCATTTTAAAATAATGCTATCCATATAGCATTCCACTATTTTTGTGCAAAATAATAGGTCACGAATAACTGATATTCTTACCAATTATTTTTCATGTCACCATCTATACTTTGACAACATATTACCCTCCACTCGAATTAAGTTTTTACATATTTGGAAACTAAATCTCACCACAGTTAATACATCATAAGGAACATCATTGGTTATGTCCGTAAAAATACTATAAAAATTAGTGTAAGTATAATCCTCTAATGCTATATATAATGATCATAATATTACCTTTTATTGAAAAGAAACAATCAATTATTATTTCGATTAAAAAAATATAATTCTGATTGAAGAATGACAAATATGTGTCCTTCAGCTATATTTAATGCACTAGTTGACAATCATTATTTTGTTTCTTGTGTTATAACGATATTTGTAACATACCATTTTATCTATCCGAAGAAATAAATGCCGTTTCAAAAGACGTATTGAAACAACCGACACAGGTTTTCTCAATAAACCCATTATGTGGTAGTAAACACACAAGTAGAACGCGGGAGAGAGAATAACCCAATTTGAATAGTCCTATTGACAAAATCTCGGATCCTCTTGAAAAGCAATATTTCCCTATAAACTATCTATGGTTACTATATGCACAGGTATAGAGACGGTAAACAATTGCCGGGAAGAAGAAAAAAACACATTGTTGTCAAAATATCCATTCCCCACCATAAGCAAACAGCGAGAAAGATCCCCCCATCCCCGCGAGGTGGCTGCAACTTGTTGCTTTACCCAGCAGCAGTTACTTTCAATACCATCATCGCATGCTGACATTAATTCAAAACATTATAATATTAATGCACATAATGGGAAAGAATTAATCCATAAATAGTCACTATATAAATTAGTCATGCATGTAACCGGTGGGCAGAAATAAACTATAGCTAGCTTTTAAAGTATTAGAATGTCCAAGGCCGCGTCCAATTCATTACTAATTGAATTGTATGAGGTCTTTGAAAAAAATTATTTGTGATCAAGAAATCAACAAATGTTACACAAAGAATTGTAGCGACTTTTCCATATAAAGCCCAATGAGTTCCGTTAACCGCTGTTTCAGCTTGATAATCAAGACCATTGTAATGGTATGGAAACGTTCAAATTAATTCTCAGAGGTCTCAATATTTTCCAGAAGTGAAAGGCGAGTTTACCGCTGATGTCGCTTACTAAATGTATTTATCATGACTGAGGTCTCTTTCACCGGTGTTAATAACGGTAATCGACGAGGTCTATTACTGCAAAACGGATATCTGGTCATCGCAGTTGCACATGGAATTTATGTTAGGAATGAAACTAATCGTTATGCAATTTTCCCAATGAGAACTGGTACAATTTAATTCGTGGCCGCAAATCCTACTGGTCAAAATAGCTGGTGTATCACGCGGTTGTTGTTTGACGTACTAAACGAGGGATGTGTGTATGAACAAAAATGCAAGTACGCGTCGGAGCACAAATTGAAATGTCCAGTTGTTATTACGACAACAAGTGGAAAAATGAGTCATGATTCTGGTAAATACTGGCATATAAGTATCATCAAATTCATCGAACAAGACTTCAACACTTCGTTGCCTGCCCTGCAGCTTTCGCTTATCCGCAATATTACGTTTGATTTGGAAACGTTTACGAATCAATTGCAGACATTCGTCAGATCTATCAAGTATTCGTCTGGTTACTATACAGTGGTAAATGTATGGATCCACTCTTCTTTCTCAAAAACAGCGGAATAAATATAGATTAACGTCATGAGAATAATCAATTGGGGCAAGGTATATCAGGTCACGTCAACTGCAGATAATCAGCAGACTTAGGTGGTCTTGAGATACTACAACGAATGAATGTGTCAATAATGGATTCATGGGTCTTTTCAACAGCATCCGATGCATTATTGACATTCCAAATTCGAAGAATGCATGTAAAAAAACTGACCTGACAACAATAATACATGGACCCGCCCGCTAAGGCAACGATTATTCTCGTAGTGCTCCACCGTCAGTTATGTTCGCAAAGGATACTACCGATAAATTAGATACCAGAACATTTAAACCGGCAGTAATATTTCACGTCAAGTGCTGCCAAAACTGAAATTAGCTCGTAGTAAAGAAACCCCATGTATTTTGATAAATTTATACTGTCTGATGAATTGTTGTGACGTATTTATCTCGAAAACCCATCAAAGAAATCCAGCTTGATTTTGATAGGAATCAAGTCCCACCTGCTTAAAGCGCTCTAATGTTTTATGAGGCGTAATCAGAACGTTGCTATGGGACTCCATATATATCAGAAGGAGCAAACAATGTAAAATTAGATTTATGTAGTAAAATGGATTCACTCAGATAGTGAAATTATGCAAACAAACCAAAGGGACAGATATCTAACTTATCTTTACAGTCTCTTGATCCACTGCATTTTACGAACCCTACAATCAGCGCACGGCTACAAGAGTATATTATACGGAGATACACTACGTCATCAGCACACTTTATTTCAGCTCTACCGCTGCTACAGTTCAGGTTAACAGCTGCTACGGTAAATGTCTGTCGTTGGCATTTTAACTTGTACCATGTCGAACTCGATCACTCCGATACCCATATAGCATTCCACTATGTTTGTGCAAAATAATAGGTCATGAATAATTGATATATTTACTAATTCTATTTCATATCACCATCTATACTTTCTATACCGTTTATACATAATTTGGCAACTAACTCTCAACACTGTTAATAAATAATATAAACTTATATATGTTTGGTAAAATAACATAACACATTTCGTATTCCTAATACAATGAACATATACAAAACAAGAGTCCATTTTACATGCAGAGTTCTTTTTTTTTACGTTATAATATTTTAAAAAATTTAACATATTTACTATTTTGCGAAATAGTCATATGCTTTACCTGTTAAATCTTTTGATTGGCAATTTTGTGTTGTTAAGCAAACTCTCTAATTATGAGAATACGCAGCTATTTATGTCGTCAATTTCACTCTCTCGATCGTGTATTTCTATTTGCCAAAACTCAACTTTTTGTTAAGTTTTAGGATCAGTTTGAGACTATATATCTTCCATATATTTCCTGTTTTCTTTACCCCAATTGATGGTCGAAAGCACCAATAATAATATGAATTATTTAAGGGATTTCTAGGTTGCAATATCAGTAACTGCTAATGACGAAATTTCTTTGTGTAATAATGGGTAACTGCTGTCATGTATATGTATATTACGAACCCTCGATTTCGATGGCTAACATTTTGTTTTTATTGCCCAACATATTGGACCTGCGCCGTTTTTAATTCCAACCTTAATCACTGTTTAGTGAAATAATACATAATCTACAAAATTTGCTTCCTTAGTTTTCACTTCACGCACTATGATCTAATATTTTATTTCAATATCACAACCAATCCAGCGGCCTAGTGGTTAGACCGTACCTTCGGAATCGGCAGGTCATGGGTTCGAATTCTGACTGATTCATACCAAAGACTTACAAACATTTTCCTAACAGAAGCCTCGCTGGGCGCTCACCATTAGTCAATGTGTTAGGACTAGTCGGCCCTGTCACTGGATATTGTGCCTGTGTGTGACATTATGCTAAATGTCTGTGGCATGCTGCCCTGAGCTAGACCTCACTACAAGCTGCCACACAGCAGATATTTAGCGACATAATAAAAAAAGAGATTAAATTGTAATTTGAACGTTATACTAGATATAGTATGGTATAAGATTGCGAAAGGTATACATATGTACAGGTCTAAAGACACTAAACTGTTGAAAGGGGGAAGAATTTTTCTTTTGTAGTCAAAATATCCATTCCCCACCTCTCTCAAACAGTAGAAAAGACTCATGAGTGACTGCAGCTTGCTGCGTTTCCCAGAAACGGTGTTTTTCAATACCAACATCGCATGCTGACATTATTTAGAAAAAATTATAATATTAGTTAATATAATTGGAAAGAATCAATATATATATAATCATAATATCCAGTGGTCATCTATTTAATCGGTGGGCACAAATTAAATATCACCAGCTTTTATAGTATTAGAATGTCCAATGCCGTGTCCAAATTCATAACTAATTTATTTTTATTTGGCCTTTGACAAAGTTATTATTGAAATCGACAGATGTTACTCAACGAATTGTAGCGGCTATTTCAAATAAAGTCCAATGAGCTCCGTTAACCTCTGCTTCATTTTGATAATAAAGACAATCGTATAGTTAATGAGAGGTCCAAAGGAATTCTCGGAGAAGCGTCAATATTTTTTCCGATGTGAAATGCGAGTTTACCGTTGATGACGCTTTCTACATGTATTTATCATGGTTGAGGGCTCTTTCACCGGTGTTAATAATGGTAATCCACGAAGTCTATTACTGCTACAGTTATCTGGTCATCGCAGTTGCACATGGAATGTATGTGAGGAATGAAACGAATCGTGATGCAATGTCCCCATTGAGATCTGGTACAATTTATTGCGTGGCCGCACATCTTACTGATCAATTAGCTGGTATAGCACGCGGTTGTGGTTTGACGTACTAAACGTGGGATGTGTGTATGAGCAATAATTGAAGTACGCGTTGGAGCACAGATTGAAATGTCCAGTTGTTAGCACGACAACAACTGAATAAAATATTCATGATTCTGGTAAATACTGGCATATAAGTATCATCAAACTCATCGAACGAAAGATCAAAGCTTTGTCGCCTGCTCTACAGTTTTCTCTTATTCGCTATAATACGTTTGATTCGGAAACGTTATCCAATCGATTGCAGACATTCGTCAAATCAATCGAGTATTCGTCTAATTATTTAACAGTGGTGAATGTTTTGATCCAATCTTCTTTGTCATCAAAAGGTGCTGCCCAGGGAAATGAATATAGGTTACTCTCGTTATGAGAATAATCAATTTGTGCAATTTATATCAGGGAACGCGAACTGCAGATAATTCGCAGATTTAGAAGATCTTTGGATACTACAACGAGTACACCAAGGACATAACTTAACATGCAAATATTGTTGAATTTATAAACTACATTGATGAATTGCTAACAATCGAAGACATTGATCTGAACATTAACAATCTGATTGTGTACGACGGTATCATGTTGGGGGTCGTTCTAACCCCGCAAAACGATTGCCCGCGTCAAACACAACAATTCAACGTTAAAATATCGATCTGACACAACATTACACCTCGATTCCCAATGTGATATTTGTGTTGAATGGGATAGACCCACACTCACTGAGAAATTTTTATTCTGGGGATATATATTATAATACTGTTTCAGAAACTTATTTTCACCTGCACATACAAACCAAATACCATGTCGATGTCAACTGCTGCCTGATACAGGATTGACATTGATAAAATATGTTCAATAAGAAAGTTAAAAACGCAATTAGTAAAACTCATAGATGATAAGAAGAGAACGACTAGCAAATTGCAGCTGTATTAATTATAAGTATCATTGAACGATATACTGAAACTCCAACAGGTGTTGTATATTCACCAACACCGTTGAATATGGTTTATGAAGGAGATAGCAATTTAGCAGAAGAGTGCCAGTATGGCGTACGCATGCAATTTCGATAGATAACAATATGCAAAAGGGTCATCACGGTTAAAAATTATACGGCCGTTCAATCAATCAGTAACCGTGATGCCATCAGGTTCAGTAACAGTTTCTATGCGATAAAGCTTAGCTACATTAGTTGGAGTAATAACACAGAAATATGAACGGACCGCTAATGTTTTGCGGTCGACGTCAGCTGTGTATGTATGCCAGCCGAAGTCAATAAAACTATCAACGTAGCTTCATCAGCACGACTGATTAATTTGGCACATAGCAAACTTTTACGAAACCTCAACGTGAAACTTAATTCAGCGAACTTGATACCGGTAGTGGCAAATCATCGTGGCAATGAAATTGCTGAAAATTCATAAAATATGATCAGACACTGCATTTGACATTGTGCGAATGGATACAGTTGAATCAGTGTGCAATTAAAAGTATGTTTTTAATGATGTTCGCATACCAGATTATCGTGGGCGAATATAGCTACATGTTCAACACAGCTGTCACCTTCCTGGGAATTGAGAGTAAACTGGAAGAGAGTGAAGAGACAACTTATGCAGCGGTTGAAAGCTCTTAATGTGTCCAATATGTAATAATGGCTCTTTCTAACAGCATCCGATGCATCACCGACGTTAAGGAATACGACGAATTCATGAACAAAATTGACCTGGCAACAATACTACATGGACTAGCCCAGTACAGCAACGATTATTTTCGTAGTGCTCGTTCCTCAGTGATATTCGCCAAGGACACTACCGATAATGTAGATACCAGACCATTTGCATTGGCAGTAACACTTGTCGCTACAAGCGCAAAAACTGAAATTAGCTCGCAGTAAAGAAACAATGTCGTTTGATAAACGTAAACTGTCTGATGAATCGATGTGACTTAATCGTCTCAAAAACCAATCAAAGAAATCCAGCTAGATTGTGATCGGAATCGCGTCCTACCTGCTGAAAGCGCTCTAATTTTTTTCAAGATACACCACGTCATCAGCTCACGTTATTTCAGCTCCACGACTGCTACAGTTCAGGTTCACAGGTACTACGGTAAATCTATGTGATTGGCTTTTCATCTTGTAGCAGGTGGTCTTCGATCACTCTGATAACATGGAACGCTCAGGTCACTCTAGCCTTTCTAGCCACTCTGGACACTCCATAATCCATGCAGCTCTAAGAAACTCTAAATATTCCGAACGATACGTACACTCTATATACTGGACACACCAGACACTCACCCAACCCCGTGTACTATGCATGACACGGGCGTGAAACCTTAATGACGTTATACACAGCAATAATTTAAAATAGAACGAATTCAGAAGTAAACCTAACCCTGCTCGATAAGACTGTACTCAACATTGCTTAACAATGAAGCTTTATAGTACTAATAGAAATCCCTGTATACGTAACAAACAAAAAAAGAAATTTGTGCATTATGCTGCATAAACAAACGCTACATAGCAAACATACAAAAATAGGCGTGGTAGTACCATAGTTAGATCTTTAATACAAGAAATTAATAATCTTACATACCTCTACAGCTGAAGATGTGCAAGTTCTTATAATAGACCTTCTCACGTACAAGACACTCCGTTATGTAAATAGTTTTAACAACGGTAGGGTATTTATACACATATATTGTCTGTGCACTGAAGGCAATTGGTTTTTCCTATCGAAAGCATTGGACCGGACTCACTATTTGGAAATACAACACAAAATACATTGCAAACCGAAAACGAAGGTGGAGTGCATTAATTTAATGCATAAATATGGTTTATATAATTCCGTGAAATTAATAGTCGCAGACAATTAAGAGATAGCATTGACATAGCATCTACAGGTTTAACCTATCACTGGACCTCGATATGAGCTACAAATGAAATACAAGCATGACAATAGTCACTTTTTGAATAAATTATTTGTCAAATTTGCACTTCTGAGACAGTCCATTTTTTTCCCGAATGGTCTGTCACTTATCTTTCCAGATGTGGTTGGAAATAACGTAAGCATCGCTATTATCGAGACCAGATGTAATCATGTTTACTAAACATTGAAAAGGACAAGGGGTACTGTTACGTGCTTACGCTCGAACAAAAAGTAACATAGAAAGAGTGAAAATAACAAGCTTGTAAAACTTAATCAACAATTTATTGAGTACAAATATTTTCATAAAAGAAAATAAATAAACTTACGGTTTTAGAGAATCAAGTCTAAAAATTATTCCAAAAAGAACTCACAATTTAATCCAATAGTGGAATTGCAAAAGTCATGATAATAAAATAGTAATCCAAGATGGACGACGATGTCAAGTGATGAAGTCAGTATTAATTTTATGAAAGTTTATGAGCGTAAGGAAATTTCAGATAAATAACACAATAAATTTATCTTGATCCAAATGAATTGAAATAAATTACCGCTCAAGGTAATTTAAAATAACTCAAGCAATAACACACATCTTTGTATTCTAAAAAGCCCAATATTCTACGGAACCGTTAGCTTCTAAAACAACTATATACTGATTTTTAAGTAAACAGGAAGGGGTCACGTGATATTCTGGAAGCTTTTCGAACAGGTTCACGTTTACCAAGTCACGTATACCTTATGAGAATCAGACACTTCTCACCCCAAGAACTAAAAGTAAAAAGATGTCCTTGGAATCAACCAATCATTTTAGAAGCTTGTTTATAACTCTGAAACTAGGTCAGAAATAAGGTCAACATCTGTTGTTTACCTGTAAAGTATAGGTCAATCTAATGTTCCAGAAAACACTTCCCAATTTAATGAATTTTAAACCCAAAATGACAAATTTGAATTTGACAATTATAAATAAATGATTTAAATCAAATATACGTAACAGTACCTTTCATCAAAAACGGCATAGCTTTATACTGATAAAGTCCATTTATAATCATGAATGCCGAAAGTTCATATGTCTGTGGGATTTCAGTGAATACCGCTCAAACATATCATAAACTTAATTTCTAAAAGTTTGTAATTAAGATGTGTACTAGACTAGAACAGATATATCCAGGTAGAATATTGAGTCGACGACTTGGCTATAATAATAAAGTTTATCATCTACAGAATATGCAAGTACTGAACGTGTAAAGTTTCTAAATTTCCAATGTTGTGTTCCTCGAGTAAAGTCATGGAATTACTATAGACGTCATAATTGAACTCTTCAGCGAATATGAATTGTTTGAGATTTTTTAAATATTGACGACATTTCATGGCTACGTACCACATTTTTCCACAACTTGTAAGTGGGATCCAAGTGGAGACGCAATCATCAAAACCATAGCAACTGTATCCAACGAATTCTCTTGTACAAAATATATTACCAAAATAATTATTTATTTTTCTTGCTTAGTTAAAGCTGCCTTTATCTCGGAGAGATAATAGTTAGTTGTATATTTCTAACTTTTCTTGGATATAATTAGAAAAGTTCTTTACTTTAGATAACATTGCCTGAGTTTGATGGGTTCGATATAAATTTGTAAAGTGTGAAGTAAAAACTGGGACTTTGAAAATTCCGAAACATTCAAAATTAAAATTGGAAAAACAAAGTTTTCTGAAATATTTTACAGCAATTTAGTATCCCAAGGACAAGCCTCTATTTTGTTAAAAACTGATCATAGCTATAATTAGAGCCACTTTACTAAAGTTAAAATATTCTTTATTTTATCATTGAAATAGCAAATAGCACACAATTTTAAAAACAAATGGTTAAATTTGTTGATGATGTTATGTGTGTTGTGATCAGTGAATGCAATAATCGTGTATAGAGTGAATTAATACATACTTCTAAGTGTTGAAATCTGTCCCAAGTACACCTTCTCGTTAGTAAAATAATTATTCGTCCATATTTGACCATTTTGAGAAATATTATATTGGATTTATCTTCCTGAATCAAAACTTTACCACCAACTACATCTCTCTTTTCAACATATATCTTAAACAGTTGATTAAGTTTAGAGCTTAAGTAACTGGTGTATTTTTCGGTATGGCTAAGTAGTTATCGAAATATATTATTTGTCATATAAATAAATGTTGTCGATCAAACTTAATAAATTGGTAAGAAGATCAGCAATTACAGACACATTTCAGATCAATCGCATTTAATATCCAGCCATTCCCAAACATCACTTGCTTTCTTGCCCTGGGATACAGAGATGGCTTTAACCTTAGTTGTTTCAAGCTGAACTTGACTATGTTAAAAAAAACACAACTTATCGGATCATCGTTATTGTACCACGATCAGAGCACACCTCCCCGCTGCTATGTACCCTACATTGGCTATCCATTCGATCCAGAACTAAACACAACATTTGAACTCTGTGCCACTTTTTACTGACAATTTCGACTGCAAGAACAAATTTATTGACTTAATAATGTTTTCTACCTTAAATATTTTCAGCATTTTTTATGTTCACTAATTTCATGATATTTGTTTGTCTTTTTGTTTATGATTTTCATGTTTAATATTTTACTACAGAAATGATCTTTCGATCAATAAGTGATTTAGAGCGAATCATGTACCATAAGATATACACATATAAACATTTGGAAATATCTTTTTGCATTAATGATTCACATATTCCTATTTCATTTTAAAATCTGCTTTTGTATAGTTGTGTATTTTTAAGCTGTTTTAATGATAAATAGTGCATTTAATGGTAAATGCATTAACTTGGGTCCAATGATAAAGTATGTCCTGTACGACTTGGAAAACATGGAAATAATACAGCAGAATAAGTTCCAATAATAACATGTTGAAACATTAAACTACGATGATTTCAAAGTCAATTAATGTTATATTTAGTTTGATAATCAGTTTTCATTTGCTTGAATTAAAACCTAAAACATTACGCTCTATATTAGGTAATGCAGGATAAGCATCGAAGTTTAGTTCTAATATTTTTTTCGGGACCAATGTTTAATTTGTCCAAATATTGCTCAATGATGTCTTGCTGGATTTAAATAATGTATTTTGTTCATTTTGCATCCTTAAGTTTCTGTTAATTCCTCTTGAGTTATTTATTCATTTCATTTTGATTTTATGGTAATAAAGTAGAATTTATTGCCTTCAGCAGTTTTAGTTCTTCTTCAGGGGATATTAGTAATATTTATTTACCTATATTCTTGTGAAATTCTCCTTGATTGGTTTTGATTCAGGTGTTCGACTTCCTTTTTGTTCTTTAATTTCTGCGAATTTTGCTTGTCTGTGTGTAGTTCATCTGTTAGACATGTGTTTCTCCTTGTAGTGTAACTTAGTGTATTGTTAATTTCGATTTATCTTCATATTGTTCTTCCTTAGGTAATGATTTTGTTTTGCTCTTTGTATCGAAATTAAATTTCACATAACTCGTCTCCGTTTGATGCCTCTCTAGATCATGTCGTAATCATCGTATTATCTTAATATTGAATATAAGGATTTTGTTAAGCTGGCTTTACAATCTAGTTTATAAGCTGAAGAGGGGGTTAACAGACCAACTTTTTAGGCGTTAGATAGACTTCCTTCTCGTTAATATTTACTAGAAAGGTCTATTTGACAAACTGAGGCTTCCTAGTAAATATTTAACAGAGGGATCGATTCGCCAAACTAAGGCTTACTTGTAGGGTCTATTTGGCAAAATAAAAGACGTCGTTGGAATTCACCCCCTCTGCTGCTATGGTTAACAGTTGTTTTAGGATGAAAATCACTACGATGAAAGTTCTTAGGACTTTACAAACAGACTAATTTGTAGAACCTCACCTCGTAAATCAATTAGATTATTGGATTGGTCAGTGAGTCTGAAATTAATTCTCGTTAATGAATCATTATCACATCGCATATAGACTGGATTAGTTGGATCCTCGATTATTATAAATCCTGGAGGAGCTGTTGGTGCAAATGAATATAGAATATATCCCTGCTGAGCTTGATTTGATCGCTCGAGATGTATTTGATAGCTTCCTTCGATAACATCACATACTAAATTCAATGCTATCACCGTGGATATATTCAATTTGAACGGCGCGATATGCCTGCCACCTCCGTTTGGGTCGTTATTATATTTGAGGATTGTTGTTTGTTGTTTCCATTGGTTGAGTATCAAAGAAAAGTTTTCTTGAATATGATCAATAACAGATTTTTTTAGTTCATTTGCATTATACCCAGGAAACGTGAAATCGGTTAAATCGGCTTCTGTTATATTATGACCGGTTAGGAATTTTTGTTTATCTCCGTTTTTGTCATCAATAATTGCTTGAATTATTCGTTTGTTCATAAATTCCATGTCAGATGCAAGTTAATTTAATATCTCAACATATTTTATGATCTCGGTATGTGACTTTGTTATATCAGAGAGATGCTCCTGAAAACTCCGTCGTAGACGTTCTAGTTGTGTTTTATGTAATCGATTAATCTCACTGAAGTAATCAATGACGAATTTTAGCGTAAATACAATGGTAACAAATGAATCAAGGGTTTTCTCAAAAGCAAAATCAAATGCATGGTATTATTATCGGTAAATATAAATCTATCAGTTACTTTCTCAATTTTTATATCGGATAAATCATTTCGATATGATGGGTTGATTTCATGATATGATTGTATATCCGTGACATAATCAGATTGTTGTGGTTCGGGTATTTGATAAGCTGCCTGAGGTGGGATTTCAGGCCACCCCAGTATAGTTCTTATAGAACTCTGATAAATATCTACGACATAATTAGGTGAGTTTATCTCAACGACAGATGATAACGTCTGCTCGAGAACCGTTATAGCGATTTTCGATTCTGCTCCAGTAATGGATTTTATTCTACGCTGAAATTCAGCATTGATTTATTCGATTTGGTATGACCCAGATGGTATCGAAACAACGTTCCAGTCTGGAGTTCCATTGGGTTTATTCTTATTTGCCAATACCAAGGAATTATTCGGTTGTAGATCGCCAAATGCTACCGATCTGATATTAGGCCAGCTATGGTACACTCGTAGTTTTGCTAACGCTATTTCTTTCACGGGAATCGGAATCGGGAAATTCACACTGAATTCAGGTTTGGTTGATGTTATTGAGATCATGCTGGTCCTCATCGGTGTAGTATTTTCCGTTATTTGTTGAATTGGTACGGTATTTTTGTACTATTCGTTGAAGTAGTTCTTGCGGTGTTGTCATCGTTATTATACTCATGTTGTATTTCTAATTTTGATATCGCGGAATCATAAATACTTACCATCGCTGAGAACTCACTATCTGATATTAATGTATCATCGAGCGACGACGATATCATCGAGGATAATTGCGAGTACGCGGTTGATACAACATTAAATTTAATTAAGTAATCCTGCAGTTTACGCTGGCTGCATGATGATATTTTTTTTGTTATTATCGAAATTATTCCCGCAATTGTTGTCGCCGTGTATATACAAATTGGAACAACTTTCGGGGCAATCATTGTCACCGAGGAGAGTAGAATTCCGGCTCCGGTGATTACACCATTCACCGAGTACACGGTAACATCAATTGCAGTGATTCTTCGTCAAAATTTTTTATTTTTATTTGGTACTCCTCAGTGAGGGTTTCGAGTCTATTTTTTTTTCTCTGACCTGATGATAGCGATATTGTTGTGACGTTGTCATTTTATTTTCAAATCAGTTAACGATTTCAATTGAAACCGCTAGCGGTTTAATTGTTTACTCAAATCCGCTACGAATTCCACATACCATGTTGATGAAACCCTAGCCAAATTCTTATCAGTGGATGCTATCGTAAACTGTTCGGTTGTATCCTTGTCGATGATCGTCGATATCGTATTGTTGACCCCCGATGAACTCGACGATGATATATTAAATTGAGTCGGTGTCACTAGTGTTAATCGATAAATACCCCTTGACGGTTGCAGTGATATCTAATTTGTTGTTTGTAGGTGTCCACGCAAATGATCCGTATTGAATCGTGCATACTACGTTGTTCGTTTTCTCATGAGGAATTTTTGTTTTTTTCAATAATTGTTATCATCCTCGTTGCATCACCCTTGATTGCTTCTATGACGGTTTTCGTTTCATCGATGAATTTTTTAATATGCGGGAGTTTTATGTCGAGTTTATCCAGCGTGGTTGCAAAAAATTTCTCGATGATATTTTTACGAAACGATGTAAATTTTTCAACGTGTTTTTCATATTCGGATTGAAGTGTTGCTAGTTCCAACATAGAAGTTTTTATCGCTGTGAGCTTCGGTGTGGTCACTGGAGGATTACCAATGAAATCTAGTAACGGCTTGTCAATATTGTTAATTCGTTTCAAGATAGTTGAAACAAGTACACCCGGTTTGAGTTTACCCTGATCGGAAAACAACGCGATAGTGCCTTCGGTTGCGTCTCGTTGTTTAACTAAAATATCATCCAGGGAAACAGTACTAGATTTCAATTTACCCTGACGATCTTGAAATACAACTATTTCATTGGGATCAACACTTGCTAAGTTCAACGTTTCAGCTATTTCATCTTCGATTATTTTATTTTATATCACCGGTCGCAGATGTATCTGTGGTTGGTTTCGTCAGCGCTGATAGAGGTCTTCCCCAAGTATCAATCATGTTATTGTAAAACTCTCTCTCTCTCTCTCTCTCTCTCTCTCTCTCTCTCTCTCTCTCTCTCTCTCTCTCTCTCTCTCTCTCTCTTCTTCTCTCTCTCTCTCTCTCTCTCTCTCTCTCTCTCTCTCTCTCTCTCTCTCTCTCTCTCTCTCTCTCTCTAAAAAGCGATTGCTGGTGCATTTATTTACGACGACATGTGGTGGTTTTCCAGATGTTAAAATAGCGTTAAGGACATTCAATACTTCGCTGCTGCATATTGGTGGATCATTTAGTTGTTGTGTTGGTGGCGTAGAATACCAATCAGGGGTGTTTAATTGTTGTATATAGCGGTTAAATTCCTTCGGTGGCGCTAATCCATATGAATCGAAATAAACGATTGCACGTGGATCAATCGCGTATGCATCCCAGTGAGTTCCGGGTCCGGTGCTGTTATCGAGATTAATGATGCCGGTTTCAACGCTGTTTGGTTGTGTCGGTCACTGATTTTTCATAAAGACGCCTCTGAAGTTTTTAATCGCGAGTTTTTAGCAGCATCGAGTAAATAAAAATTGGACATTGGTGTTAATAAACCGTTCCTGGTAGTCTTAGACCCTTTCCGCTCTACCATGAATACGCGGTTAATGGTAGTCTTAGACCCTTTCCTTTCTTTTTTTTATACCCGCTCCCAGAGTTGCTTTCTTTAATGCCATCCCTGCCGCGGTACCAACGGCTCCTAACGCCGCCGCTTTAGCCACCGCTGGGCAGCCGCAGCAATCAACGCTGGAATCGCTGCTTACAACGGGAATATACCGCCTGATTTTATCATGTTTTTAATCGTGGCTGCAGAGAGAGAGTGATCTGAAAGCCTTTTTTATCTTTGAAAGCATCATTGAAGTGTTTTACTTGACGAGTCGTCAGTGACAATTTATTTGCCCCGCCAGTCATCTGATTGGGTTTCAGTGTTATTGTGGTTTTGCATTTTTTAGCTGATTCCGATTGCAATTTCTTGAGTTAACGTAACACTAATATAACCGTATTTCATTATACAATAACAGATTGATCTAATTGTTACATGTTTTCTACTGGCGCATCTACCACTCTCGTTCTTCCGCCAACACCTTCAAGTAACATTGATTTGTCGCTGAGAATGACAGCAACCGCTCTGTAGTTGGGGTTAGCACCACGAAGCACATTAGCTCTAAAATGGATATCAACTACGGATTGTCTTGTTAAATCAAGATGTCCCTACGAAAAATAATAGATCGGATATAAATTCTTGAAATCCAATTGTGATATTTGCAGACCGGTATCGACATTTTGATCGCGTGCCATACATGTCAACAACCGATGATACACGCGGGCAATATGGTTTTGACCGTAATTAAGTTGTATATCTTCGGATGGTTCCTGCTGGCCATTTATTCTCAGTGAGACGTTCTTAATACCTAATTGATCAAATATCATATGGCTGGAGAGTTGATTGCCAACTCGTGTGTTATCCTGTAACGCAATAAATATATGACGTGGCGCAGCAGCGCCTTGTTTTGATGCCAGGTTCCATGTAAATACCCCATTAATATTTTGATTGTTTAACATCTCTACTTACGGTTAGCCAACTTAGTAATGATTTTTCTCCTTGGTCCATAAATGATAGTAATCGTTCTTCTGCAGTAATTGATGGAGTCAGTACTGGCATCCATAATGATAGTGTTGTTAAAATGACTTTACCGGGATCATTTTCCGCATGTGCAATATCCGCTGGAATCCTGCAAATTGCGTCATTGTCATCAACCTTTCGCACGAGTGCTACTGTATGCTTTGCTCCATAGATAACTTTTCGAAAATTTCTACAAAATCCAAATATATGATGTAGTGGAATCTCGAATTAAAATGATCTACGCGCTCCTTGCAACATTAACATGCGTGTTGCAGCTCCTAGATTGAAATTATCTTTTGTACTTATAATCATATTCTCGACATCAGCATCAGCAGTATTAGCATTGTTCCTTGGTCATCTAATATCAAATTGATTTCTTCCAGTGGTATTATTATTATCCTTTGCAAACATCATAGAAGGGCCTGCAGATCTTGTATAATCGTCGGAATATCTTGCTAGCTATTATTGTTGTGACCACATCAACATCACGATCTATCGACTCAATCTCTTTTCCATCGATTAGATATTTTGCACTATCAAAAAACGCCATGATCCCATTATTAACAAATCCGACTTGGGTATCAGCTGGATACGTGCTGGTGCAGCAGGAGTATCAGCAGCCATTACAAGTTCTCCTTCTACTTCAATAAACGCTTCACAAGGCAAAATGTATTTACTGAAATCATGAACTTGAAGTTCAATTCTTGATCGACTATTTGAATCTATTGCATGATAGGCAACAAATCGATAATCGCGTACAGAATCATCCTTGCGCACTGGGGCATCGATATCAAACGCTGGATCAGGTGACCGTTTGAACATTTTATTATATTTATCAAGGTCTAAATCATCGTCGTCGTCGTCGACCCCGCCGTGGTTTTAAGCCACTTCCCGCTATCATATTTGCAATGTTGCTTTGGTCGTTAGTATATGACGGAGTCATCGGCGACGCTAGTTTCTGATCTACTGCGTTATTTATTATTTTACTAACACTCGCTCACATTTCCGCTGTAGAAGGTAGTGGTCCCGGTTTCTTTCGCCGTCGAACTAGCGCTGTTAGTTTACCCTTCTCGGCTGAAAACGCTTTTCTGGCAAGATCTCCAACGGCGCTGATACCCTTATCACGAATAACATCAATGGCTTTCATTGATAGTTGTTTTGCTAGAGGCGCTACTTTTGGAGCAATTCTTGCAAATAACCCTGCAATTGTATTACCGAGACCATCACCATAGTACGCGTTATAAACTGGAAACCGTGAGTTTACTACATAGACGCTGGTTCGTTTATCATGGTTGTAGTATATGATCATCTTATTTAAATGATATTTATCTAATCGCGAAATTTGAAGAATTTTCGACTTCATCACCGATGACTTAGTCGCTGTGATAATCCGTAGGATTTTCAACTTACTCATCAATGAAATCTCGATATAGACCAATATCCATGATGCCACCTTGAAATAACCGCATGCAGATATCAGCTGCTTCATTAATTATTTCCGGCGAGTTATTTCCAGCTCGAGTTATTTCCGATGAGTACTTCGAATCGTGCTATATCACCAAGAACATTACCAGGACAACTAACTAGACTACTACCTGAAATTCCCTAGGACCAAATCCATATCCGAATTTTCCTTTAGTTGTACCAGTTGCACCTTTTTCAGAATAAGCTTCTGATATTTCCTGGAGGGGCTGGGATACAAAAGGCGCAACTAGTGTCGGTGGTTTTTCTGTTATATGTATCAACTTTTCAAGTCTCTTAAATCCTTCATCGTTGGGTGGTAGTTGAGACTTATTGATTTTTGCACAATATAATTTTTTTCTCCAAGTATCCTTATTAGTTATAGCGTCTTCATACTATTCATTCATATATTGTTCTCGTTGACCCTTTGGAAATGAATCAACTATAAATTGAGTAAATTCTTTATCAGTCCTATTTTTAATATCATCTATCATATCTTTTTTAAATATCTTTTTAAGGTTAAGATCTCTTCGTTCTGTTTTACCCTTTTGTTCAAATTCAGGTGGTGGTGGGATAGGAATATCACCTGGTTGTTCAATTTCTTCTTCTGCAAGTGGTGCTTGGAGTTCAGGCTGTGGGGATCTAATATCAATATCACCTAATCATTCTATTTCTTTTCGAAGTTCTCGTTCTTGTCTTGAAGCAGTTACTATATCACCAGGAAGTGTTCTTAAGGATTTTTTTGTTTGTTTGGATCTCTTTGCTATTTTTTCAGTTTCCGCTGCAATTGTTTCAATTTCACCAATAAGAGGCTTTTCTTTTCTTTTTTCCACCGTCACGGGGTCATCCCCCCATATATCTCGCTCTACCCCTTTCGTTGCTGTGGTTATTGGTTTAAACAACTCTTCACATCCCGCAATAAAATCCGTTTGTAAACTCTGTCTAGCTTGTAGTTTATTTCTGACAGAGTCTCGGATTGGTATAAATCTCTTAATTGCATCTAATCTTTTACGAGCCATTCTAGTTGTTAAAGCTTCGTCGACCATTATTGAAACAGTAAATCAGTTTCCAATTAATGTACGATGTAGTATTTTTGTCATCATCAAATAATTTCTACGTTTCAACCCGACTCAGACAAGTAACAAAAAAACACTCACTAAAATATTTTTAAGTTAATTTATTTCCGTGTTGTTTGATCAATTATATATCACATTGTATTTGCAACAGTGATGTATTTATATTAACGCGCTATACTGTCAAATCGTTATTTGTATCCAGCTGGTTTTTTTCATTTTCTTGAATCAACGCCCGTATATTTCTAATCTTCGAATTAACCTCTTTTTTCAATTCATAATCTCGACCCAGTTCTTTTCGTATTCCTTCTACGATAGTAAATAACGGGACAAACACACTTACGTCACTACAGAATGCAAGAGAATCGCGAATAGAATTCTGTTTTTTTTATCAGCGCATATTTTTTGGGCAGCATGTATTTGTTAGTTATAATACTGTATTCTATATCTTGAAAGTCAGACATAATTTGGTCAGGGTTTAAATTATCAGATAATTTAATCTCTTGGCGTTTCAATTTTGATATTTCATCTATAATCCTATTCATATTTTCAGTATTCATATATGATAATACATATTTCTAATACAAAAAAATTGGGGTCAATTTTGAAGGATCATATCACAGCCGTTCTTGGAATTCATATCATAACAGTTCTTGGAATTCATATCATAACAGTTCCTGGAATTCATATCATAACAGTTCTTGGAATTCATATCATAACAGTTCTTGGAATTCATATCATAACAGTTCTTGGAATTCATATCATAACAGTTCTTGGAATTTATATCATGGCAGTTCTTGGAATTCATATCACATCAGTGCTTGGAATTCATATCATGGCAGTTCTTGGAATTAATTTTATAGCAGTTCTTGGAATTCACATCATAGCAGTTCTTGGAATTCATATAACAGTTCTTGGAATTACTGAAGGATCATATCACATGAGTTCTTGGAATTCATATAACAGTTCTTGGAATTACTGACGGATCATATCACATCAGTTCTTGGAATTCATATAACAGTTCTTTGAATTCATATCATGGCAGTTCTTGGAATTCATATCATGGCAGTTCTTGGAATTCATATCATAACAGTTCCTGGAATTCATATCATGGCAGTTCTTGGAATTCAATTCATAACAGTTCTTGGAATTCATATCACATCATTTCTTGGAATTCATATTATTTCAGTTCTTGGAATTCATATCATGGCAGTTCTTGGAATTCATATCATGGAAGTTCTTGGAATTCATATCATGGCAGTTCTTGGAATTCATATCATAACAGTTCTTGGAATTCATATCGTAACAGCTCTTGGAATTCATATCATGGCAGTTCTTGAATTCACATCGCAGCAGTTCATGGAATTTATATCATAGCAGTTCTTGGAATTCATATCACATCAGTTCTTGGAATTCATATCATAGCAGTCCTAAATCGATAACGATTAGACATACGAAAATTGAATATTTTGTTCAATCTTTTTAGAAAAAGCCGTCTTGGTTATTCCTTCTGCTACTTTTCGTACTGAGGATTCACAAATATCAAAATACCTACCGGCTTCATTCATATATTTGAATAATTTTCTTCGTTAGTTACTGTATTGAATGATTTTACGGGTCTCTTCCCAATTAATTATAAGTACCAGTTCCCCCTCGTTTGAAATTCTCACTCTGTGCATCAACTTCTAGATTATCCAATTTGTTATTCTGAGGGCATCCATCACTATGATCAATAACAAAACCATCTCTGTTCAATCCATTTAACACCTCGAACACGAATCTGTGACAGTAATATTTCTTTTTTTCCAGCGGAAAACCTCAAATACCCCAAACCATTATCAAAACCGACTGGTTTCATCAGTCTACGCTTTCTGATAACGCCATCACGAGACGCCTCATAGTTCGCAATCAGGGGATGTGGTCGGAATTCTTGATTCATTTATATACAATACTATTGTTTGTCTAATTCATTATTTGTTCTAATGATTACATTTGGAAATCTTCCAATGTAGTCTTGAGGAGTTCTTATGATTTTGTCAATGTCAGAGGTAGAGTCATTGATGGAGTTTTTAATTTGTTTATCATCATAACGCTTCAACTCTCTGTATCTCTTACCACCACAACCGAGACATAATTGTGATATTCCTCTAACCCCTACCCCACATCGTATACAAGGAATTGGACCAAGACTTCCTTTACGAACGCTTTGCATATGATACCCACAGAATTCCTTTCTGCATGATTTGTTACATGGGGTTACTGATCCAATCATAAGCCATTTGCAATGATTCATTATAATATATATTCTCTATTTAAATAATTGTCTTAATTACAGCGTGAAGGAGTTCAAGAGATTATCGAAAATTACACCTTGGAAAAATGCTAAATTCAATCTCGATAGAGTCTCTGATATACCAAAGAGGAAAATAAGCGATAGAACCATGATAAGTAGAATTCGTGATTGTTTTAATGAATTCAAGCGTGATGGAGCATCGCACTGTTGGTCAACATTTCGAATTGATGGTATTGTTGATGCTATCATGAATGATAAAAAAGCAGCAGTGATAATCTCACATCTTACGTGGAAAAGGTATTTTTTATAATAAAATTCATTATCCGTTCAGACACTGGAAATTGGATTATCAGAGATAAATACGAAACCATCTTGAAGGATAAAAAATCTGTCGTTGTGAGTCAAGATTCCAAACCAGGAATTCTGACTGGAAATGACAAAACATACTACGAGAGATCTTATCCTGTAACAGCAGTTGTTTATGGGATATATCCGTTAAATGATAAACCGAGTATTGAAAAACTAGCACCGATGAAACTGTCGTCAAGAATGAATTGTGTAACAGAACGAATAATAGAACACTTCACAAATGCACTGCATGGAAACAACTTGACTGATCTAAGACGTAAAAAAATAACCGAGTGGGGACGAGCAGTGAAACAGCGTGGGGCAACAATTCAAAATGTAGCAGAGTTAGAACGAATACTAAAATTTCCAATATCGGTAGCGACGATAACAGGCGAGATATTATACCAACCGAAATATAAATCGAGAGGAGCTCCAATTAAAATTATTGATCATAACGAACACGCGTGGACATCTGCAGTAACAATATTTCCGCGAACACGAACAATAAAATATATACCCGGGGAGTTTTCCGCTCCAGAATTCTCTGAGAAAAAAATTATTCGATTTTATTTACCAGTTGAGTAAAAACGATCCGGTGTCAGTGTGGTTACTTCACAGTGCTGAAAACCCCGAGGGTGGATTCGATCAGTTTGTAAGACCCAGTGGAGAATTATACCATACCAAAGCCCTCCATGACAAGATGAAAACACTAGCTGGTAGTTTCTCGAAGAATTTCGACGACGAACAATTACTAACAAATTGCTTTACAATTCCGTCGGTTGCGGCTCATTTTGCGATAAAGAGAAACTCGTGGAAACCAACGCGACCTGAATTTTTATCAGACATCAAATCAAGCTGCATCGAATACATCCACGGCGGATTATGGAATACAAAATATGACCCTAAAACCATTATTTCGGTTGATGTAGTCGCGTGTTACCCAGGGAGTTTTCTCGGGTACGGAGAACGCGCTGAATACTTCAAGCGATTTTGGACATCCCACTCATGAGATGGCCCTCGTTTCAATTATTGAACCACTAGCTGATTTTGATTTAACCGGATTCGCTCGTGTGGTATCATTTGAATTGGCTACAG
Organism: Unio pictorum; assembly: GCA_030141615.1. Taxonomy (NCBI): domain Eukaryota; kingdom Metazoa; phylum Mollusca; class Bivalvia; order Unionida; family Unionidae; genus Unio; species Unio pictorum. Next base: position 2,288,371 of record JARLTB010000005.1, on the reverse strand, counting down.
GACTTCATCCGTGCTGTTACATGTGGATTGGTAGACATATGTCTGTGAAACACTGGATGCCAATAGTGTTACTACGGTATATGATTGATTTGTAGCACGCTGATATCGCTGATTGTCAGTGAAGCGATTATATCATATCGAGAACAGACTGAAGTCTGGTTACCACCACAACCTAATCTAGATAGTATAATCAGCGAACAACGAAAACAGTTTCCCGATCTCGACGAAGAATATATCATGATCTGGTCAAAACTGTTATTTGAAATCAGAACCAAAGATGCAAAAGATCTTGGTAGAAGAATAATTGGTAAGTTCACTCAAGGTGGTAAATACGACAATACAAGACATTCTTCACGGTTGATTATGGATAGCGTTGAAAACGATTTTATTATCGCTGATATAACATCTAAGGATATATATGTCAATCGTAAAGACGCTTTCTTGTCCGATAGAACCAAATTGGGTACAATTGTTACTTAAAGCGATGGGCACAGTCTTCAGTATACACATTTGAGGGCATCTATGCTGGCTTATGCTTCTATCAATTTATTTTCGATGATAAATAGATTTCCTGTTACCGCAGTTAGAGTCGCCACTGATTCATTTTACATAGACATGAAACACAGCAACGAAGTAGCTGAATTCACTAATTGTGACGAGAGTTGGGGATCATGGAGAATTAAGCGGGAAATACCGTGTGATTATTACAAATCAGCAGATGTTACGATTGAAGGTAAATCCTTGAAAAGCAATCAGTGTTCAGAACTATCTAATGCACCGCAGATATCTGATCCATATGTAGATATAAAACAGTTTATTTAAACGGTTGTGGCGGGTCAGGAAAGACGACTCGCGCGATTGAATTATTTCGTGGCAAATCAAATATGGTTGTGTTAACAACAACACACCCACTTGCCAGAGAGATGAAACAACGAGGGGTTAATGCTTGCACTTATCATAGCTTCTTTCGATGGAAAAGTGATGAATAGACTCCTGATCGAATGGATGAAAAAATTATTCCTGAAGTTATTATTTGGGATGAGATATGTACGGTGTCGTTAGATGTATTACAAAAGTTTCTCGAGTGGTTATTGCACGCGAACACAAAGGTCGTCATGTGCGGCGATCACGGCCAACCACCACCATTTGTTGGTTTATCCCCGCATGATTGGCTAAAGAATTTTGTAGACTACTATGAAGAAATTAATACCGATCATAGAGCGCTTGATGAACAATTACGCGAGTTAAAAAAACTAATCAGATTACAATCTGATAGAATTCAAAATGAGGGAGGCGCGCGAAATAATTTCAGAAACTCCATTAAAAGATTTTTGGGAAGCGTGGAGACCAAACAATTTGATAATCGCAAGTAGAAAAATAGTCAGGGACACACATCAGATGAAGTTATTCGAAACGCATAAAGAAAAATTTGCAACGCTTCCAGTGCCGTTGTGTTATAGACCTTCAGATATACGAAAACAGAATATTGAAGTCGATATTCCAGGTTTGACAGAAAAGCAGAATTTAGTGCTAAATGATATTGTGTTGGCTGATATCAGCGTCGTTGAAGATGCATTGCGCGCTGATAAATCCCCATGGACGCTAGGTTACGCAGCGACTATACATTCTTCACAGGGATTAACTATATCCGATACAATTGTTTGGATAGTGGATAATTACATTGAATGGTCGAATTTAGTTTATCTCGCAGTATCCAGAGTACGAAGAATAAATCAGCTTCTAAGAGTTGTCCTAACAGAGTCAGGAGATGATAATGACACTACTATAAGTGATGTTGTCAGCATTGACTCTGTCAAGGACATAATCAGAAAAAGCTATCTGGTTATAAACAGCAGGATAAAGAAATAACAGAGAATTTGATATTAATGCTGATTTAATAATTAAACTGAAACAACAACAGAATAATCACTGCGCGAGTTGCAATTGTATAATGCGTTGGTATTGGTCGAATAAAGTTCCTCGACAATTTACCGTAGATAGAAAGAATAGCAGTATTGGTCATACCATCGATAATGTGATACTGACTTGTCTTGAATGTAACAGACGAAGAGGTGCTAGCTAAGACCACGAGGTGGTAATTGAGTATCCTCGGGTATCACTTGTGGTTGTTGTCGAGTAAATCCTCGCTGAGGGGCAGTTGAATCCAGTCTATAGATTGCTGGTCTAATCGTAGATCGTGTTATGCCGGATATTTTATGCGCGGTGACACTCCAAATAGGATCAGTAGCTCTTTTATTGCCACCTTCGAGCTCTCCTGGTTCGTATAAATACTAACAGTGGCATTACCAAGAATTGGTTATTTTGAAAAATCTTTATGCGGTTGTACGGGTATATACTTCTATTTAATGGCGTTGTTAGGTTTCATATTAATCGTTCGAGTAATCTCGTTATTCAGCGCAGTAATCACACATGGTAATCTCTTGACCCATTCACTAGATCGTTTATGTAGAATAAATTCTTTCGCGTATTGATATCCAAATAACCGCTCGGCAAGCGTTCGATTAAATCGTTCAACAATTGCCTGATCGCGATGTAGTGCAGTATGCCCTCGTCGTAACGCGGTATTATGCTTTTTCATCGCTGATTGAACCACACCCTGAAATTCCTTGCCAGGATCAACTTGTAATAGATTTGGCCAGCGCAGACTACCCCTTCGATAAATCCTTTCAAACGCAGAAGCCACTTCAGTTGATGATTTTGTTTTTAACGGTTCTGCTTGTTTATTTCGACTCGCAACATCAACTACGGTTAGCGCGTATTTGTAACCACCATCATGCGGCAGAAATAATATATCAGTCTGATGAACTTCATTAGGAACGATCACATCAAAATGCGAGTAGTTAATTTGTTTAGGCTGTGGTAGATAAATTTGCCATATCGCCTGTTTGGATAACCAATTAACAGCAGTGGTATATTTCACCTTTGCGGCGCTAGCGAGTTTACCAATTGCTGCTTTACCCCTCCAGTATCCTTTTGGAGAATAGTCAATAGATTCCATGTTGTTAATAATTACCGGCACCTAACATCAATTTACCTTTCATTCCCGATTTTACTAACTATGAAGCCAATTTTTCTTTGAAGGATTTATCAGTGATAGAATTCAACGCATGAATTAATTTCACATCTGCGATAGGTCTGTGTTGCAAATAACTGCTTTTATAAGCAACATCATGAGCATGACACGCCTTATCAATGGCGTTTATTGGATATTCACCCGGTCGAGGTTGGTTTTGATCATCGAGTCTGATATCGAGTCAGGTTCCGGGTCCACAATAACTATACCCTGGAAGGTGTTTCACTCCTGGATACTTCACCCATGGTGTCCCTGGAAGTTTAGTTAGCTTGGCTGCAATATCACCTCCTCGTATTTTTTTAATCTCTTTGATTTATCAAGGGAAACAAATCTAAATTTATTTGTACTACATCGTACGCATTTACCAGAAAGTGCTGATCTGTTATTTTTAGTTGTAATCGTCGTCAAGTCATCTGTGCCAGTACGCGCCTTACACTTCACACAATATAGATCCATAATTTATATATAATAACATGAATGTAATTGATTATTCAGTTACCCGACGACGGGAACCTATGAAACATCATCTTATGTTGCCGAATTCAATTGGAATGATTATAATCGGACCATCTGGAAATGGCAAGACACAACTGCTACTTAATTTGATATGGATGAAATGGAAGAAGTTGTATTTGACCAAGTTTATATGATCAGCGATGTTACAATGTATTAAAAGATTCAGCGCGGTAGAAACATCCGGCGAGGGTATTATTGAGTTTATAACCGATATCGATGAAGCACCGAGCATTGATGATATCGATGGAGATATTAACAATTTAGTCGTATACGACGATATCATGTTAGACAATCAAAAGAATTCCGCTAAGATATTTTCCAGAGGTAGGCATAAAAGCACTGCTGTGATATATGTCACTCAACGGTACACTCAAAAACCAAAAGTAATCAGAGATAAATGCTATATTCTTGCCGTATTCAACGGAGTTGATACACATACTCTTAGAAATATTTGGCAAACTTGGTGCGGCGTTGATATGGATCATAATCGATTTAGAAATTTCTTTAGTCACGTTCAGTCAATCCAACATGGATTCGTGACGATAAATTTAGCAGATCCTCGGACTCGATATCGTGTCGGACTTGATAAAATTTTCGGTTAAAATCATTTACTGAATCTCGTAAAACAATTGTTAACCATAGCAGCAGAGGGGGTGAATTCCAACGACGTTAGCGTCTTTTTTTGCCAAATAGACCCTACAAGGAAGCCTTAGTTTGACGAATCGACCCCTCTATTAAATATTTACTAGGAAGCCTCAGTTTGTCAAATAGACCTTTCTAGTAAATATTAACGAGAAGGAAGTCTATCTAACGCCTAAAAAGTTGGTCTGTTCACCACCTCTGCTGCTTTATACAATATTTTGTCGTATTATCTTGATATCGAATATAAGGATTTTGTTAAGATGGCTTTACAACCTAGTGTTTACAATATTTTGTCGTATTAACTTAATAACGAATATAAGGATTTTGTTAAGCTGGCTTTACAATCTAGTTTATACAATATTTTGTCGTATTATCTGTACTCGATGGTGTTAAGTTTAAGAAGGATATTTATTTACCAATTGTTCTATATTCTTCATTCTACCGTATTCAATGTTAAACTGAGTAGCTATTATGGAACTATTGTTTTGATAATAATCTTCATAATAATAATAATTATAATAAAATTTTAATAATAATAATAATAATAATAATAATAATAATAACAATAATGATACTACTACTATTACTACTACTACTAAAACTACTACTACTACTACTACTACTAATAATAATAATAATAATCATTATCAAAGAAGTTATAATGTTATAAGAAGAAGAAAAATACGGCACCTACCCAAATAACATACATAGATAACAAATATGGTTCATGCACAAAACTAAACAATTATTGAACCAACCCACTGATTCCACAACCTTTACCTGTTTTTGAGAGCTATAAATATATCCTTTTGTAGAAGATTACATTAATTACTAATTATCTATATAAATGTATAGTTCTTAATGAAATTTGCATTTCAGTAAACGGTCGAAAGTCATTAAGAAATCATTGAATTATTATGCAAGCACCATTAATAATATGATACAAATTGTCTTATGTTCAGTCCGGCAACAACTTAAATCTACCTGCTTTAACTATTATAGGTAAATTTCCATTTCAAAATAGGCAAATATTGTATAAAGACTATAAACAATTTACATAATAACATTATGACGTTTCTGAAAATATTTAAACTCCTAATCTGTCCCATTATTTTACAATTCAGTTTACTTGTTTTGGACCAATACATTTACAATACTGCTTAAGTACAATGACAAGCCGACCTCATAATTTACCTCATAATTTACTTCATGATTTATCTCATAATTTACCTCATAATTTACCAAATAATATACCGAAACGTTAGATGTTTAACGTATTTCGCCAACTGTTTCATATTGGCTGCCCCAAGTGAACTGTTTAGTGTAGCTTTGTCTTGAGAATACAACATTTAGTAAGTTGAACCCATACTGAAGACGTCTACTTTATCTAAATACACATACTCACCTTCTTCCTAATTCGCGATATATAAACACATTTGCTTTTTATTTATTGATGGTAACATTTACAAGATTAAATATAAATAAGTCTCATGTCATTTGCGTTTTACGAAAAACTAATTCAGTGACACATAATTATATAATTTGTGTCTTACATATATGGAATAGAGCTTTTGTATAGAGTTTACTGAAATGATTTATTCGAGTATTCAGTCTTTAAAATGCGTTTTCCGCTTATTATGCTAGAGGTTTTAATATATATATATATATATATATATATATATATATATATATATATATATATATATATATATATATAAACTGAGGTCATTCGGATCGCAACACAAAGACTTTCTCATACACATCGTTTACCTCAAACAATAAATAGCTGCAACACCGATATTAAATTCACACAGTCAGTAAAACCCTTAGGAGGTACTATGGACAGTACTCTCACATTGCAACATGTCATGACCATATGCAACACTGCATATCTTGAGGTCAGATGCGTCAGCTCAATTCGCAAGTATCTTTAACTGATGCCACTAAAACGCAACGTTTGTGTATTCATTAGTGCTTTCAAAACTGGACTATTGTAACTCAATTTTGTCATGTTCGTCTCAATATCTACTCCAGAAACGTCAACGTTTAAAACATAGCTGCTCGGATCATGCTTAGATTACCACAATCAGAGAACACTTACCCCTTGAGCTGTACCCTACACTGGCTATACATTCAATCCATAATCAAACACAAAACGTCTTCTCTCTGCTACGTTTCACTGATGTACTCCATTCCAACATACCTATCTGGCATCACCCATGTATATACACAAAAAGATACTTAACGCTTCTCTTCTGACAATCGTATGCTCATTACCCTCACTATGAATTCGAAGTCATACGGACCACGTTCTTTTACATACCAGGGCCCAGCAACGTGGAATGAATTGCTAATTAAAATTAAAAACAAAGGCACAGTGATCTGCTTGAAGAGTGCTCTTAAAACTCACCTACTTTCGACTGCAAGTACAAACTTAGAGACCTAATGACTCCTACCTTAAATATGTTCATCATTGTTTTAGGTTTTCTAATTTAAGGGTGTTTGCTTTATTTGTTGTTTTTTGTAGTCATATCATTATATATTTTGTAAAGAGCTTAGATATTATAAAATGTAGACTTTATACAAAGTCCTCATTATTATTATTATTATCATTATTATTATTATTATTATTATTATTAGTTGTAGTAGTAATAGTAGTAGTAGTAGTATGTGCTGTGCTGATTCTTTCCATAAAACAATTTAATGCAGTGTCGATTTACACTATTATAGTTAGTCTAGTATGATATGCATATTAAAGTGAAGAACTGGCAAATTCGAAATTTTGAAGGTGAAATTAAACTCAGACTTAATTATTAAATTTATATGATAAAGTGGCTGGGTTTATCAATGTTGAATTTCCAAGAATCAAACGAATTTTTAATAAAGGCAAGTAAAAACTTAGACACAATCATTATAGTCACAATAACATTTTTCTTAGTAGACAAATTGCGTTAGATTTGTGTATTTTAACCTATCATCTTCTTTATCTAGTATACAATATTTTCCTAATTGTTTTATTTCTAAATGTGGTAAGATATGATCATTACTGAATTGTATCTGAAAGTGTCAAGTTTGGGGGTCAATCGTTTAACTCGTTGTGCTATAATGTTCACCTTTTCTTTATGATTATATCTGTTAATGGAAGGAATGTATTAACACTATCATAATAATAATGTCCTCACACTTATACTATGCCTACGTTGACATTAAGGTTGGAATATTTTATTAATGTATTCTGATCCGTTACATGTACGTTATCAAAATCGTGCAGTAGTTTACTTTACAGTCCTGCTCTACTCTGCACGACAGGTGTATCTAAAAACAGTTTGTATAAATCTACTTTTGATGTTAAACAAAATCTGTACACACATGAAGCAGAAGTATGGGCTATTAATAAATTAGATTTGTCAGTGTATGGATTTGAGATGACAAAGACAACGATGTAGACATGTTCAAGGAGTTAAAAAAGAAAGAGACAACAACGCTAGCAAATGAACGTGATATTAATAAATCCACAACATATTTTAGATAAGAATAATTGAAAACACCATTATGATCATTTAAACAATTATGTAGAAAAATGTTTAAAAGTATTTACAAATCGACTGGTTCCGACTATGATCTGTAATTTCTATCGAAAATAGAACAGACAGGTATATTAAAGACAGTCGATATTCAGTCTCGATGATATATTCCCATTTTACAAAGTAACAAAAATGTAACTGATGAAAGCGAGCATTGAACCTGTCCCCCGGAGTATTAGGGCCATAAAGATAAGACGACACGAAAGATTTGTTTCCGCTGTTTTGTGATGTAATTTTTTAGTCTTGATGTACAACAGCTATTACAGGTAGTCTCTATATATATATATATATATATATATATATATATATATATATATATATATATATATATATATATATATATATATATATATATATATATATACGGATTCCACAAGCTAAAACGCAAGCCAACTTACAGAGCATTACATGTGTCCTTTTTAGTTAGTTATAACAATGGCCGTCTTGATTATTCTCAACATATAATTTCCTAGTTATTTCTGATGATCAGAATTACAAAAAAAGATATTTAAAAGTGTTCAAGCTGAAAGGCTGTAACTATGTACGTCAAGTATCTGATATTTATTAATGTGGACATGAAATACAATTATGAGCAGATTTGTAGTATAAAAGAACAACGTATGGCATAGTCCATTTTATGATTGTTTACACAATTTGAAATACACAAAAGCTATAGAAAGGGATTAATACAGTTTTTAATCTATCCCAATTTCACAGGAATTCGAACAGTTCAGTAATTCCATCCTAATTCAAAAGGAATTAAAACAGTACTACCTTCTAACCCAAATCAAACAGGATTAGAGCAGTGTTACCTTCTAACCCAAATCTAAAGGGATTAGAACAGTGCTACCTTCTAACCCAAATCAAAAGGTGCAACTTATAGTGCAGTAATTTTAAAGTTAACACAAGATATGTATAAATAAATTTATGTTTGTTTTATGAAACAGAAATGCAAATAAAGTGCATGCCGCAAGATCGTAAAATGTACTTTGTTTATGAATTAAACTGGATAAGTTTAAGCCTGTTAGTAGATAGTAAGTCTAATATTGATAATATAAATTAAAATTATTATGGTCTTAATAAAAAAGATATTACTAACATACATATGAGGATTAATTTAAACCATATTATCATACCTATCATTCGTACAGTTGCGTTGATTCATGTACCATATTTGTATTGCTGCATAATACAAGTTTAAGATACAACATAACAAATGATGTAAACGTGTTTAACTGTTGCAAGATTTGTAAAATACAATATGTCTCAAGTAGAAATATAGCGACAATATCTCTTTAGTCTTAAATAAAAGAAGAATAATGATCTGCGTTCGTCTAGTATGCTTTCCAAAATTACCTTTTAAATATTCATTCATGACACTCACATTTTGCTCGAATTGGCTTTTTAGAGAAATAAGAGAAATATTGGTGAGAATTATCCACGCAGATTCATTAAACTCAACAAATACATTTTATGATAGGATGCTACATTTTATTTGATGAAATAATTCATTTCTCTGATTATTTTTTTATTCTGTTTTGGTAGCATCACCAAGTGGAGTTAACCTTGTTCAACCTATCCCAGACGATGTAGACCTTGGAGTCGAATCAATCACCTTGATGTGTCAGACAGTAGCTTGTACATTTCCTGCTCCAAATATAACTTGGTACTACAAGGTAAGGGTTGCAAAAGGATGCAAATCATACATATCCACCAATTAACAATCTTAAAAAACATGACAAGCTATTGCTATGGTTGATGAAGAACATTTGTAAAGTATTATTGATGACACTGGTATTATATTATGTAAAAAATAGTAGCCCATTTACGGATATTCATAAATATTTGTGATGTATTATTGATGACATTGGTATTGCATTTTGTAATAACTATCATCCCATATAAGGGTATTCATTTATGAATATTATCCCGTGAGGCACGTACACGGCGGCTAGAATTTCGTCTCCCAGCATGTATGTATGTATGTATGTATGTATGTATGTATGTATGTATGTATGTATGTATGTATGTATGTATGTATGTATGTATGTATGTATGTATGTATGTATGTATGTATGTATGTATGTATGTTGTGTGCGTGCGTGCTTGTGTGCGTACGTACGTACGTACGTACGTACGTACGTATGTATGTATGTATGTATGTATGTATGTATGTATGTATGTATGTATGTATGTATGTATGTATGTATGTATGTATAGGTGTGTGCGAGCAATAGTCCAAATCTCGTAAAATCATGATGTGTTACTTAGCCTCTCATCTCAGAAGTGGCTTATGAATATTCGTTTTTCACAAGTAAGTAAAATATACCATTAGGCATTGCAATATTAATTTGTTTTTCTTGACTATGGAATAAACCAGAAAATGAATGTTTTGAAAATCCAGTTTTATTGAGAACCATGGGAGTTTTGTTGATAAAGCTTCTGTTCGAAATTCGGTACTCGTGGGTTCAGTGCCTACCTGGAGAAGACACTCAGCATTATAAAATGAATGATGTGCAAAATGTGCTGATTTCAGTTCGTGTATATGGAAGGGTGAGTGGAGTATCTTAATTAAAACTCACCACGGAATTAAAGAAATCTCTGGACTTTACAACATTATCAATTTTAGGCCCCTTCTTCAACGGCGGGCTTGCAGAAAGAAAGGTTACCTGATATATTCTACTAAACTGATCTAATGTAAATAAAAAATTGATCAATGGAAGCAAATTACATTGACATCAGCGTCCTCTGTTAAGGCTCGCTCTACCGTATATCCCCATAATTATAACCCAATTGTATATTGAACAGATAAGTAGAAGAGATAAATTTATTATCCTGCGGAATAATTTCACTTATAATCCCTACTTACATGAGGAAGACATTGAATAATCACTGCTGCTAAAAATGGATCATTATTTAGCCCCATGTTACGTGTTCAGAAGACACCAGCAGGGCTATGTGTAACCTATACACATTACCTGACACACAACATTGGACCAACAATTCTTCCACATGAGAAAGGGCTAAAATTCATAGTTGAGCTGACTGTGGTGAGAATGATTAGAAATAAAAATGCCATACAAGGGCATTTAATATTATGTCTATATACCAATAATAAACAAGAATTTGCACAAATGCAATAACCTAGTGTGAACTAGTTTTGCTGTAATAACTCAATGTACAGTGTATTAACAAAATTACGATCTCCTGATTTTCTATCACAATACCCAGATGGGGCAGCGAATAGAACCATACAAATGTCAAGCTGAATCACACGTTTCTCCCAACGCGAAACAATATGGATGCATTGCACAAGCTATCAAGTAGGACATGCGTCATATATAATATAGTCCAATCCATCTATATTCCAAATTAAACAAAATGAAGTTAATGATGTATAATTTCGCACTATGGAAATACCATCATTTAAAATAATCATTTCGTAATAAGAAATATAACTGGTGAAGAAAGTGAATATTACTCAGCAATGTTCTAGTGTAGCACGTACGAACACATACCACCATATACGATCTACACCTTTTGATAAAGACAATCTGGCAGAGGTAGACTGTAAAGCTGCAATTATTCGAATCTGAGTAAATCGTACTGCAGAAACAATCTGTTTATGAATATGTATGAACATATAGAAATTCGACACAGAGCAAGTCTTTATGCCAATCACCTTCAACAGTTCAACTTGGTAGAGTTGAAAATTAATGTACACATATAAAGTGAACTCGTAGAAGAAATGGTTGACTGCCCAAGACAGTTCAATATTCCGACGGCTGGGTGAGTAGATCATGCGACATATGTGTCTCCGCAAAAATCCACGTAGACCGACTGCTTAAGAGAATCCTTAGCACATTAAAGCAGGGGGGGGGGACATCTGTTGAACTTTTACGACACCGAACAAGGACGCATTTATTGATTAGAAAGTGTTTTGTCGGTTCAGGTCAACCTTGATCTTCTCTATCTACGATACTATACTGCATGCAAATTTAACGACGTCCAAGTCACATCTTAGTCTCTATATCTTGCTGTCTGGGAATGACAGTAACGACCATACATCTGTACGACGTGTTTACCACTAGATGTGACACTTAATATTAATATGAATATACTCATTTACTTCCAATGACAGAAAGCTTTGATCCACTTTGTGAAACGAAATGCTTCCATGCCTCCATTACTAGGTTAGCTAAATGCTGTTCTATATTTATGTTAATTACCGACGAATGTTAACTAACAACCCATCCTTGTGTAAAACCTCATGTACTTTATCATCGTGATTATAACTGCACTGTTTCTTGAATGAATCTGCACCTGAACTTTCCATCATAGTCCCCGATATTGTGCATAGCAAAATATATATGTATTTGCTTGGGGAAAACAAAACTAGAATAATGAAATACAGCGTACTTTTGAGAATGACAGCTCTTTTCTGGCAAGGTCAGGCCATAGTATTTAATAAATAAAGTTCCATATTGTGTCTTTCCTAGCATATGAGGGTACTTCAAAGAAAAGGTGATAATGATGAAATATGGCTGGTGGGTGGCGTTCTTGCTGTGGCTAAAGTAATATAATTGAAACTTTCATTGTTGATGCCAGTAATGACTCCATGACGTGCTAAAGAATAAAATCTACTTGCTTTTACGGCAAATCAATATTATAATGGTTGACAATGACCACAGTAGTTGAAAGTGATGTTGATGGACTATTTATATTGCACACAAAATCACAGCAAGGTGTTTCTGCTCCACGGTATTTGATATATTTGGAGTTAATGAAGATTCCTTAAGAATAAACGGACTTCAAGAACCATCTGAATATTCATTACTGATCTTTTATCAAAATTACATTTATGGGACATGTTCAGAATACAGATAATGTTTCGCTGTTGGATTTTAAAGCATTGTACACAATATTGTACCTTTCACTGGAGCATCTTGAATTATTTAGACATATATGTTTACGATATATTATTTGGAACGGTCCGAACAAATTATCATTAACCAAAACTCCGTTCAGGAATCTAAACAAAACACTAAAATTAAAAACAGGAGTTCAACTTAATCTGTATCAGAGTTCCATTAAAAATTCAACACAAACGTGGTTTTTCGACTTCTTGCAGACATACCAGCAATATTAGCCGCTCCGGCTGCACCTATTCCAAAAAAGCCGCTGCATTTTGTGATTATGGAACTGCTTCCAGCATGGCATAAAAGAAAGCAGCATAACAATGAATTGTACACACATAAACTCTAAAGACAGGTCATTATGCAACAAGAAGCATAGAAATATCTCAAAGAAATCTATAAAGATATCAACAAAAGTCAATTATGCCTCATCCGGGTCGTGTAAGAGTGCAAACAACACGATACGGAAAAGGTCTAAGATTGCCTGGGGCAATAACCCATTAGACAAAAAAGTTTTCTTCCTGTGTCTAATTTTGATTTAAAGGTCTACTAGTGCACTTTTACAACCTTCGTTTATATTATAAATTTTAACTTCAGGATGCGAGTTTCATAGGTGATATGTCATATACCTCATCAGTAACGAAAATAATGACCACATAACATTGCTGTTTTATCGTTGCTGACAAAACGCTCCTAGCTGATTTTGCGCTCGGTAATTTCCGTACGTTAAAGCGGAAGTGACGCAGTTAGGGGAACACGGCTTTCAAATTTTGAATTGTTTTGATTTCAACGAGTGTGTCCGTGCGTGAAAAATGGTAAAAAGTTGTATTGTTGGAGGTTGTAGTAATACAAAACGAGAAGGAGTGAGCATGCACTCATTTCCTACTAACCCTTTTTCAAGGAAACAATGGATTAAGTAGATACGAACGACAAGAAAAGATTGGACTGAACCGACGAGTGACAGGCGAGATAGTCAAGTTGTCTGTAGTGACCACTTCAAAGAAGACGATTTCGATCCCATCTTTAAACTGAAACAGTCATATGGGATTAAGAGCAGTAGACGACTTCTACCAAATGCAGTTCCGTGTGTGTTTGCTCGCCATACAACCCAGGGTGCATGCACACCAGATCAACAGAAATCGAGGGTTACGGCAGGCCTAACAACATGTAGCCCGACAGGAGCTTTTCAAAAGCGAGAGCGAGCAAGGGTAAATAAATGTTAATTGATTTTATCGTGCTATATTATTTGTTGTCAACCCTACACTCTTGCCACAAATGTACCTAGTTTTCGAGCGATTACTATATATATACGCCCAGAGGCATATGTACCCCCTGCCCCCACCCCCAGCTACACCTCTGTATCTCCCCCTGCATTGATAGGACCTCAACCTAGAAAGAAAAAAAAATAATGTGGATGCTGTAGCCTCTTTCCTGCATGTTGCTGTTTTGAACAATAATAATAATGTTATAAGTGTAATTCTCAAAATTAAATGGTGTGAATAGTTTGTGTATTTATTGTTTTAATCGTAATGACTAATTAGTTCTGATGATCTGAGAGTTAATTACCTTCCTTGTATAGTATACATTATTATGTCAGTGGATCTTGATTTAGGTCTGATTAACGCCCACAACCCAATGATTGCCGATGTAATATCAATGTTTGTTCGATGTGATAAGTATATTATTATTATTATTATTATTATTATTATTATTATTATTATTATTATTATTCAGATTGTGTACAGAATCATACAAGGTAAAAAACGAATTTAGCCTTTAATATTGTTTATGATGTAAACTTCCAATACTGCTTGATTTACCTGTATCTATTTTGCTAGATGTTGAAAGAGATGTTTCAAAACCAGCATCCGGAAGACAATGTTCAAGAGAAAACCCAAAACTGCAACAATCACACACTCAACAGTAGATGGTGTGACATATCCTGATGTGCATGTTGATGTCACAGAGAACTTTCCATGCATTTCCAGTGTTCAAATGGTTGGTATAGTTTAATATGATTTCATATGGCCTCATATATGATAGTTTACTAATAAATCAATAAAGATATGATATTATTTAATGTTGGAAAGCTATGCAATGTGTTGGTTATATGTCAAACATTATGACCAGTCATAGTTTCTCCAAGTAATTAAAGAGGTATGATGCATTTGTCATTATTCAACATGCATAAAACTTAAAATATGACCACTACAGCTGTACCGATTAATCTGATGCAGTTATTTACTAGAACTTGACAGATATATATTTCATGTATTGTTTTTGTTTCAGGGATTAGAGACATCATCATGCAGTATTGCCGTTGAATGTCAGACTGACAGGATACTGAAGAGATCCAAGAGAACGCAAGCATTTTTGAGAGGAAAACAAATTGATTTTGGTAATATTAATACATGTATAACCAAACTTTTGTCCAATTTTTTTTACTTAGCAATAATACACTGTTATTGATAAGCATATTTATGAATTACTCATCTGTATTAAAACCAGGATAATCAGTATACACATGTATGATATTTCACAGGTTGTCAGGTAAATATCCATTATGCTCTCCAGTTTGACACATCCCATTTGCACGCAAAGTACAAGTCCTTGTAAAATGAGTGTAGCTAACACTTTCACAGTATCTCATATACTACAAATGATAGCAAAGCAGCTTGATTTAATTTATTTTTTCTAGCACATCAAAGTCATATATTGTAACAAAATAATTATAGTCAAATACTAGTTGTGTTTTTAAAATGAATACCATTTTAACATTTATTGCTATATTATTTACAAATTTCAGAATATGTTGAAATGTTGATGACATCACTGGAGAAAATGGTCAGGAAACCAGTCGGTTGTTAGTTACCACCATCTTTATGGAGCCAATCCCTGAGGCTGGATAAGTTGATGGCTGTCTGGAAGTTAACTACAAGTGCTTAAAACCAGTGTAGTTACCACCTTCACTTGGGAACTTCTGCCTGATTGCATCTACTGCATACGATGGCAAAGCAACTCTAATTTCACGGCCAAGATATCCCCAGCACCATCTTACCAGCTGCCTGTATGCGGTGTATCTATTACGACTGAAAATATAATATGCAACATATTTTAGACTTGAATATTTGAATAAAGTTATATTCTGTCACCTATTCTGGTTTTAACTTATTTATTTCAAGTTTTCCTAGTCAAGACGTTTAGGATAATAATTAGATTTTAATACAACCAATGGTAGTCAACTAAATGAACCTTAAGTGAATGCGTACAGACGACATTTTTTAAATGTCATAATGCAGAGTCTGTTCAAGATATGTAAGTATTGTATGTTTGAAGTTTTTCTGATATTGGCGCCATAATTACAGCGAGAATATTTTGCCTAGCTGTACAATTGTTTACATACTCTGACAGAATTTCCTCGTGATTTCCATACTGCTGTCTGTAGGCATAGTATGCTGCTTCCAGGACATATTCATCTAAGCAAACTGTCAACAATCCAGGATGATTGATGATGCAATCCACATTTAGCTCCTTGGTCTTTTCAAAAATCACACTGATCTCTTTACAGCATCTACACTCTTCAACCGTTTCTTTAATGCTGCAATTTCCACATGAACACCTGAATAAATAAAACATGTATATGGTAAATATGCTATATCATAATTATTTTGTTAGACAGCAAACGTGTAGCTCTTAGATTATCAAGTGTGTGTGTGTTATAATGGTAAGACTTCTACAGTTGCACCTTTTGTACCACAATGATGAAACATACATCTCATCAGAAATGTTGTATATTATTCTCATTATTAGTTCCCCCATAAACCTTTTGTGTATTATTTGCCACTAGTACTGTGCACCTTAACTGACATAGAAAAATATGCTGGCTAAGAATCTATCCATGTAGGATATACAAATGTATACCCATTGCCTGGATTAAAAGCTACATTCAGGGTACGTGTGGTTTAAAAGAACAAACTTTAGTCATACAATTAATAAAGCATTTATTTCTACACCTCTCATAGTCTGAGTCTTAAGTGTTAAATTTTAACACCACTAGTTATTGATGAATCATGCTACATGAAACTCTTTTCTGAAGACGTCCAACAAACGTTTTCCATATTCATTTACTTCTCTTGTCATTATGAAATTCAAATAACACAAAAGAAAGAAATATATTAATAATAGTTAGCAATAACTGCAGTAATGATAATAGTAATTACCAGAATGTAGAACCCAACCGCTGTTCAGCTTGATCGTGGACCGAGTGTTCTTCAGCTAGTTCAGGGCCTTGACACTCATCTCGTTCGGGCTGAAACTGATACGGCCTCACTTCGTAATGAGCAGAATCTTCAGATTCATGAACTTGTCCATAATCAAGGGGATCACCTTCATCAAACGACGAAGATAAGCATGATAAATTTCCCACAAAATCGCACGTATCGTCACTATCACCCATTATCATCACATACGCTAAACTTGAATGACTTCCCCTACGTACGTCACTTCCGAAAATCCGATTTTTCACCGGAAGTTTACAAATATTTCCGGAGCGTTTTCCGAACAACATCAATTTATGCTCAAACAATCCTTTTTTTCTCCTTTGTGAGTTAAAAGCTACATCTAAAATGTACATTTCGGAAATATTCAGCGAGAAAGGAATATTTTGATGTATAATGTGTTTTTTACGCTAGTAGACCTTTAATTAATACTGCTGAAACTACTTTAAAAAAGCTTAATGGTGTTTTATGCGTGATCAATTACCTTATATACCATACAAAGTTGACACCGGTATCATTAGTATAGGTAAATGTAATGGCCCTGGAACTTACTGAGTGGCTTACACGATTGATCCATGTGCTATTGTTTTTTTATTAGTATGGACTGGCATAGCCAAAAGAGATTTTAAGATATGTATTCGGGCTTCAAACAACAATCTTATAATCTTATATTGAACTGCCAACACAGACAATTACTGATCATAAAGTATGTTTCAGTTAAGCAATTGCTGCACTCAACGATATTTCTTTATCAACCAAACCCAATCACAAAGTTGTAAATGAATACACATTAAACAATTATTAAAATATATATTGGTAGATATTTACGGACAATCTTCCTCTAAACAAAGTCAAGCAAAGCGGACAGGATATCACACGAAAATGTAAATAAACTCATTAGTTATCCGAATTATTGACTCCTGCAAATGTAGATGTTAACGTAGTAGATGTATCCCAAGATAAAAAAGGAAGTTTACAAACAGGTCGTCTTTTATTACAAGATATCATTGTCAGAATGAATAGAATAACCGAAACCAGCATATATGTAATTGATAGTAATGGAACCAATTAAGCCCGCTTTTGTTATGCCAACGATATTAGATAATATTATCAGTCGAGGAATAAAATTCAGTGATACAATGCCGATGACACACTGATAATGCTGGGCAAATCTGAAGCTACCATACCGGAGCCGTCGTCCACCAGGACGGAGATGACAAGTGAGCTACTGGTATTTTGCACAAAAGCAAAACCAAAAAGACATCCTCATCATCAAATGAGACTGGGATGCCACTATTGGCAAGATGCTCTAAAAGACTGGGATGATCATTGTGGACTTGCTTGCAATGAGCTTACCAATGAGAGAGGAAGACAGCTGCTTGAGTTTGCAAGCTACAATAACTTGGTACTAGCCAACACTATGGGCCAATATACAGCTTCACGATGCTTAACATGGCATGCAGCAAATGGAACCCATCATAACCAGATCGACTACGTACTGGTTCAAAACCGTTACCGATCTGGTATCAATAGAGCAAAAACAAGAATGTTCCGATGCGATGATGTTGGGGGTGCTCACGGCCTAGTCATGATGAACTTCCGAGTGAGATTGAATAAATCTAGCAAGCCAAAGAAAATAAGGCTCAAATTCAACCCTGAAGAACTGAATGACCCTAACATTCGCAAGTCATTCCAAGCCAACATTGGAGGAAAATGTCCTGCACACCTGGTAATAGATGTTGACGTTAAAGCGATGACAGTACTTTCAACTGAGTCATGACAACAGCTGCCAAAGAGCTAATTGTATTTTATTGCCCATAGAAAATACCCTGGGTTCCAGAAGAGATTCTGAATCTGTGCGATGCCCGAAGAGACCTCAAAAACACCAGACACACTACAAGGGCAGTTGAGTACCGTGAAATAAACAAGTATATCAGACAAAAACTTAAAGAAAGCAAAAGAAGATTAGATTCGACAAACGTGTACAGAAATAGAGAGCAGTCTGATAAAGAATAACAGCAAAAAGGCATTAAAAATTGTGAAAGACCTCACCAGACAGAAGCAACCAGGAGTCAGCAATATTTAAGGCAAAAATGAACAATGTCTCACAGAAGCGAGCGACACTGCAGAAAGATGGTCTGAGTATTACAAAGAACTCAACAACCATCCTTCCGCATGGTACATCCAGATGCTTGAAGTTACAAACTCCACAAATGATGATTTACCCAGTCTCAAAAAAGAAGTGGAGCAAGCAATAAGAGCACTGAATGATGGGGAAACATCTGTAGTAGAGAAAATTTCAGCTGACCTTATCAAGATTGGAGGGCATAACCAGTTATAGAGCTACTAATACAACTCTGCAACAAGATCTGGCTGAAAGGACAATATCCAACACAGTGGAGACAGTAACTGATTATAACAGTCCCCAAAAAAGCAATCTCCAGCTGTGCCAAAAACTACAGAACCATCCTTTTCGTCAGAGATGCTAGTTAAGTGATGCTGAAGATCGTCTTGAACCGACTAAAACCACAATCAGAAGGAATAATCGCTGCAGAGGACGCAGGGTTTCGGAGTAAAAAAAACACAACATAACAAATAGATTTTAAAAAGACAAATATTTGTCTTAATTCTAATATGGAGGAGTATGAGATAATTATCCAAGAGCAAACCTTCTACATCTAGATTTTACCTTGATAGAGGAGCCCCTCACTTGCGGACTCGAGCTCTGGTTGATTCGACAAATAGTTTGATTGAAATTATTAGTGGCGTAAAGAAAGAAATGGCAACTATGGTTCACAGTATCAGCAGTCAACATTGAAATTCATACGAAACAATGATGAACGACCAACGAGAGGCAACTATTATTTATCTCGACCATCAAAGACATATTCTCAGAATAAAATTTATGATATTCATCTTTCCCTCCCACGAATTTCTAATCGTCTGATACCTGTATTCCTTACCTCTTATTTTCAAATATAAAGCCATGTTTTCTTTAACAGTCATTATTATCAATTAATCGTTATTAGAAATGTTAAGAAAATTTTCTTTATTAACGCAAAGTGTCAAAGATGTATTACATCAACAGACAAACGTTATCAATCCAAAAAGAAGCCTCTGGCGAAAATCAAATTAATTCTGACAGGTATAACGATACACGCCTTCCTCACTGTACCAAATAATGAGAATCCAAATTTCACCACAGCATATGATGTGCATACGATTCTTCTTTGCAAAGACGTACACGAGTTAGCTTTGCAACTCGTTATCATTATCAGGAAACAAATATTTGGCAGAAATGTATTACATCCAAATATACAACTCAAATTATGTCACAATGATTATAAATATATCTTTGTCAATTTGCTATATTTTAACTAAGTGATACTTTCTGCAATGTATAGTTGTTACCAGTATTATTGTTAAATCAATGTACCACAAGTGAAATTTTGACAATATTGCAATCAGGATCATGTAATAGGCAAAGTTGGTGGCACAGTAGATATATAATTTGTTGTAGCTTGAAAAGTATCTAGAGTACGTCTTGACGTCATAACATAACAAACAACTCTACACCATGTTTCTGCCTTTCCATTGTATTTCAGACACACTTTCACTAATAAAAGCGTAATCAGTGTCAGGGACGAGATATTTGTACCCAGTAGAAGAAGAATTACATACTGGCAATAAATTGACTCCAAAACCGGTTTATATCAGTAAATGACTTGAATAAAATGTAAATAGTTATTTTTCGTTACCGTATTATAGACATAATCATCGACACCAGCCAAAGACTGAAGTAAAACGGGCTGCATCAAGAAAGGTTCATAGGTATATTTTAGTACCGTGCAAAAGTTTCGAGAGGCCGATCCTAAAATTTAGTATATCTCTGAAATTGAAACAAACGTCGTCTTTTGTAGATTATTTACCGAGCATAGTTCTTTCTCGTTGTGTTCAAACGAGGCAGGAGTTTGCAAACGCCACTAAGAATGTATTTATTGGGGATATAAAATTACATGAAATAATAATATAGGTAGTAAGAATGATGTTGCACAGAAATTGATTGCATTTTACTTAATAGTACAAGAAAACTGTTATTTTTAGCGGTCTTATGCTAGATAGTGTTAAACAATGTAGCCTTTTCTGAATCAATATAAATTCTCATTTCACATCCATGTGTATTTGTGTTTCCTACTGTCAGGTAAGTATTACAAATAATCGTCGGAGAACAATTGTTTTAGTAATCATTCAATGCATTTGAATGAACCATATAACATTACAATACTTTCCAGCTAGGCGATAATTGTCGCTCACTTTCTCTTTAAACATTTTCCTAATTTGTATGGAAAGTTCTTTCATTGAGCTTAATACGCGGAATATTATACCTTTTTCATTTTGCGGTATTACAGGATGATCGAAATATTGAAGTTGTAGAAAAATGCCTCTAATTTGTTTCATCCACAATCATGATGTATGTGTTATTTATTTCACTCATATATCGATATTAAATTAACGGGGGATAATTTCATTAACCGCTGACTCACCTGTAAAATCAATAATATCTGCATCATTGACAAAAGCATACAATTTATCGCGACGTTGACTAATTATCACCGGGGAGAGATACTTTTCATCGAGATAATTGTTCACTGTTAGGATATAAATCGAGGACTTCTTATCATTGAAATATATCGCGGATATATATCGGCGATAACACTCGTGTAAGTAAAATAACCCTTGTTTGGCCAAATTAGCTGATTTGTCATCGGGAGTATCGTCAAATTATTCTGCGATTATCGATGGGCTGATTTGATCTAACGTCGACTCAATATATTCTTGCATATATATATAATAAAATTATTATTCAATTTATTATTACTTAATGTACAATTATATTAAATATTAAAAATATCAAATAATGATAACATGACCAAAAACAAACCACAGACATAAAACTAAACCAACTGCGGAAGATGTCATCGAGGTTATTAAAGTTCTTTACGAGAGCTTCGGAGCAGAGTTTGAACTACAAAGTGATAAATATGTTATAAAATATCCTAAGATAAAACCTCCTCCTGTTAAGTCATAAATGATAATCAGATAGTTCTATCATTACTCGCACAAATTCGAATTTCATTAGAAATTATAATTTTCCGAACTTTTGCCACATATTTTCATTGTTGTTTTTCCAACAAATATGTTTTATATTTAATCTTTAATTGAATAATAATTTTATCATATATTATACACAATGCCCAATCCCGCATTATCTATTCCAAAATGTTCTTACCTACCTCAAGGATCTACAACCCCATGTGGGAGAAACTAGTATAAAGAGTTTTATGGACCTCACACGGTAATGTGCTAAACAGGGAGCTGCGCAGGGGCCTCAACCGTGTATTAGCTGTGGTAAAGGCGTCCGAGGAAAATATCAAATATGTATCGAATGGGGCGGAACTAGGTACCGGGCGTTGTTAGAGTATCACACACGAAAGAATAAAACCGTCCCATAGACCATAGAAGAATTTTTAAAATCCCGCCGTGAGAAATCTGCTACGAAATAATTTTTTTTATTTCACTGTCATCTTTCTTTTCGTTTTAAAATCTTTAATTTTCAACTCAACACGATTAAAATCCCACGTGGATGTTATTTTGAGGAATCAACGATAAATATATAACGGCCCAGCAGCAGGAAGGGTGAGCCGGATAACCTCTATCATTTTGGCTAATTGGTTAATCCCAGATAATATGTTTGCGGACTTGTTAATAGATTGTACCGGGATGGCTGATAAAATTGTCAATAGTTGTTCACGTGGTTTAATCGATTTTATTTATAGGTGATCTCCTTGGAAATTACCGACTTTTCTGCGTTGAAAAAACAAGAGCGTGTCAAACATAATCCGATATTATTTAATTATGTTAGGACGATAATTATTGGCACCTCGGGCAGAGGTTAAACACAACTGCTTCTTAACCTAATCATGAAATGGATGAAGAGGGATCAATTATATTTAGTTGCACCAAGTGTAGACGATCAACGATGTTATCAAGTGTTAAAAGATTATAACAAAAGTGCTACGGAGATAACCGGGAAGGACATCATTGAGTTTATTACAGATATTGACGAAGCACCTTCCGTTGAAGACATTGATGGAAGTGTTAACAACTTGATTTGTGTACGACGATACAATGTTAGATAAACAAAAAAAACCCCAGCTATTATATTCTCCCGGGGAAGACAAAAATACTGACGTGATATATGTTACTCAACGACATACTCAAATTCCAAAGGTGATCAGAGACAATTGTAATATTTTCGCGGTGTTTAACGGAGTTGACATACATAGAAATATTTTTCAAACCTGGTGCAACGGTGACATGGACTATGTAAAATTTAAAACCTTCTTTAGTCGTGCTCAGGCAACTCTTCATGGATTTAAAACGATAAATTTATCTGACCCTAGAACAAGTTATCGAATCGGATTAGATAAAATATATAGTTAATTAATCGTTATCTCTGAAAACACATAAAACACTTAACCCGAAATCCTACGGATTTTCAGGTAGGTTTTTACCGCAAGGGAAAAAACTTAGCAGACTAATTTTTCCCGTACAAGGTTTAATTTGGTCTGAAAAATTAGTATGTTCACCCTTCCTGCTCACACACACAAACACACACACACACACACTTAGAGACATACGTACGGACGCGCATAGACACATGCATAAATACATACATACATACATACATACATACATACATACATACATACATACATACATACATACATACATACATACATACATACATACATACATACATACATACATACATACATACATACATACATACATACATACATACATACATACAATATATAAGGAATACAACTCCTATGACGAATAAAAGTCCTTTCAAATGCATTGGATAAAGTGCATCAGATTGGTCGAGGGGCATAATAACGAGCTCATCGTTACGGATCATTGCCGTCTTACCTCTGTCAAAGTGCTCTTACACCTCTGTCAGCATGTATTCGAGTATGAAGTTTGGCCAATGTGGGCCGCTGAGAAAGCGTGCCAATAGGCTCTCGTGGGTTGGTGGTTATTTCAAGGGTTTTCACGTGTTCTTCCTTCACCATTCATACTGGGCTCAACGTATAAGGTATATTTGGATGGCAAATGGCGTTAAACTCCACAATAGCAATACAAATAACGAATAGTGCACAACTAGTATCTAACTAATATGAGGGCTTTCGACTCTTAATACGTCTTTTTTCAAAGGCAAATACAAACGATAGAAAAGGCCAAAATAGACAACAGAAAAACCGTTTGTGTTTTTTAAATTTGTACATATCTGCTTCTGCAGGAATTAAACCTTTAAGTTTATTGTTATTGAACTAGTGTATTGCAACCTCTTGTGGATGGTTGAAAATATTCTTACTGACTTAGAAATCGATGATCATTAACCTCATCATTCATTTGATGTAAATTTATATAAGTGCAAATTCTATCACGAATATTTCATTGTGATAGTAGCGACATTAGGCTATTAAGCAAATTTAGAGAATTATTTAAAAGAAAATGTATCGGGTGCAAAAGATAATTGTAGATATGAATTACTGTATTTTGCTAGTCTTCTTGGTTTAAACCGCTTCATTTCAATGTTCTAAGGCGGCGTATCCAGTAAGATTCCTTTTCATTCTAGTTTCGGAACTCCAGTTCGGATTGTGAGCTATTCCAATTAGTGTTATATCACTGAAAGTGTGTTTACACACACATACACACACACTCATACATACATACATACATACATACATACATACATACATACATACATACATACATACATACATACATACATACATACATACATACATACATACATACATACATACATACATATGCGTGTCTGTCTCAATCTGAGCTTTTCGAATTTAGTTTCACTAGATATTTTTGTGTCTGACCCAATTTGAGCTTTTTGAATCTACTTTCACCAGATATTTACTGAATCAATGAATTTGTTTGCAAAGTTTTTTTGTGTTGGTCTTTCTACAGAAGTCCTTAATGTATTGAATATAATTTGATACATGAAGGATATATAATACTAAGTCAGCACCCACCAGCTTACTTTTGTGGATATGTTTTCATTTCAGACCAACGGACAGATCGCTCCGTTTATGAGCTTTCCTGGTAACACAAATACTAGTACAAGTCAATGTACCCAGCATGAGGCTATTTATACCAGCACGCTACATCTGCCACGGGGAACTAACTTCTCCGGAAACATCCTTTTAACAACAACGTTCCTTTGTGGAATAACTCATCAATCACTTGGTGAAGAAATAAGATATTCAAATGTTTCCAATGATGTCACATTTGCAGGTATAGAAACCACGTTTAGATTTAAGTACATAGAACGAGCTAGCCTCATATATATTAGAAGAACTTATGTGTTTCAATTATAGTATGGAGAGACGTTAGTTTATGCAATCGTATATTTGCTTAATTCCTGCCTGAGATAACGTATGCTTTCAAGAGTATGTGTGTGAATAATGTATCTACGAATCTGACAAGTCCTGTTCATCTTTGTCCCACGAATCTATCATGTAAGGTTGGATGTTAATGGAATATTCTACTTTTGGAATGTTGTTGTTGTTGTTGTTGTTGTAGGGTTTAACGCCATAAGGTTTCGGGAGGGAAACTGAAACGTTGTCAGACCGGAAAAACAAACGAAAAACAAAGAAGACTATTTCAATGGTGAGATTTGTTCAAAAACGATGTGCATTGTTGAATACATTGACTAGATTATATGCTGCATTCATCTTATTTGTGTAATGTAGATAATAGAAAAATAACTCACTTATAATTGAAATTCTGTGTGTTCATATAATCTCATTACATTTCTTATAACAACACATCCCGGAACACCACGATAAAATAAATTAAACAAATGTTGCTGTTAACTTTCTTAATTGCTACAAATATTATACTAACATTATTCATTTAGGTGGTAATTACTCTCAAACTCGGACCAAGCTGATTCGTACCATGTGAAATATTATTCAGTTTTGTCCAGGATTGAAAAGTAATATTTCAGTTTGTTGTTAAAGATAATTTTCTTATTATGTCCCAAATACGTCGAGCAGTTCAAATATAGCAGCAAGAAGGGTGGACAGACCGAAACTATTTCAGACAGACGAAACTAGAGCGAGAGAAGGGTGAATAGACAAGTTTTCAAACAAAAAAAAGGTCTCTACGGAGACCTAAAATAATTCAGACTACTAAAAGAGTGAACAGACCAAGTTTTTAAGCCTCTATGGAGACCAAAACTAATTCAGACAAACTAAAAACACTGACAGTTTTGGAATCAACTAATGTTTTTTTTAGGTAAAAGTCTTAAGATGAAAATCCTTTAGGATTTCACATACAGACTAATTTGTAAAGTCTCATTCCTTAAGTCAATCAAACTATTGGTCTGGTCAGTGAAGTTTAAAATTAATTTAATAATCTTTCGAGATTTATTTGGTAACTTCCATTAATAGCATTACATACTAGATTTATTGCAATCACAGATTATATTGACATTTTTAGGAGCATTATGCCTACCACCATTTTCCTGGTCATTATTATCTTTGAGGATGGTTGTTTGTGGTTTCGTTATTTCTTTCCATGCGGCGAGTATTTGTGTGAAATATTCATCTATGACATCACTGACGGATTTTTTTAATTGGTCTATATTATACTCAGGAAACTTAAATGCTTGAATATCTTCTACGCGTATATTATATGCTTTTGCAAATTCTTTTTTTGTTTGAGGAAGTGTATCATTTAAGACCGTTTGAATAATCCGTAAATTAAACACTTCCATGTCAGCGATAATTTGATTACATACTTCTATGTATTTGATGATTTCATCTCGCGGGGATTCTTTGGAAATTTTTTCTCTTAGTATATGTCTATATTTGTTAAATTCATTTTTTATTTTTATGAAATGTTCAGTAATTCTAATTGAAATTACTTGAGACCACCCACCACCTAGTTATACCCGCCCACGAAAAAAATCCCAGAGCTCTAACATTTCCATCGTAATATATTATTGCATCATGATAAAATTCTTTTTCAGAAGTATAATCAGACTTTTTAGGTTCGATTAGATTTTGATAAGATGTCCGAAGTGGGATTTCAGGCCATCCTAGCACGATTCTTATAGAACTCTGATAGATATCTACAGCATTCCCGGGTGAGTTTATCTCAATCGCAGATGATAGTGTTGGTTCATGAATTGTTATAGCGATTTTTGATTCTTTTCCCGTAATGGATATTATTCTACGCTGTAATTCATTATTGATCTGTTTGATTTGGTAAGATCCAGTCTTGTTTATTGTTACACGCAAACACCAAGGAATTATTCGCTTGCTGACCACCAAATGGTTTTGATTTAATATTTGGCCAACTGTGATATACTCGTAATTTTGCTAGCGCTATCTCCTCCTTAACCGGAATCGCATTGGGGAAATTTACACTGAATTCAGGGTTGGTTGAGGTTATTGAGATCATGGTTGTCTTTTCCGGCGTTGTGTTTGTCGCTATTTGTTGAAGTAATTCCGTTGTTGATGTCGACATTGATATTATAATTATTGTGCTGTTTTTCTAATTTTGATGTTGCGCTGTGGTAGATATTCATCATCGCGGAGAATTCGTTATCTGATATTGTTGTGTCATCGAGACTGGATGATATCAGCGACGATAATTGGGAATACGCCGCTGATGCAATATGTAACTTAATTATATACTCGTATAGTTTATTCTGAATGCATGTGGATATTTTTTTGTGATTATGCTAAGAATTCATGTAATTGTTGGCGCCGATGACACACAAATTGTGACAACTACAGGTGTCAGTGCTTTTATCGCTGATAACAATATACCAGTTCCAGCAAGTACACTTGAAAACGAATATACGATAACGTCGACGCCGGTAATTCGACTGCGGTATTTTTTTTTATCTTCGCGGTATATTAGTCAATAAGAGTTTTTAGTTTAGTTTGAAACTCACGGACTTGATCATATCGATACTGTTAGACATTCATTATATTATTTACTTAAATTAGTTACAAATTCTAGGTAGTATGTCATTGATGGCCGAGCTAAATTACCACTGACTGAGGTTATTGTAAATGTTTCACTGGATCCCTTATCTAGTATTGCACTTGCAGTCTTAATTCCCGTAGATGTACCCGATGACACATTAAACTGTGCTCCTGAAAGCAGGGTCAATCTATAGATATCTCTGACTTTAGCGGTAAAATTAATGATCTTATTTTGAGGGGTCCGGTCAAAAGATCCTTGATATGTCGAGTACACGGTATTAATATTTTGTTTATGTGGCATTTTGATTATCAAACCGGGTCGCGATAGCAGGAAAATCACTAACGATATCGTCATGTCTTTTTTTTTTAATCGTATCAATATTTGTTTTAATATCAGAAAGTTTCATTGGGACAGTCATCGGAGCACCAAAGAAATTATCTGCGGTTCATCAATTTTTCTAAACTTCTTACGAAGGTGTCCAAACATGCCTACATGAACATCATATTCAGCTCGCAGTGTTGTCAGTTTATCATCTGTGGTTTTATGCTCAGCTTGCAGCGTTATAAGTTTATTGTCTACCACATCTACATATTGTTTGTCACAGCATCAGTATCCAATGTTGGATCGCCAAGTGTGTTTTTTTTATTCGAGTCCATGTCGAGGGGACCTGTCATTGTGTCGCCGGATGTTTTTACTGGATTGTTGATATTATCTATCACAGTTGGTAAAATAATTACTGGTTGTATTTTACCAGCGGAATTAAAAACTGCTAGGGAATTTTCGGTTACATTTATTTTAGCAAGAATATCAATCAGGGAAACATCACTCGTTTTCAGTTTCCCTTGTTTGTCTTGAAATACGACTATTTTATTTGGATCCACATTTGCGAGGTTTAATATCTCGGATATTTCATCTTCGATTATGTTTATTACATCATTGGTTACAGATATTTCCGCGGTGGGTTTTTTCAGACTTGAAAGAGATTTTCCCCAAATATCAGTCATTATATTTTAAGATCTCTCTAAAAAGCGATTCCTCGTATATTCGTGTACGTTTTCATGGGATGTTTTAGTTAATGATGATATAGCGCTGAGTACATTTAATACTTCTAGGCCGCATATTGGTGGGTCGGTCATTTTCTGTGTTGGTAGCGTGGAATACCAGCGAGGAATTTTTAATTGATGTATATAACGCATACATTCTTCAGGTGGCGCTAACCCATATGAATCAAAATTAACAATTAAACGCGGATCAATCGCTTATGCAACCCACTGAGTTCCAGGTTCGGTGCTGTTATCGAGATTAATGATACCGGTTTCAGTGCTGTTTGGTTGTTGTGGTAATTGATCTCGCATAAAAACACATCTAAAGTTTTTTTTTTATCGCTAATTTTTTAACAGGATCGAGTAAATCAAAATTTGACATTGGAACCATCGGTTCTGGAGTTAGTAAACCGTCCCTGGTAGTCTCAGGCCGTTTCCGCTGTAACAGGAATGCGGAGTTCCTCCTGGTAGTCTTATACCCTTTCCTGCTCGTTTCTTTTTTATTTTTCTATCCCTGTCCTGTTATCTTCTTTAGAAGAGAGTTCGCACCAAAAGTGAAACTATACTACCTGATTTTATCATGTGTTAGATCGCGGACACAGAGAGTGTGACCTGAACAACTTTTCTATCTTTGATAGCATCATTTAAATGCTTAATTTGACGAGCTGTCTATGACCGTTTATTTTGACCACCAGACATCTGATTGTGTTTTAACGATATCGTAGCTCCACATTTTTTAGCTGAATCCGATTGCAAGTTTTTAATTTGACCAGGAGTCAGAGTAACATTAACATGACTATACGTCATTTTATTTAATATGAGATTGATCTAGTTGTCTACATATTTACATGTTTTCTACTGGCGCATCAACTACCCTCATTCGTCCACCAACATCTTCGAGTAGCATTGATTTGTCACTGAGAATGACAGCAACTGCTCTGTAACCACCAGCAGGAGGATCTGTTACACGAGCTCGGAAATGTATGTGAACGACGGACTATCTGATTAAGTCAAGATGTTCCAGCGAAAAGTGATAAATCTGATATATTTTTCTAAAATCTAACTGTAATATTTGCAGATCAGTACCTACATTCAGATCACGTCCCATAAATGATAGCAAACCATGATACGCGAGTGCTATTTGGTTTTGTCCTTAATCAAGTAAAATATCCTCGGATGGTTCTTCTAAAATCTAACTGTGATATTTGCAGATCAGTACCTACATTCAGATCACATCCCATAAATTATAGCAAGCCATGGTACGCGAGTGCTATTTGGTTTTGTCCTTAATCAAGTAAAATATCCTCGGATGGTTCTTGTTGGCCGTTTATCCTGAACGAGACTTCAGTAACACCTAGTTTATCAGTTATTATAAAAGCCACTTCCAGTTGCGCCTTGTGCATCATCATCTTCTTCTCGATCAGATGTGATATAATATTCTTGTTGTTTCTTTTGCCTTCGTGTTTGCTTCAGTGTTGGTTTTTGACGTTTCTTCTCTTGTCTTTGTTTTGTCTTTGTCGTTCTTCTTCTTGTCGTACATCATAATCAGTAATCCCATCTATATAATTTATATACCCCAATTATTTATATTTATACGACCAATCCCCTTGATCCATTTATATAACCAATCAATCCATTCATCTCGCTTTATTCTATTTTCTTATATTCTTCTTTTAAAAATTCATTTCTTGAATCATAGCTTTTAGCAGTAAAATCACCAACAGTGTGATAATCCTTGGGTTTTAATATTTGAAATTGTTTTATTAGTGTTGTAGCCTCATTGGTAAATTTATCCATGAAGGAGAAAACACTCTTTTGAGTTTTACCAACATAACTTTCCTGTTCTTCATCATGTGATTTAACTGCAGCTATCTGTTTTAACAATGGGAAAATACCCTTTATTCTATCTTCATCGTCAACAATATCTCCGAATATAGCTTTTTCAGTGGTCAATGCAGCTTTCTCTGGAGCTGAAGTTAACGATTGAAATAATTGTGCAGTATCAGGTGTAAAGCAGTTTGACATTCTTGTCGCGCTTGTAATTTGTTTTTGACAGAATCCCCTACAGGTATAAATATCTTTATTGCTTCTAATCGCTCGCGAGCCAGTCTAGTTGTTAATGATTCTCATACCATTCTTCTTATATGATATGATTTAATTGTAAACAGTTAAACCCACTCCCAACACAATTTCACTTCCGTGTTCAGTGATAAAATCACCGGTGAAAAAAAAATAACACTGATCATACCTGTCCGCCCTATTAGTGTTATATAATTGTAAACCCATACAAATTGTCAAAAGGACTTAGTTGTGTGTGATGGGTCATAACTGTATTGAAACTAAATTTAGAAATTACAAATCATATGTCCTTTTTCAACAGCATGTACATGTGTTATGTTTTCAAAACAAGTAGTGTTATATTTTTCATGGCAGTGTATTGTTCTGTTTATCATTTTAATCCTGGAATGTATTGTACGCCTGAAATGGTATATATGTTGGCCGAGTTCCACTCTAACTTTTTCGACTGCGGACAATAACGGAATGAATTTATTTACATCACTGTTATAGGCTAATGATTTTCAAATAGCATGTTGTATCCTTTTAATTAGTGTATATTTGGAAGGTATGACATATTATATTGAGCGTTCTCATCGAGATATTGGAAATCAGAGAGAAACTGATTACAATCTAATTTATTTGATAATTGTATTTTTTTTACTTTTTAAATCTGAAATTTCATTTATTATGTCATTTATATGTTCGAAATTCGTTATATGATATATATATATATATATATATATATATATATATATATATATATATATATAATATAATATAAAAATATATCAAATACAAAAATGGGGGTCAATTTTTCAATATGTACATATGACAGCACAATCTCCATTCGCGATCACATGCCTTCGCATATTATTACGTCTAGAGATATACATGTAAGGTATGTATGAGAGCACGATCTCCATTCGCGTTAAAATGCCTTCACATATTATCACACCTAGAGATATACATGAACGACCTCATGTGAACTCCTAAAATGACTTCACACATTAGAAGTCCAGAGGTCACATATTTATAAGACAACAGAACCCTATGTGGGCCCTTCAAGTGCCTTCGCATCTGAGCAGGCCCAAGTGTTACACGAAATAGTCCCCGTGTGAGGATCTAACCCGCCAAATAACGGTCTAGAACCCCAGAGGGTGTGCTTAGTGTATGACATCACAACATATATTTCTTAATTAAGGCATATATAGAGACGGCACAACAAAGGATTATATATGATGATACAACCTTTAACCTCTTGGTTCGAGTTTTCTAGCAGGTTCAAAGTACATTAAGGTATATAGAGACGGCACAATGATGATATATCATAACACCAAGCCTGTCAACAACAGTCTAGAGAATTCCAATGAATGACGACAGCCTGTCAGATTACCTAGCCTGTCAACACAGTCTAGCGAATTCCAGTAAGGTGTGGTTTGCATTTATATACATATATGCATATATACAAAGAACAATACAACTATTTATATACATATATACGAAGGACAATACAACCATTTATATACATATATACAAAGGACTATACACATATATACAAAGGTCTATATACATATATACAAAGAACTATATACATATATACATATATACATAGGACACACATGGGCTATAATCTACATTCAACTAAACCACTCTACCCCACAAAATCACCCCGAGTAAATGCAAAAACAGATTTACACCGTGTGACGGTGTGACGTAGAGTGGTTTTTCAGTTGAACTTCGAATCAAGACCGGAGCCCCAATTACTAAACCGGTTGTATACTATATAAGCTGACTAATTCATGAAAATCAATAACAAGAGTGTGTGATTTTCCTCTCTCGTAACTTAATTGTGATTATTGACAGCATCTAAACAAATCAAGATACCTGACAACGGTATAAAAAAGAATACCATATTTGTAAATACTCATTTTTTTGATTCGTTTTCTGACAAAATAGATCAGAGAACGAACACGTGATTATTCCCATGAGATGATAGACGGTATTTCCGTAATAACAACAAAGGAGTTATCTCTGTTTCAGGACTATACACACATGCCTACACGAGTTTTTTCCCTTGATGTTATAACACACGGTACAAAATGGAATTTAGATGTATGTAAATTTAATGTTTTGCCCATTTTTCTTTGAAAGAGTTGATTTATAGATTCCTTCAGCTACTTTTGTACCGAGGGCATACAAATATCAAAATACTTTCCTGTCGCATTCAATGATTGAAATATTTTTTTCTTCGCCGGTATCAACAATTATAGATCTGACACATCTTGCAATTTTCGGGTATTTTCCAGTACAACCTCGTTTGGTATTCTCACTGTGAGTAATCGCCTGAAGATTTTGTAATTTGTTATTGATTAGATATCCATCAATATGCTCAATCACAAACCCATCTTTGATCAATCCGTGGTAACATTCATATGTGAATCTAGACAAATAATGATCTTTCCCTCCACCACAAAACATCAAATACCTCCTTGACCGCTGTCAAACCTTACTAGTTTTTTCAGCCTGCGGTATGTGACTACACCACTACACCCTCTGGGGAGGAGAAATTATTTGATTTTATTTATGACTTAAGTAAAAACGATCCTGTGTCAGTGTGGTTATTTCAGAGTTTTAAAGACGAAGGGTGTAAATTCGATTAATTGGTAAGACCTAACGGTGAAATATACCGTACTGAAACTCTTCACGACGCGATGACAAAACTATCTCGTGATTTTTCAACGGATTACGACGAACAATTACTAACAAATTGTTTTAAAATCCAGTCAGTTGCAGCTCATTTCGCGAGAAAGAAAAATATATGGAAACCAACAAGAGCTGATTTTCTCTCATATGTCGAAGCAAGCTGTGTGGTATATAAACTTGGTGGATTATGGAATACCAAATATGATCCCAAAAGTGTTATTTCAGTTGATATTGTTGCGTGTTATCCGGCGAGTTTACTTGGAATGGGTGAACGCTCTGAGTATTTTAAACGATTTGGACATCCTACACGCGAGATGATCCGTGTTGCGATTAATTGGCCGCTACCCGATTTTGATCTAACCGGATTCGCTCGTGTAGAATCATTCGAATTCGCTAAAGGACTTCATCCGAGTTGTTATGTTTTGTTTGGTAGACAAATATCTGGAAAAACACTGGATGCCAATAGTGTTATTACGGTATATGATCGATTCTAAAATACTGATATCTCGTGAAGCAATTATATCATTTTGAAGAAACAGACTGAAGTTTGGTTACCAAAAACAAAACAAAAATTACCTGATCTGGACGAAGAAATATCGTTAAATGGTCCAAGGAGATCTTTGAAGTCAGAAATAATCACGCAAAGAACCTCGGTAGAATAATAATTGGTAAAATTTACCCAAGGTAGAAAAAAATATGATCACAAGCGACATTATTCACGATTAATTTTAGATGATGCTGAATATGATTTTATACTCGCAAATGGAACATTAAGAGGTATATGTCAATCGTATATGTCAATCGTATATGACAGGTATATGTCAAGACGCTTTCTTGTCCGATGGAACAAAATTCGATACAATTGTTACTTACATAGATGGAGATAATCCCCAATACACATATTTAAGAAGTGTATTTTGGCTTATGCTTCTATCAATTTGCTATCGATGATAAATAGATTTTCTGACACCTCAGTTAGAATTGCCATTGATTAATTTTACATAGATGTAAAACATAGCGAAGCAGTAGCTGAATTTACAAATTCCGATGAGTGTTGGGGATCATGGAGAATAAAAAAGGAAATATTGCGTGATTATTCTAAATCAGCAGATTTTACAATTGAAAACAATTACATAAAAAATAATCAGATATTAGAACTATCGAAAACCCCTTCATTATCCGATCCAATATGTAGAATATGTAGATATAAAACCAGTTACTTTAATGGTTGTGGCGGTTTAGAGAAAATGACTCGTGTGATCGAATTATTTCTAGGAAAATCAAACATGATTGTGCTAACACCCACACAGACTTGCAAGAGAAATGAAACAGCGAGGAGTTAATGCTAGCACTTATCACAGTTTCTTTCGATGGAAAGGTGACGCATGGACTCCTGATCGAATAGGCGAGAAATATATTCCTGAAATTATTATTTGGGATGAGATATCCACAGTATCGTTAAAGATATTACAAATGTTTCTTGATTGGCTATTGTTAAAGAATACAGCTGTGATAATGTGTGGCGATCATGGTCAACTACCTTCATTTGGCGGTTTATGTCCACATGATTGGCTGAAGAATTATGTAGATTATTATGAAGAAATTAATACTGATCATAGATCACTTGATCCAGAATGAAGTGAATTTATGAGTTAATTAAATTACAACCGGATAAAATCCAGTGTGAAATAGCGCGTGAAATAATATCAGAACCCAACCACCCCCCCACCCCCCCACCCCATTTAATTTTTTTGGAAGCGTGGAGACCAAACAATTTGATAATGGCAAATAGAAAGATAATCAGAGATACAATTCAGATGAAGTTATTTGAAACACACAAAGACAAATTCGCAACACTTCCAGTGCCATTATGTTATAGGCCTACGGATAAACGAAGACAGAATATGGAAATGGATATTCCTGGACAAACTGAGAAGCAGATTCTAGTGTTAAAAGATATTGTGTCGGTTGATATCAGTGTTGTCGAAGATGCATTGGGCGCTGATAAATCCACAGGGGTCGACTATATCTGATAAAATTGTTTGGATCTTAGATTATCGCATCGAGTGGTCGAATTTAATTTACGTGGCAGTATCCAGACTACGAAGAATAAATCAACTTCGAAGAGTTTTTTTTTAGATGCTAATGACACTACAATCAGTGATATTGTCAGCGATGACCAAATCAGAAAAAACTCGCTGGTTATAAACAACAAGAATAAAAAATAAAATATATGATACTGATGCTGAATTTATAATTACGCTGAAACAACAACAAAATAATCACTACGCGAGTTGTAATTGTATAATGCGTTGATCATGCTCGGATAAAGATCCTCGCCAATTTACCGCAGACAGAAAAGATAATAGTTTTTGTCATACCAGAGATAATGTGATGTTGACTTGTCTTGAGTGTAACAGACGCAGAGGTGCTAGTTAAGACCACGTGACGGTACTTGAGTATCCTCGGGTATCACTTGTAATTATTCACGTGTAAATCCGCGCTGAGAAGCAGTTGAATCTAATCTATAGATTGCTGGTCTACCCGTGGATCTTGTTATGTTATATATTTTATATGTAGTAACACTAGAAATAGCATCAATAGCTCTTATTTTACCTCCTTCAAGTTCTCCTGGTTCACATAAATACCTCACAGTGACATT
Organism: Unio pictorum; assembly: GCA_030141615.1. Classification (NCBI taxonomy): domain Eukaryota; kingdom Metazoa; phylum Mollusca; class Bivalvia; order Unionida; family Unionidae; genus Unio; species Unio pictorum. The sequence continues at coordinate 2,251,785 of JARLTB010000005.1, read as the reverse complement.
GCCGAATATTCGTTGTTTTGAAACATCATTTTGTGGTTTAGTACACTAATATACAAATTTTTTTATAGCGTTAATAGGTTTCATATTAATTGTTCGAGTAATTTCATTATTTAGCGCGGTAATTACACCTGGTAATTTCTTGACCCATTCACGAGATCGTGTACCCTGGATAAATTCCTTCGCGTATTGATATCAAATAACTGCTCATCAAGTGTCCGATTAAATCGTTCAACAATTGCCTGATCGCGATGTAGTGCAGTATGTCCTCGTCTGAATGTGACATTATGATGTTTCATTGTTGATAACACTACACCCTAAAATTCCTTGCCAGGATCAACCTGTAATAGATTTGGCCACTGCAGATGACCTCGTTGATAAATCCTTTCAAACTCAGCAGCTACTTCAGTTGATGACTTTGTCTTTAATGGTTGAGCTTGTTTGTATCTATTCGCAACATTAGCTACGGTTAGCGCATACTTGTATGCATGTTTATTAACAGTCTCATGCAGCAGAAATAACATATCAGCCTGACGAACTTCATTAGGGACGCTGACATCAAAATGTTAGACGTTAATTTGTTTAGGCGGTGGTAGATAAATCTGCCATATCGACTGTACGGATGACCAATCCGCCGCGGTGGTATTTTTATTTTTGCGGCGTTAGAGAGTATACCGGTTGCTGATATATCTCTCCAGTATCCTCCTGAGTAATAATAAAAAGATTCCATGTTGTTATTAATTTCCAGCACCCAGCATTAATTTGCCTTTCATCGCCGATTTTATCAACCACGAAGCTAATTTTTCTTTGAAGGATTGATCAGTGATAGAATTTAACGCATGAATCAATTTCACATTGTGATGTATCTGTGTTGCAGATTGCTGCTTTTATGACCAACATCATGAGCATGATATGCCTTATCAATAGCGTTTATTGGATATTCGCCGGGTCGGGGATGGTCTTGATCATCAAGTCTGATGTCGAGTCTGGTTCCAGGGCCACAATAACTATAATCTGGAAGGTGTTTTTCTCCTGGATATTTTGCCCATGGAGTACCGGGACGTTTTGCTACGTTTGGCGGCAATATCACCTCCTCGCTTTTTTTTAAAACCTTAGAAACAAATCTCAATCTTTTTGTACCACATTGTACACACTTACCAGGAAGTGCTGATCTGTTATTGCTTGTTGTAATTGTTGTCAAGTCGTTTGTGCTGGTATGCTTCTTACATTTCACACAATATAGATCCATAATTTATTTATAATAACATGAATGTAATTGATTTTTCGGCGACAAAAGACGAAAACCCGTTAAGCATCATGCAGCGCTACCAAATTCTATTCGCATGATTATAATTGGGCCATCTGTAAGTGGCGAGACGCAGTTGTTACTTAATTTGATAACCAGATGGATGAAATGGGATAAACTATACTTGGTAGCCACAAGTGTAGACGATCAGCGATGTTATGAAGTGTTAAAACAATTTTTATCGAGAAAGCAAAATCGGAAATCAATGAAGATATTATTGAATTTATAACCGATATAGAAGAATCTCTGAGTGTTGATTCTCTTGATGGAAGTATTAACCATTTAATTGTATATGATGATGTGATGCTGGATAAACAAGCAAACCATGCCAGGTTTTTTTCCGGAGGTAGGCATAAAAATACTGATGTGATATATGTTACTCAGAGATATACACAAATACCAAAAGTGATCAGGGATAACTGTAATATTCTTGCTGTATTTAATGGAGTTGACACACATACTCTACGAAATATTCACCAGACCTGGTGCAGTGGAGATATGGATTATAATCTCTTTAGAAATTTTTATTGTCACGTTAAGTCGGTCCCACATGGATTTATAACGATAAATTTGCATGACCCTATATCAAGATATCCTATCGTACTTGATAAAAATATTCGGTTGAAACCATAACAGTTTCGGTTTGTCTGAAACGTTTTCGTAGAGGTTTAAAAACGTGGTCTGTTCACGCTTTTTTAGCTTTGACTGAAATAGTTTCGGTCTCTGTAGAGGCCTTATTGTTTGTTGAAAACTTGTCTATTCACCCTTATCTCTCTTTAGTTTCGTCTGTCTGAAATAGTTTCGGTCTGATAATATGTATTTAAGGTAAAAAAAATCCCGTTAGTGTGCCTGATCATTGTTTTGTTATATATAATAAAATAAAGTAAACTTTTGCATCGGCAATTTAGTAGTGAAATAATTTTTAAACTTCTCTTTCAACCTTAAATATTTTTTTTATTTAGAAATAATAAAATTAAGAACACTAACAAATAGGAAGAAATAAACTAAACGATGTTGAACTCAGTAGCGACAGCATTTCCTGAGTATGCGTCAATGCTGTGTGCTATTAAGTTCAGGTATCATTCATTATTAAGCTGGAGCCCTTTCATATATAAATCTGCAGACTCCACATCATGCTTTTTTCTCACTTAAAATGTATCGAATGATTTTGATTAGCAGAGCAAAAGTGACAGATGCCACTTCTGTTTCGTTAAGTACTGAAGCTGAGTTGATCAATTGGAAAAGCTGAAAAGTTACAAATTTGTATAACTTTAACAAGTTGTTCAGTTGAAGAAAGACAACAATAAATAAAACCTTAACAACCATGTGGCGACATTTCGCACTTAGCATATAGGATCCTTCTTTCAGTTCTCTATAGGGCGAGTTCTCCATAATTCATTATCAACAATATCGGTGTGTACAGTGTCTCAAATGACATCACTTCCGATATTTATGGGGGGGATGGAAGCGTTTTGTATTATTCATGACGGATCGGGAGATAATAATAGTTTTTTTTCATAAATTTCATAACGAGTAAGAATGAAAGGTACAAATTTTCAGAACGTGAACACTATACATATAGCCAATTATATAAAAACATTTGAGCGAATTTCATTTCTGCATGTTTGTCCCCTTTAATGTCATGCCTACATTTCAACCAAGCGACTCACTATTATGAGAGTCATTGAAGCTATTATGGGCTGACTAACAAATGACTCAATATTAGGATTGTCTTTGAGGCGATATGGACTGACTAACAAACGACTCAATGACCGGAACTTGATTGAGGCTGAATGGTCCCAAAACAAAATGACCTAACAGATTTCCAAAGTAACATGTTGCAGATTGTGACAATTGACATCCAGATTGAAGCAGCTAAAGATAGGTACTGAACTTAAGTGTGGCAGACTTTTAACGAAAGAACGCATACTACTTTTATACTACTTCCAATTAAAATTAAATCTTTCTTAATTTAAGACATGTAGGGAAGGCAAATGATACAATAGTCAATAACGTTCGAAACAGGCTGACTGGCAAGATGAGCAAAGCAAGAATATTCAGAAAACAAAGACTATTAATGGTTCACTGACAAAAGTGCCGCCCTGATTAAGAAGCAGTCACAGGAAGTATATTAAAGAATATTGCAAAGAGGTTAAGGAATTCCTAATAAGAATGCATTTAAAGCGCCTTCTCAATTAACACATATGCAATGAATGACTAATGGATAAAGAAATTCACAGATAATGCCTTAAGGTAGGAAAATAGAAGTGCATCGGTAGTTTGTAAGGTGAACCTGTATAACTGGTAGCTCACATTGGAATGGCTTCAGCTGGAATAGAAACTAAGATTCAGTAATTGATATTGAGGGTCAGGCATTTATGCCGAAAGCACTTTGAAACGAACGTGTGCATAAAAATAATGTATCAGCTCAGTACAGAGGTAACTTTTCCAACCCACAGGAAGACAATACAAAAAAAGGTGTCAAAACTCATATTCGATTTTAATTTTGTCTTCTTTCTAAAGACAGGATACGATCAATATTGGGTTCATATTAGCTCTTTGTTCAAATATTAATTTGATATATACCAAAACTTATACAAAATAAATAATGAATATGTACAATTGTTGCTGATCTTTTTTAGAAATATGAAAGCGAAGACCTTGCTGAAAATGTATTATGCTATATCTGCTAGTATCGAATGAGAGGACGCAGTGTGTAATGTATAGTAGTTTTTGCTAATGTATAATGAGAGCACTAATTTTGCAATGTATAGTCTTTTGCTAATGTAGGAACGAGGATTCATTTTACAATGTATAGCCTGTTTTTGTTAATGTATATACATCTTTTCGCTGTTTGCAGTCCATGTGAGTAAGGTCATCCTTGTAGATTCAGAAAGTGGAACAAAAGTATGCTACGAAGGAGTTCCCCAAACATTGAAATGTGTCAGTAATCCAGCACGACCAGTGCCTTCCATACAATGGTTTCTTCAGACCAGTAATACAACTAATGCAACGACATTTATTGCTAACATCACCGAGATGAACAAAACCAATAACGATGGGCTGCATGTGAAAGAAAGTGAAATTACCATAATCCCAAAAAGAGACCAAATATATACAATCCACTGTGCTGGGAATATCGACGGTCAGCAAGCAGTTAATTCAACAATTGTTGACATAGACGTCGTGTGTAAGTTGTCACAAAAGTAAATCGTTTAGCTATCATTACAAACCACTTTTATTTGGATGAATAGTGCACTTTTTGGTCCATAATATCATTTTATACGCATGACAGGTTGTGTATTTTCCCATGAATTCAATGAATACATGACATTATAAATGTCATGCATAATGTACACAATTTATCAACACATATATATTCTTACCGCTACATTTTTAATGGTACTGATTATGTTATGAAACGTTTCTTGTGTCGCAATAGTGAAATAGATCTTCGTTTTTGGCCATATATGTATACGAACATATTCATCCAAATGTTAATGTAGAATTTGTTGAGAAAGGAAAATTTTTACAAGATTTTTGGGATAATAAATATCATTTCAATAGAATGTTGAGGAGACAATTCTCAGTGATGTCGAAAGGTAAATGTGAAAGTATTATTACTGTAATGGATATGTTTATAATAATCATTATATCATATGCAGCCAGTGCTATACCAAGTCTCCTTTGTTTCCATAACAAAATATTGGAGAATAGTGTCATATAGATTATTACGGGTTGTAATGTGTTGTGATGTGATTTGGAGTGTAAACGTAGCATTTAACAATGTTCCAATGATACCGATTCCATGTCTGCAATGTGGCACTTTATAGTGATGTCTAGTACTGGGCCATCATTTTTCCGACACCAGGTCGACCAGTCATAATAATAACTTCTTAATGGTGAATGCCAAGCGTGGCAGCTGTTAGTACCATTTAAGTAAGTCTTTGGCATGACTCTGCCATAGATCAAACCCACAATATTCCGCTTCCGAGGCGGACGCTCTAACCACTAGACCACCGGAGCGGTAGATTATTTTATTTTAGAATATATCGAATAAGCAACGAAATATAACAAATTAGTTATTTTAAGCACTGGAAAAGCTATATTAGTGTTATCATGAATTTGGGACATTGCATACGACCATTATTAATGTAGTTAACGACAGAGTTGACATTTATAGTGGATTATGTGCTGTTCTTTGATTTGTGGACTGGTGTGTCTTATTTTGTATTTAATTAATGATTTCGATAATTTAGAAATGTAGTTATCGTAAAAAAATGTAAATCAATCCAAACTGATATTCTGCTTTCGTACTCACGTATCCAATTTGTCAGTTGGCGTCTGTATTATTGGCACATTTGTATAGTATAATTATCATTCGGATTTCCTTTGGAGCTTATTTGTATTGGTTGGATCTGTTTGAATTCATTAAACATTTAGGAGGTTAGGAATTTTCGCCGCACTGTAAGTTAGTTTAATATTTTAACTTTGTATTGTAGGAAAAAATAATAATATTTTATACATTTTATAAACTTATTAATTATCATTCTTTCTTGGTCATTAGTCCAAGCTGGTCGATACCTTCACAGTTAAAGACTAAAATGTATATAAGTTCAGGTTATCTATATATTATGCAGAATACTCTTTTAATAGATTCAACTTGTTTGTCTATTCAGATGCTCCTGATATAAATATAACAGTCACTGGTTCAGATCATCTGAACATGACATGGAATGTAACATGTGAAGCGAGCGGATTTCCCACTAACTATACATTCCATCCATGGAAGCAAATGCTTGGAGAAGTGACAATTAGATCTGATCTCCATGGCAACTATGAAGGCATCATCAACTCCAGTAAAAATACCTTGACCCTCAATAGGTTGTCACTGGAGGATTTAGGGACATACGTCTGTTCCGTCGACAACGGAGTACGAGGAGTCAAAGGGGGTATTATACAAACTAGTGCTACGGTTCTTAATGTCACAGGTACGTATATATTAATGCTAAGAAAATATGTCTAGTATAGAATGCATTATATATATATATATATATATATATATATATATATATATATATATATATATATATATATATATATATATATATTGTAACAGAATTGTTACCGAGAGGTGGGTGGATTAGATGAACAACACAAACACAATATGTGAAAGATGATGTAAATTTATGAAATAAATTATTAATGAAAAATAATGATGTATCAACACAATAACTCATGCGTTCAACCCACAATCACACTTCACAACCATTCACAATTTAAAAATAAATTAAATATTAATACAAACTAAACACAGATCCAAGGAACCTCCTGGACTACACAAATGTTTCAAATAAAATGGAACCTTTACAAAGTTATATTATCGCACGTATAAATTGCGATAACAAATACAAACATCAAAATATATTATCGCACGTATGGATTGCGACAACAAGTACAAACATCTACATGTATTAAATCAAGTTACAAACTGTTATTGAGATTCGTGTAATCCCTTTGAGCAGCAGAGAGGGTGAATCGGACAAACTATTTAGGCAAATATTTTTTAAGCAAAACCTCTTTCCAAAACGAAAAAAAAAACATCTTACCAACCTAGTTGCAGATTCGTTGTCACGCGCTCCTCTGCTGCTATGGGTTAACAATTCTTGTTAGGATTTCACTGTAGAGAGGGTGAATCGGACAAGCCGTTACAGGCATCTTTTTGGTAATCCAAAGCTTCCTCATAAATGCTTAATTGAAGCGTCCACGGGCAAACAGAACTTTAAAAATAACGACGCCACAGTTGTTGTCACCATCCCCGTTTCTGCTAACGGGTTAATCGAATTAGCTATAGATACGATCTAATCCAATACGATATCGTGTCTGAGGATAGTGTATACTTATCGTTACAAATCAATGTGGGGTAGCTCGAGCACCTCTAAAGAAATTTTGAAATCGATTATAATCCATATCGGAGCACCACGTTTGCCAAATATTTCGTAATGTATGAGTATCAACTTGGTTAAACACACACAACAAATTACAATTATCTCTGATCGCCTTCGGGATCTGTGTGTGGCGTTGAGTGACATAAATCACGTCAGAGTTTTTATGTCTACCTCGGGAGAATATTCTAGTTGGATCTTTTTGTTTGTCCAACATTACATCATCGTACACAACGAGGTTGTTAACACATACAACCAAATCTTCCACGAATATCGATATCTGTGATAAACTCAATAACGTTTCCGCCGTAAGCTTCTGAAACGGTTTCATTATAATCTTTTAACACTTGATACCAGTGCTGATCATCTACGCTCGGGGCAACTAAATACAATTTGTCCCAGGTCATATATTTCATTATCATTGTGAACAGCAATTGAGTTTTTCCACTCCCGGACGGTCCGATGATAATCATTCTGGTAGAGTTTGGTAACAACGCGTGATGTTTTACTTGTTGTTTTTCCTTTAACGCTGTGAAATCGATCACTTCCATTTGTTGATATAACAAATATATTATGGATCTATATTGTGTGAAATGTAAGAAGAGTACACCAACTATTGACCCAACGACTATTACCGCAAAAATTAACAGAGAAGTGGTCACCGGCAAGTGTGAAATATGCGCTACAAAAAAATATCGATTTGTGACACATTCTACGAATTTTCAAAAAAAAGAGGCGGTGATATCGCCGCCAAGTTAATTAAACTTCCAGGAGCGACATGGGCAAAGTATCCAGGAGAAAAACACCTTCCAGGATATAATTATTGTGGACCGGGAACACGATTAGACTTGATAGTCAGGACAATCCTAACCCGGGAGAAAATCCGATAAATGCTATCGATGAAGCATGTCGGATACATGATATAGGTTACCGGAGTGATGATTTACAACAACGTCGTCTCGCAGATGTGAAATTGATTCATGCGTTGAATGCCATTACTGAAAAATCCGTCAAAAATAAATTGGCTTCATGATTAATAAAATCAGCCATGAAAGGTAAATTGATGTTAGGTGCGGGAAATTAATAACAACATGGAATCTATTTATTATTCTCCGAGAGGATACTGGAGTAGCAAAACAGCAATCAGTAAACTCGCTAGAGCTGCAAAAGTAAAAAATACTACAGCGGTGGATTAGTTATCCAAACAGGCAATATGGCAAATTTATCTACCGCCGCCTAAACAAATTAACTACTCGCATTTTGATGTAACAGTTCCTAATGAAGTTCGTCAAGCTGATATACTATTTCTGCCACATGATGATGTTTACAAATACGCATTAACCGTAGTTGATATTGCGAGTCGATACAAACAAGCAGAGCCGCTAAGGACAAAATCAGCAACTGAAGTGGCTTCTGCATTTGAAAGGATTTATCGAAGGGGTCCTCTGCGCAGGCCAAATCTATTACAAGTTGATCCTGGCAAGGAATTTCAGGGTGTAGTGTTATCAACAATGAAACATCATAATGTCACCATTAGACAAGGGTATACTGCACTACATCGCGATCAGGCAATTGTTGAACGATTTAATCGGACACTTTCTGAGCAGTTATTTGGATTTCAATACGCGAAAGAATTTATCCAGGATAAACGATCCCGTGAATGGGTTAAAAGATTACCAGGTGTAGTTACCGCGTTGAATAATGAGATTACTAGAACAATCAACATGAAACCTAACAACGCGAGTAAAAAGAAGTATATACCAAAAATGGAAATTCTTCGAATTTCACAAAACGATTTCAAAGAACCAATTCTTGGTAATGTTACTGTAAGGTATTTATACGAACCAGGAGAGTTCGAAGGTGGTAAAATTAGAGCTATTGATCCTATTTGGATTTTCACCGTATATAAAATATCTAGTATAACACGATCTACGGGTAGACCAGCAATCTATAGACTGGATTCAACTGCTCCTCAGAGAGGATTTACTCGACAACAACTACAAGTGATTCCCGAGGATACTCAATTACCACCGCGTGGTCTTAACTAGCACCTCTTCGTCTGTTGCACTCAAGACAAGTCAGCATCACGTTATCTATGGTATGACCAATGCTGCTATTCTTTCTATCCACGGTAAATTGACGAGGATCTTTATCCGACCAACTCCAACGCATTATACAATTGTAACAAGCGCAGTGATTATTATGTTGTTGTTTCAATGAAATTATTAATTCTGCATCAATGTCAAATTCTCTATTATTTTGTTTATCCTGTTGTTTATAACCGGAGACTTTTTTTCTGATTATGTCCTTGACGTTGTCAGCGCTGATTGTAGTGTCATTATCATCTCCTGACTCTGTCAGGATTATTCTTCGAAGTTGTTTTATTCTCCTCACTCTGGATACTGCAAGATAAATTAAATTTGACCACTCAATGCGATTATCTACTATCCAAACAATTGTGTCTGTGATAGTTAATCCCTGTGAAGAGTGTATTGTCGCTGCGTAACCTAACGTCCATGTGGATTTATCAACCAGCACAATATCATTTAATACGAGAATCTGCTTCTCACTCTGTCCAGGAATATCAACTTCGATATTCTGCTTTCGTGTATCCGAAGGTCTATAACAGAGCGGTACTGGATGTGCTGCAAATTTACATTTATGCAATTCAAATAATTTCATCCGAAGTGTGTCTCTGACTATTTTTCTACTTGCTACTATCAACTCGTTTGGTCTCCATACCTCCCAAAAATCATTCATGGGAGTTTCTGAAATTATTTCACGAGCTATTTCACATTGGATTATATCTGTTTGTAATCTGATTAGTTGTTTAAACTCGCGTAATTGTTCATCAAGTGATCTATGGTTGTTATTAATCTCTTCGTAATAGTCTACGTGTGATTTTAACCAATCATGTGGGGATAAACCGACAAATGGTGGTGGTTGACCATGATCGCCGCACATAATAATTTTTGTTGTTTTTGTTGATAACCATTCAAGAAATTTTTGTAATACTTTCAACGATACCGTGCATATTTCATCCCAAATACTGACATCAGGGATAAATTTCTCACCCATTCTATTTGGAGTCCATTCATCACCATTCCCTCGAAAGAAGCTGTGATAAGTACAAGCATTTACCCCACGCTGTATCATCTCTCTTGCAAGTCTATGAGTGGGTGTTAGCACAATTATATTTGATTTACCTTGAAATAATTCAAGCACACGAGTTGTCTTTCCTGACCCACCACAACCGTTTAAGTAAATAGTTTTATATCTACATACAGGATCAGATATCGGTGGTGCATTAGAAAATTCTGATAATTGGTTGCTTTTCAAATATTTATCGTCCATCGTAACATCAGCAGATTTACAATATTCGTGTAGCGTCTCCTTTTTAAATGTCCAACACCACCATTTTTCCTTCGGATCTGTGAATGCAGCCACTGCTGATTTGTATTTGTTGTGTATATACATCGAATCAGTGGCTACTCTAACCGCGGTATTAGGAAATCTATTTATCATTGAAAACAGATTAATAGCAGAATAACTAAGTATAGATGATCTTAAATGTGTATATTCGGAACTATATCCATCACAGTAGGTAACAATTGTACCCAACTTAGTTCCATTTGATAGAAAAGCATCTTTACGAGTTACAAGTTTTCCATGTTTCGTTAAATCTACAACAATAAAATCGTATTCAGCGCTGTCTATGATCAACCGCGAAGAATATTTTGCATTGTCATATCTTCCACCCTGGGTAAATTTACCGATTATTCTTCGTCCAAAATCTTCTGCTTGTCCATTTTCAATTTCATATAACTGCCTAGACCAATCCATGATTTTTTGTTCATTAAAATCAGGAAATTGTTTTCGTTGTTCGCTAATTATACTATCTAGATCGGGTTGTGGTAGCCAAATTTCTTTCTGAGCTCGATAACACACAATTGCTTCGGAAATAATCAGCGATATCAGCATACCACAATCAATTATGTATCTCAATAACACAATTGACATCCAGTGTTTTTCAGATATATGTCTACCAATCCAAACATAACTACACGGATGTAATCCTGTAGCTAATTCAAATGATACCACACGAGCGAATCCAGTTAAATCAAAATCAGGCAATGGACCATTAACAGAAACACGAGTCATTTCATGTGTGGGGTGTCCAAATCGTTTAACACGCAGATATATCAATTGAAATCATACCCTAGCGGTGGTATTTTGTATTCCATAGTCCTCCATGGCCGAATTCAAGACAGCTTGATTTAATATCCAATAAATAATCACTTCGTGTTGGACGCCATGAGTTCTTTACTCGTGCAAAATGAGCTACCACTGATGGAATTGTAAAACTGTCCGTGAGTAGTTTTTCATGGAAACTCTTCGAGTTGTCAGATGAATATTTATTAGCGATATTTTTCATCCTCGAGTGTAACTCTTCAGTGCGATATAATTCTCCATTCGGTCTTACAAATTGATCAAATCCCAATTCTGAATCTTCAGTGCTGTGAATTAACCACATAGATACAGGGTCATCTTCATACAACGCATGAATAGCATCGAATAACTTCTCTTCATAGAAAACCCCCCTACAGAACTCCTCGGGAATATATCTTACGGTTCTATCCCGTAGAAATATTGTTACTGCAGGTGTCCACGCGTGTTCGTTATGATCAATAATTTCAATTGGAGCTCCTTTTGATTTATATTTTGATTCGTGTAATACTTCTCCAGTTATCGTCGCTACCTATATTGGAAATCTTAATGACGTTTCTAATTTGGTTATATCTTGAATTGTTGCCCCGTGCTCCTTCACTGTCAGTCCCCATTCGGTTATTTTTTTAAGTCGCATATCAGTTAATTTGTTCCCCCGGGATGCATTTGTGAAGTGTTCTTTTATTCGTTCTGCTACACAATTCGTTCTCGTTGACAAAGTCAACGACGAGGTTTTCATAGGTGCTAGTTTTTCAATACTTGGTTTATCATTTAGCGGATATATTCCATAAACAACTGCTGTTACAGGATAAGATCTCTCGTAGTATGGTTTGTCAATTCCAATCAGAAATCCTGGTCTGGCATCTCGACTCACAATGACAGTTTTTTATCTTTGAGAATTGGTTCAAACTTATCTCTGATAATCCATTTCCCTTCATCTACGATAATTAATATCATTCTAAAAAAATAATTTTTTCCCCCAAGATGTGAAATTATCTCAGCTGCTCTTTCGTCGTTCATGGTAGCATCGATGATGGGTACATTGACATCATCATCAATTATTCGAAATGTCGACCACGTATGAGATGCTCCATCGCGCTTAAATTCATTAAAACAATTACGAATTTTACCCAATATGGTTCTATCGTATGTTAGATGTTTTGGTATATCAGAGGTTCTATCGAGATTAAATCTAGCATTTTTGCAAGGCGTAATTTTCGATAATCTCTCGAACTCCTTCATATTATCATTAAAACAAGTATTTAAATAGAGTTTTTTATATAATGGCTCATGATTGGATCAGTAACCCCGTGTAACAAATCATGCAGAAATGAGTTCTGTGGGTATCATATGCAGAGTTTTCGTCGAGGAAGTAATGGTCCTTTACCTTGCATGCAATGTGGGGTAGGGGTTAGAGGAATATCACAATTGTGTCTCGGTTGTGGTGTTAAACGATACAGAGAGTTGAAGCGCTATTACGATAAACGAGTTAAAAACTCCATCAAAGATTCCATCAAAGAATCTGACAGCGTCAACGACAAGATCATAAAAACTGCCCACGACAACATTCAGAGATTTTCCAATAATATATTTCAACCAAATAATGATTTAGACAAACAAAGTATTATGTATATAAATGAACCAAGAATTTCAACCGCATCCCGTGATCAGTGATTATGAAGCGTCTCGTGACGGTATTGTCAGACATAGCAGACTCAAGAAGCCAGTTGGTGCTGACAATGGAAAGGGGTATTTGATATTTGGTGCTGGAGGAAAAATAGATCTCAATCATCGTTTTGCCTACGAGTGTTTCCATGGATTGATCAAAGATGGTTTTGTTATCGATCACATTGATTCAGATCCTAAGAAAAATTCTTTATCAAATCTACAAGCTGTTACACAAAGTGAGCATTTAAAACGAGGAAGAACTGGTACTTGTAAAAAAGTTGGGAAGAGACCTGTGAAATCATTTAATACGGCAACTAACGAGGAAATAGTATTTCAGTCTATGCATAGCGCCGGTAGGTATTTTGATATTTGTATGTCCTCAGTACAATGTGTTGCAGAGAATATAACCAAAACAGCGATTTCCAGAAAAAACGGACAAAAAATTCAGTTTACTTATGTCTAAATATCTATATTTTGCATTATTCTATATAGCATCAAAGGGGAATAACTCATTTAGGTATATTACGGCTTAACAAAGAGAGGTAATCTTGGTGTCACTTAATCTCAACTGATTCGCTTTTTGTAAGAAATAAATCAAATACGTGGTGTTTACAACAAGTTGCATTCTTTTTTTCAAGTATTTGGTCTTACTTCAGCATTGTTAATGATCATAAAATTCGGTTTGAATTTATACAGTCAAGTCTTATTAACACTACCAATGCGCAATTATTATGTGAAAGTCGACTTACCTTTGTGTTCAATCCATGACTATTGTATGGTTAGAGCTGTGTACAGTCTTTTATAGTCCGTGCAGAGTGAAATACAAAAACCCATTGTCATTGATACAAAAACCCCAATGTCATTGATAAACCCAATGTTATTGATAAACCCATTGTGATTGATACAACAAACCCAATGTCAATGATAAACCCACCTGGAAAATTATCTCTGCGTGGACTATAAAAGAGCTAACGTACTGTCATATATACGCCATTAGATGTATAGGGGTTCCAATGGAGTTTTAATTGTAATGATTGTGCTGTCTTAGGTAAGTGTATTTATATCCTTAATTAAGTTATATGTATACTGTGAAAATTGACCCCAATTTTTTTATTTTTAATTTTTAAATTTTTGATTTTTTATAATATAAAATGAATCATGAAAGTATTACTCAGATTATAAATTAGAAAAAATTAAAAAATAATGATATTAAACTATCGGATGATTTGAACCCTGATAAAATTATGTCAGAATATCAGAATATTGAGTTTGCAACAATGAACAATAAGTACACACTTTCAAAAAAATATTCATTAATACAGAATATTCAAACTTCCATACGTAATTCTCTTGTTTATTGTGAAGATGTTGGTGTGTTTGTCCCGTTATGAACTATTGTTGAGCGTGTAAGAAAAGATTTAGGTCAAGAGTATGAGATTAAAAAGTAAATTCAAAAGTTAGGGATATTAAAATTCTAATTCAACAGAATGAAACCCTTTAAAAGCCTCTGTTGTATAAACTGTGTAAAAATACTTGTCAGTGTTACAACTTCCTGGTTGTAATACATGTATAGAATGCATGTATAGGATTTTCCTTTATTTTTTTTTCTGTAATTCTATACTAGCTGGCGAAAATACTTTACAGGTATGGGGTCTCCATTCAACAAACAATAGCGGTGTAATTCTATAGCTTGCACCACGCGCGCTATACAGGTAAACTTACAGCCAGGAAGTTGTAACACTGACAAGTATTTTTACACTGAAATATTTTTTTTTGCCATTGAATCTCGAAGAGATTCAGGCTAGTATTCTCCATAATTCTTCAAGACGTAAACACGAATGAGTATATTGCATGATTTGATCATAGTCACAATTAATCGTTGTTATAGTATGTTCTTGCAATTTTTGTAATTGTGTTTCAGTCAGTAGGAATTTATCATTGTTGCTTAGGTTATCAATGATTAGTTCAACGTTAAATCTGAAAATCTCCGATTTACCCGAGATTTCATCCTTTGATGAATATCCTGCGGATTTTTCATTTTCACGAAAAATTTCCCTTATTGCGTTTTCGAGTTTATGTTTCTCATGAATGGCTATTCGCGTATGATGATAAATATTATGTGAAAAAGTCTACACTGCTCTAAATCGCTTTGCGATTCAATTACAAAAGCAATTCAATTGCAAGTGTGAAAATCTTCAATGGAAAATGATTTCTAGTGGAAAAAGTCTACGAGAAATAACATTACAAATCGACCATTTGACCGTAAAATCTCTTCGAGATTTTCCACTGAACAAATCATGATTTTTCATTGATTTTCATTGATTTTAACTGAATGTTTACTGCTTTTTGATTGATTTCCATGGAAAGACCATCAAAAATGTAAAATCCCATACAAAATCGACCATTTAACCGTGTAATTTCTTTTGAAATTCCCACTGAATGCATCAAAAATGTATCAAAAATGCATCAAAATCAGTGAAAATTACATACAAATCAGTGAAAATTCTACGTTGAAAATCTCAAAGATGAAAATCCTTTGGATTTTTCCATTTCCGTTTCCAATGAATTTATTTATAATTATTTTATTGAAATTGCCTGTTAAAATCCTTTCACGACTACACATCTATAGTCATTTGTAATTTTCCCCTCCAAGGTCAATCAAGGTAAAATCCTGATCGGTTATTCTAAAATTCATCCTTGTTTTGAGTCTATTAGTGGTTTCCAAGTAGGTTAAATGACGTGGATTTTCACGATGAGACTTCCCGGAGAAACATCTGGAGAAAACGTATATAGGATATATCCTTGATCAGCGTTATCTGATCTTGAAATATCAACTGCGAAACTTCCTAACACTACATCACAAATAACGTGTATTGCAATAACTGATGATATATCAACGTTGCCAGGTGATCTGTGTTTGTCGTTTTTATATACTGAATTTGTTGATGTTAAAATTTCCATGTGGGGATTTATTTTACACCATAGCGCGTGAATCTGTGTAAAGAATTCATCAATGAGTTTCTTCAACGACGCTTTCATTGCTGGTACATCCCATCCTGGAAATTTATAAAAGACTAAATTGTCATCGGTGCGTAAAAAAACGTTTTTGAATTTTTCTCTGTTTGAAGTGCTAGCACTTCAAGATTTATCTTCGTACACGAGAGAGAGAGTAATCTATCATTGAGGAAGTTCATATCGGCGATAATTTGATTTATTTGTTGTTGTTGTTGCTTGATTGTCTCACGTTGAGTTGTTAAATCGAGTAGCAGAGATCTTTGCAGGTAATCTCGCAATTGTTCCAATTGTGTTTGGAATGTTAATTTCATCGCGTTAAAGATCCCAATGAGACTTCTCTCTGTGATTATAAATACACATTGATCACCAAGAGCAAATCTCCATATTATTTTACCATACTCGTTGTATTCGTAACGTCTAAGTGTATCAGTTTCTGTTCCATCGTAGACATCATATGAATATTTTTGATAAATATCTTGAGGTCATAGAAAACTGATGTCAAAGTTGTAATTGAACTTTGGATCTACAGCGGGTAAATCATCAATGACGAAAACAGATTTTACAGGTTCTGATAAGTGGTGATGAACCGCAGGAAGACTATTCAACCACGCTGTGTGAATCCGTGGGAAGAATTCGTCGATGGTGTCACTTAGTTTTCCTTGCATCCATGGTGTATTATATCCCGGGAATTTAAACGTGGGAATATCTTCGACGCGGATTTTATGTTTTGTTGCAAATTATGTTCTCGTTGTAGGATTATAATCACCCCCTAATACAAATTGAACCAGTCGCTGATTATAAGCTTCCATGTCGGCGATAATTTGATTACACACTTCCATGTATTCAATGACATCATCGGCGTGGTGGGATTTCACTCATTGCTGTTATTAAATAACCTCTAAATCGTTCGAAATCACTATTTATCGCTGTGAAATTTATAGGAATCTCTCCTTCAATTAATATTTTACCCATATCAGCTCCCCCCTCTCTCTTTGGTGACTAAGTAATATGGATTGATAAATTATATGTTATTGCAGGTATACTACGAAGAAGAATATGTTCATTAAAACTATGATAATCTTTTTTCGTGGAAATAAAATCTGATTTTAGTGGCTTATGTGGTAGATCCTTTATATCAACGGTGCCTGGAATATACTCAGGATACCCCAATAGGGTTCAAATTGAGCTGTTATATATATCCACGGCGTAGTTAGGTGAATTTATCTCAATGACCGTTGACATCAGTGCTTTTATCTCAATGGGAGATTTATCAGGTTTATCTCCGGGGACGTCAATGGTATTTGTTCCTGTGATTGCTTCAATGGATTCTATGATTAATTCATTGATATCTTCGATGTCATATGCGCCGGTGGGTAGGTATATTGTGTGCCATTCCGGTTCAGTGGTGCCGAGTTTATTTCTATGCTAGAATGTAAACTGTTGTCGGGGAGTTTACCATTAAATGGTTCTGATCGCACATTTGGCCAGTTGTAATAACATCTTAATTGCGATGATGCAAGCGGAGGGTTAAATTCAACGCTAAACTCTGGTGTGTTTGTTACCACAGAGATCAACTTTGTTTTCGTCGTGATAGTATTTTCTTCTATTCGTTGAAATTGTTCTTGTGTCATTATTATTGTAATTATTTTCACGCTCCAATTTCGACATCGTTGAATCATATAACCGAACCATTTTCGAGAATTCATCATCCGATATAAACGTGTCATCGATGTATGTTGAGATCAACATTGACAATTGCGAGTATGCGGTTGATACAACATGAAATTTTATTATATAGTCACGCAATTTATGCTGACTGCATGATGATATTTTTTTTGTTATCCCGGTTGATATACCCGCGATTGTAGCCACCGCAGAAATGCAAATTGGAACTACGATCGGAGCAATCATTGGAACTGATGCGAGTATTACTTCAGCGCCAGCGAGAACGCCTGACACCAAGTACACGGTAACATCAACTGCGGTGATTCTTCGTCGGTATTTTTGTATTTTTGTTTGATACTCCTCAGTGAACGCTTTGAGTTTAGTTTGCAATTCTCCGACCTAATCATAGCGGTATTGTTGTGGCGTTGTCATTTTTTATTTTAAAACGCTTGCGTTTTCAATTGAATCTTTGAAAATCCTTTGGTGAAAATTCTACGAATTTCAGTTTAGTTATTTACTTTAAATCCTCTACGAATTCCACATACCATGACATTGAAACCCTAGCTAGATTATTATCAGTGGATATTATCGTGAATTGTTCAATTGTATCCTTCTCGATGATCGTTGATATTGTATTATTGACCCAGATGAACTCGACGATGATATATTAAATTGAGTTGGAGTCACTAACGTTAATCGATAAATACCTTTGACGGTTGCAGTGATATTTAATATGTTATTTAGTGGCGTCCACGCAAATGATCCGTGTTGAATCGCGTATACTACGTTGTTGGTTTTCTCATGAGGAATTGTTGTTTTCTCATCGATTGCTATCATTCTTGTTGCATCCGCTATGATGGCATTGCTGGTCGTTTTGAGACCTTCAATAGATTTTGTAATAACCGCGATTGAATCTGAAATTGATCTCTCTTCGCGAATAATACCTAACCGGGAATTAATCGCGGTTATTTCATCGAGTTTTGTAATAATATTTGCAAGGGTTGTTTTTATATCATCTGGTTTTGCATCCTTTCCGAAGAACTTGTCGATAGCGTCATCGGTTTTTCTTACATTTCTTCGTAAACTAGTAAATTGATCAACATGAGAATCAAAATCAGTTCGTAATTTTGGTAAATTATCAACGGTGACTTTTACTTGTGCGATATGTAAATCAGGGTATGCACGCGAGAACCAAAGAAGTTATTGATTGGAGTTTCAATGGTGTCAATGATATCCTGTTGGAGTTGATTAAATTTGGTTATATGATCGTTATATTCGTCACGTAGTTTTTTCATATCAATGGCGGAGTCACCAGCGGTGACTTTAACGTCATCGATGGTTTTTTGTAATCCCGTTAGAGCATTTATTTGATCAAATAATCTTTTTAATTCGTCTAAGTTTGCTATAGATGAGATAGCTTTATTGATTAATTTGTTTACTTGTCCGATAGTAACTGTTTCGGAAACACGTGGTACTGATCTTCCAAAAATATTTGCCATGTTATATATTACATGAATCTCTTTAAGTGATTTTTGAATGGAAAATTCGTAGGTGAAAATCCGTAGGATTTTCCATTTTCATTTACGAATTTCATCATCGTGTACTCGTGGATGGCTTTGTGAGGCAATTTAGAACTCGTCGAGATAGCTGTCAACGCGTTAAGAACCTCTCGTCCACAAATAGGAGGATCTGTTAATGTCTGCGTGGGTAACGTTGAATACCAAATTGGTATTTTGGAAAATTCAGATACATATTTGAGAAATTCATTTGGAGGTGGTAATCCATATGAGTCAAAATAAATAATCGATGTTGGATATATCGCGTAACAAACCCAATGAGTTCCAGGTCCATTATTATCATCGGGATTAATTATACCAGTTTCTGGTATTTGTGGTTGTGCTGGAAATTGATCTCGCATGAATACACCTCTGAAATGTTTTATTGGGAGTAAATCAAAATTTGACATTGGATTTAACTGGTTTTGTAATGTCTTGTGAATCAACTTCCTGGTAGTCTGAACCCGCGTCCCTTTTTTAGTTCTAACTGATCCACCAGTTGAATTCTTTAGACCCTTACCAAATACTTTATTAACAACGTTAGTAGCAAGTGCTCCAGCTGCCCCAGTTCCTAACGCTCCAAGAAGTACTGGGGCTGCTGATGCAATCAATCCTGGAATTGCAGCTAACAGCGGGAATATACCACCAGTTTTAATCATATCTTTGATTGCTGCTTGTGAAAAAGTCAATCTAACTCCTGTATTAGATTTTAACGCTTTATTTAAATGACCAAGTTGACTTTTCCTCAGCGATAATTTATTTGATCCACCGGTCATTTGTTCCTTTTTAATCGTTATTGTTGTGCCACACGCAGTAGAATTTTTCGATTAAAGTTTCTTTATCTGACCAGGTGTCAGGGTGACATTAACATAATTGTACGACATTTTATTTAGATAGTGATCATCTAATTGTCCCATTACATATTTTCTATTGGTGCGTCAATGACTCGCATTTTTTCCACCACCACCTTCGAGCGTCATAGATTTATCACAAAGAATAACAGCAATTGCTCTAAATCCTCCAGCAGGAGGATTACGAATACGAGCTTGAAATTGTACATCAACTATCGAGTGTTTAGATAGATCACGATGTTGCAACGAAAAGTAATAAATCAGGTACAACGTTTTAAAATCCAACTGTGATATTTTTAGTCCAGTATCGACGTTTTGACCACGACCCATACAAGACCACAATCGATGATAAACTCGTCCTATTTGATTGTTACCGTAATCGAGAATAAGTTGTTCTGCTGGTTCTTGTTGATTACTTATTCGCAATGATACTTCATTGACATCACAATGATCAAAGTTCATATGAGATCGCAATTGTAGACTATCAGCTGCAGCTCCCGCTATTTTTTGAGTTCGATTCACATCTTGTAGTGCAACCAAAACATGTCTCGGTGCGGAAACATTTTTCGTTAACGCAAGCTGCCAAGTAAAAGCCCCAGTAACGTTACTGGTTATTGTAGCTGTTGTGATATCAGACCAACTCAGCAATGATTTTCCTCCATGATCCATAAAAGATAGTAACAGTCAACGATGGAGTCATAATTGCCATCCATAGTGCTAATTTTGTCAATTCTACATTACCATTAGTAACACCAACAGCACCACCACGCCAAAGAGCATAATCATCAGTTGATCTTCGTGATAACACTACAGTATGACTAGCACCAAAGATAACTTTTCTGACATCTCTACAAAATCCAAATATATGATAGTGGAATCGCACATGAATATATACCATCGTCGTCTATGTTCTTTTTTCGTGCTGCAAATCCTGGATTGAAATTAGGATTACCACTTACAACTACAGCCTGAACATCAGCATCATCATTAGCAGCTGTATTTTTTTTTGGTATTCTTATAATAAATTCATTATTATCAGCGCTATTGGTAGTATCCTTCGCAAACATCATGTAATGACCAGCAGATTTAATAAAATCATCAGAGTATCTAGCTAAACCTATTATTGTAGTTGCAACATCAACATCGTTATCGATGGATTCGATTCTAGTAGAATTAATTATATATTGCGCGCTACTAAATAGCGCAATTATTCCATTGTTAACAAACCCGATCGGGATCGTTTTGAGATTATCAGTAACAGCAAATGGAGTATTATCATGCTTTGTTAGTCGTCCCTCTACTTATATGTTAGCTTCACACGGCAAGAAATATTTAGATGTATCATCAAATCTAAGTTCAATTTGTGACCTTGCATTTGCATTCTGGGCTTGATACGAAAAATACTGATAATCGCGTATAGAATCATTTTTTCGTACAGGAACATCTACATCAAAAGAATCATCGATTTCGTGTTTAAACATTTTATTCTATAGTCATGGATCTAAATCATTAATCGTTTCAGACCGGAACCAGCAATTAATCTCAACTTCGCTTTTGCTATTTTATTAATTGCGCTACCTATTTTAGGTGGCATTTGATCAGTAGATTGTAATTTTACTGGTTTTCTCTTTGAGGTAAAACCTCTTGCCAACGACATAAGCTTTTCTTTGGCAGCACCCAACACATCAAATGCTTTATTACCAACCTCTGTACAAACTTTATCACCGAGAACCCCAATAGCTTTTGACGCTATTTCTTTACCGACTGGTAGTAGTTTTGGAGCAACTCGAGTAAATAATAAAGTAACAACATCACCGAGTCCATTTCCGTAAGTCACCTTGTACACTGGCAATAGTGAATTTACGACATAAACAGGTCTTGCTCTGCTCATACTACGATGTACTATTATTTAATTTAAATGCTATATATCTAATCGATGATCAATCGCGGCGATGAAAATCCAAAGGATTTTCAGTCGCGGTAATAATCATCAGTAACTTCATCGATAAAACTACGAGATAGTTGTATATCCATTACACAACCTTGAAATAACTGTTGACAGATTTCAGTAGCTTCGTTAATTATCTCCGGGGAATTATTTCCAGCTCTTTTTCCTCCAATGAGAACTTCTAATCGTGATGTATCATCGAGGACACTTCTTTAACAGGGTATATTACCACCGTGATAACCACTACCAATTTTATCTTCTTCGGGTTCTTCTCGTTGAGGATCTTCCATAACAGGGTCGTGTTGTCTTCGTGTACTTACTTGTATACGTTTTTGTGCTTGTCTTAATCGTTGTTGTTCTTTTTTTCGTTCTCGTTCTTGTTGTTTTCGTTGTTGCTGTTCGGTTTTTAATCGTTGTTGTTCAGATACTAACAAACCTTTTTTGTTGATCTTCGTAATATTATTGTTCAACAGCAGTTACATACGCCTGATACGTGGGATCATCATTATCAATTTGTGGTAGTTCATTTTAAATTTTATAAACAGCTTTAGAAAAATCATCTACATTTTTGATATAACCTTTATGTTCAGGTTTTAAAATTTTTTCTTTAGTGTAATATCCCTACGCAGCAAACCCTACTAAATCATTTATATCATTTTTATCGATATATGATAAAATCTCCTCGGTAAATCTATCTCGTGATTCTTGAACTTTAGTATCACCTCTTGTTTTAGGTTTTACCTCTGGCTTTACCTCAGGTGTTACTGGTGGTTTAGATTCCTTTATTGCAGTTACAACTTCTCCAGTTGCCGCAGTTATAGGCTTAAATAATTGTTCAGTATCGGCGGTAAAATCTAATTTTGCTTGTTGTCGAGCTTGCAAATTATCTCTGAAAGAATCTCTCACCGGGAGAAATTTCTTAATCGCAGCCAACCGTTCTCTAGTTAATCTAGTTATTTGTGCTTCTCCGACGTTTGCCATTTATATAAAAAATATATCGCTAATTCATCATCGTATCTATAGCTAATTCGGTTAACCCGTTAGCAGCAACGGGGGTGGTGACAACAACTGTGGCGTCGTTATTTTTAAAATTCTGTTTGCCCGTGGACGCTTCTATTATGCATTTATGAGGAAGCTTTGAATAGCCAAAAAGACGCCTGTAACGGCTTGTCCGATTCCCCCTCTCTACAGTGAAATCCTAACAAGAATTGTTAACCCATAGCATCAGAGGAGCGCGTGACAACGAATCTGCAACTAGGTTGACAAGATGTTTTTTTCGTTTTGGTAAGAGGTTTTGCTTAACAAATATTTGCTTAAATAGTTTGTCCGATTCATCCTCTCTGCTACTCTTGGATTACTACTGTGATTCAAAGTAACTACGTGTAAATATAACAATGTATTCAACTGTAACCACAATTAAACACACATATGCGTCTCGACCCTGTACAACCGTACGATTCACCAACTGTTGAATCACCGCACAGCTTCTCCGAATACCTAGGGTTGACCCAATACTTTTATCGGCCGCTTGCCCTTCACGGATCCACTACAGTTATACGTACAGACAGCATACAGCACCTACTAGAACCACTGGTCCCAAACACTTAGATGCTACCCCGGACGTTTACACCTCTAGACAGCTCCGACACTCGGACATTTAGACTTCTAGATTTCCGGATATTTACACATCTCGACAGATATCCTCAGACATCATGACCTCCTGTTCACGCAAGATACAAACGTAGACGGACAGACAATCTGACAGACAGACAGTCAGATACCTCAATTTGATCGCACAATCAAATGGCACAATTAAACAGCACAATCACGGCACAATCAAACAGCACAATCACGGCACAATCACGGCACAATCAATCACATTCAGCCCTTTTGATGGAGCAATCAATCACATTCAGCCCTTTTGCTGGAGCAATCAATCACATTCAGTCACATTCAGCCATTTGACTGGAGGAAGAATGACGAGCTATCTCTCCTTTGACAACATACTTTTGACTCGTCATCTTTTTAGAAATATTCTGCCTTACATGTCCACAAATAGGTGAGCAGAATTCAGGGCAAAATTCCCGTGCACCCGGTGATTATAATGTTCCTGACTTCAAGTGATTTCTAGTCAGGTACATGCAAGCAAGTCGCTACACGTCGCTTACCTTGAAAAACACTTATTCACCCCAGGTAACGCATGTACGACAAAACAAAAAAAAATGGTGAAATTGGTTTGTAATTTTCGCCTAATTCTGTGACATATATATATATATATATATATATATATATATATATATATATATATATATATATATATATATATATATATATATATATATATATATATATATATATGGTATACACAATCAAGACAATATGCAAAATATAGAATACAACATAATGTATAGTGTGTATAGATTCAAGCAAATATGCCTAATATAGAATGCTACATGATATATATATTGTGTATAATTTCAAGACAATATGCCTAGTATGGAAAGAATCATTCATGCTGCGGTGATCCTGCATTATAAACCTCGCTAGCGCCATCAATATGCATGTCAATATATATATATATATATATATATATATATATATATATATATATATATATATATATATATATAAAGATATATATTGTGAATGCTCGAAAGAATTTTAATGTAAAAGTATAAAGTGAAAACCATGTCCACCCATATATAATTTCTCATTTTTATTGTCTTTAGTCTGCTGAGGAATGAAAAACAGACAGTTAACACACTCTGAATTGTGAAAATCGTCGATTGCATGGGTACCAAATAAAAATGTTAACGAAAGTTATTAAATACATGTTGAACTATTGTTTATTAAAATAGATATATGTGTCTATTATAACAATTCGAGTTTCTACTTCATCTGCATGAATGGATAACATACCGATATAAAGTAAAAGTGGTGCAGAGAGAAATGGAAAGAAATGGAATGGCGAATAATATACATACATTTGTTTCCTTTCATTTTAGGGAAACCAGAAGTCGTAAACCGAAAACAGGAAACATTTACTGGAGAAACTGGTTCATCCTCCAATATATACGTAGCCTTTTATAGTGACCCGGTCATTACTGAGTTTAAATTTCAAAGAAATGGTTCAAACGTCGAGAACACAAGCAGGACACATACATATCTCAGCACAAACGTTACTGAAGTACTGTTCCATAACAAGAATGTAAACCTGACAGTTTCGATGGCACATATGTTGATTAATAACCTAACTGAAGATGATTTTGACGATTACACTCTTGTCTTAGAAAATTCCCTTGGTAAAACGGACTTTAAAGTGCAACTGAATCTACCAGGTACTATTCTGAATATTTTTACATTCTTCAAAAAATACAATTTATTTGCAGTAAAATTATACATTTTCAATTAAACCTCGATCCCAAATTCATCATCACTTTTAGTATACATTTTATAATTTTATTTCGTAGAATTAAAAATGTAATTGGAAGTATTTATACTAATGATATATAATTTCATTTAAAATATTTAAAAATGTAACTGGAAATATTTATAGGTATGATATTTTTTTATAAACCATGTAACCAAAAGGTGAAAGGTTGATTATCAATTTGAATGTTTATTGTGTTTGGGTAGGAGTGAAAATATGAAAGGTTCATTAGCAACTTGAATTTTTCCTGTGTTTAGATAGAAATGAAAGTAGGAAAGGTTCATTAGCAAGATGAATGTTACCTGTGTTTAGGTAGGAGTGAAAGCAAGAAAGGTTCATTATCAAGTTGAATAGTTCCTGTGTTTGGGTAGGAGTGAAAATATGAAAGGTTCATTAGCAACTTGAATTTTTCCTGTGTTTGGGTAGGAGTGACAGAAGTAAAGGTTCATTAACAAGTTGTATGTTTGCTGTTTTTGAGTTGGAGTGACAGAACGATAGGTTCATTAGCAAGTTGAATGTTCCGTGTGCTTGGATAAGAGTGAAAGTCGGCAGCAAGTGAGTAGTACTCTAAAAGGAACAGATATGCAATGGGTTAATATACTAATATATATATAAATATATCAGTTCACATCGTGACGAACATAAACGATCAAAATCTTCCTATACTGAAAGTATTCAGATAGTGCCACACTGAAAGTTTTCAAATCGGGCCATACTTACAGTATTCGAATCGTGCCATACATAAGGAATTCAACTCGTGCCATACTGAAAGTATTCAATGTGTGCCATACTGAAGTAATTTATAGCGTGCCATACTGAAAGTACTTAAATCGTGCCATACTTAAAGTGATCAAAACGTGCCATACTGACAGTATTCAAATCGTGCCATACTGAAAGTATTGAAAGCGTGCCATTCTGAAAAGTATTCAAAGCGTGCCATATTTGAAGTACTCAAAGCGTGCAATACTTAAAGAATTCAGATCGTGCAGAAAGTATTCAAATTGTTCCGAACTTAAATTTAAGCATACCATTCTGAAAGTATTCAAAGCGTCACATACTTAAAGTATTCATAGTGAACGCATTCAAAGCGTGCCATACATTGAGTATTTATAGCGTGCAATTCTGAAAGTATTCAAATGGTAGTGAACTTATTCAAAGAGTGCGAAGCTGAAAGTGGTCAAAGCGTGCCATACTTGACGCATTCAAATAATGCCATACTTAAAGTATTCCAAATATACCATTCTGAAAGTATTCAAATCGTGTCATACTTCAAGCATTCAAAGTGTGCCATTATGAAATTAAAACGTGCAATTCTGAAAATATTAAAATCCTGACATTCTGAAAGTATTCAAATCGTGATATTCTGAAAGTGTTCAAATCTTGTCATTCTGAAAATATTCAAATCGTGGCATACTGAAGGATTCAAAGTGTTATATACTGAAAG
This sequence comes from Unio pictorum, assembly GCA_030141615.1. Taxonomy (NCBI): domain Eukaryota; kingdom Metazoa; phylum Mollusca; class Bivalvia; order Unionida; family Unionidae; genus Unio; species Unio pictorum. The sequence goes on along the minus strand of JARLTB010000005.1, from coordinate 2,224,733 downwards.
TATTCAAAGCGTGCCGTACTTAAATTCAATCGTGCCATTCCTAAATTATTATAATCTTGAAATACTGAAGGTATTCAAATTGTGCCGTACTGAATGTTTTCAAATCGTGCCATACTTAAAGTATTAAAATAGTGCCATACTTCAAATATTCAATGCGTGCCATACAGAATGTATTTGGATCGTGCCATACTGAAAGTATTCAAAGCGTTCCATTCTGAAATTAAAACGTCATATTCTGAAAGTATTAAAATCGTGCAATACTGAAGGTATTCAAAGCGTGCAAAACTGAAAGTTTTCAAAGCGTGAAAAACTGAAAGTATTCAAATCGGACCATGATAAATGTATTCACATCGTGCCATGCTTAAAGTATTCCAAAGGTGCAATACTGAAAGTATTCAAAGCGCACCATACTTAAAGTATACAAAGCGCGCCATATTGAAATTAAATCAAGCCATTCTTAAAGTGTTCAAAGCGTGGAAAACTGAAAGTATTCAAATCGAGCCATACTTAAACAGTTCAAATCGTGCAGAACTAAAAGAATTCAAAGCGTGTCATCCTAAAATTATTTCGTGCCTGACTTAAAGTATTCAAAGCGTGCCAAATTGGAAGTATTCAATGCGTGCCATACTTAAAATAAATGGTTCCATACTTAAAGAATTCAAATCGTGACATACTAAAAGTGTAAAAAACGTGCCATACTGAAAGTATTCAAATCGGTCCCTACTGAAAGTAATCAAAGCGTACAATACTAAAAGTATTGTTTTCTTCAAATCGTGCCAAACTCAAAGTATTCACATCGCGCCATACTTAAAGTGTGTATTCAAATCGTGTGTATTCAAAGCGTGCAAAACGACATTAAAATCGTGCCATTCTTCAAGTATTCAAAGCGTGCCATATTGAAAGTGTTCAAATCGTGCCTGATTGAAAGTATTCAAAGCGTTCAATACTGAAAGTATTTAAATAGTGTCAAACTGAAAGCATTCAAATCTTGCTATACATAAAATATTCACATCGTGCCATTCTTAAGGTATTCAAATCGTGCCTTACTGAAAGTAACCAAATCGTGCTCTACAGAAAGTATTCAAAGCGTGGAATACTTAAAGTGTTCATAGCGTGCAATACTTAAATTGAATCATGCCGTACTTAAATTATTCACATCGTGCTATACTGAAAGTATTCAATGCGTGATATACTTAAAGTGTTGAAAGCGCTATATACTTAAACTAAATCATGTCATGCTTAAAGGATTCAAACCGTGACATAATTAAATTAAATCGTGCCATACTTAAAGTATTCAAAGCGTGCCAAACTGAAAGTATTCACATCGTGCTATACTGAAAGTATTCAAAGCGTGCCATAATTAAAATGTTCAAAGAGTGCAACACGTAAATTTAATCTTGACATACTTAAAGTATTAAGAACGTGCCATACTGAAAGTATTCAAACCGTGCCATACTAAAACTGTTACAAAACTTAAGGTAGTCACAACGTACCATACTTAAAGTGTTCAAATCATGCCATACTGAAGTTATTCAAATCATGCCATACTGAAAGTATTCAAAGCGTGCAATGGATAAAGTGTTCATGGCGTGCCATACTTAAATTAAATCGTGCAATACTTAAACTAATTTAAATCGTAGCATACTGAAAGTATTCAAAGCGGGCATTAGTTAAAGTGTTAAAAGTGTGCCATACTTAAATTAAATCGTACTATACTTAAAGTATTCAACGCGTGTCATACTTAAAGTATTCAATTCGTGCCATACTGAACATATTCAAAGCGTGCCATACTGAAAGTATTCAAAGCATTCCATTATGAAAGTATTTATAGCGTTCAATGCTCAAAGTATTCAATGTGTGCCATACTGAAAGTATTAAAAGCGTGCCATACTGAAAGTATTCACTTCGTGCCATATTGAAAGTATTAAAAGCGTGCAATACTTAAAATAAATCGTGCCATTCTTAAAGTATTAAAAGCCAGCTATACTTAAAGTAGTCAAATCGTGTACTACTTAAATTATTCAATGGGTGCTATACTTAAATTAAATCGTGCCATACTTAAAGTATTCAACGCGTGTCATACATAAAGTATTCAATTCGTGCCATACTTAACATATTCAAAGCGTGCCATACTGAAAGTATTCAAAGCATTCCATTATGAAAGTATTTATAGCGTTCAATGCTCAAAGTATTCAATGCGTGCCATACTGAAAGTATTAAAAGCGTGACATACTGAAAGTGTGAAATCGTGACATACTGAAGGTATTCAAATCGTGCCATACTGAAAGTATTCAAATCGTGCACTACTTAAATTATTCAATGGGTGCTATACTTAAATTAAATCGTGCCATATTTAAGGTATTCAAATCCTGCCAAACTGAAAGCATTCAAATCGTGCCTTACTGAAATTTTTCAAAGCGTGCATAATTAAATTTTTCAAAGTGTCACATACTTAAATTTAATCGTGCCATAGTTAAAGTATTCAAAGCGTGCATTACTTAAATTAAATTATGCCATATTTGAAGTATTCAAAACGTGCCACAGTGAAAGTATTCAAATCGTGCCATACGTAAAGTATTCAAAGCGTGAGTACATTACTTAAATTAAATCGTTCCATACTTGAAGTATTCAAAACGTGCCACAGTGAAAGTATTCAAATCTTGCCATACTTAAAGTGTTCAAAGCGTGCCATACTTAAAAATATTCAAAGATTGTGATACTTAAATTAAATCGTGCCATATTAAAGTATTCAATGCGCGCCACATTTAAAATTAATCATGCCATAGTTAAAGTATTCATATCGTTACATAAGGAAAGTATTCAATGCGTGCCATGCTTAAAGTATTTAAAGAGTGCGATACCTAAAGTATTTAAATCGTGCCATAAGGAAAGTATTCAATGCGTGTCATACTGAAATTGTTCAAAACGTGTCACACTGAAAGTATTTATAGCGTGCCATGCTGAAACCATTCAAAGAGAGCCTTACTGAAGGTATTCAAAACGTGAAATATTGAAAGTATTCAAAGACAGCCATACTAAAATTAATGAAAGCTTGAAATATTGAAGAAAAAAAAAGTATTCAAAGCGATCCTTATTAAAAGTGTTCAAAGCGTGCCAAACTGAATGTTTTTAAATCGTGCCGTACTCAAAGTATTCTAACTGTACCATTATGAAAGTATTTAAATTGTTCCATACAGACATTATTCAAAACGTGCTCTACTAAAAGTATTCACATTGTGCCATTCTTAAACTATTTAAATCGTGCCTTAATGAAAGTCATCAACCACACCGGTGGCCTAGTGGTTAGAGCGTTCGCCGCGGAAGCGGGAGGTTGCGGGTTCGATCCCCGACCGAGTCATACCTAAGACTTACAAAAATGGTACTAACAGCTTCCTCGCTTGACGCTCAGCATTAAGAGGTTAGTGTTAGGACTGATCGGCCTGGTGTCAGGATAATGTGACTGGGTGGGACATCATGCTACATGTCTGCGGCATGATGCCTCAGTGCTAGAAATCACTATAAACTGCCTCACAGCAGACATCGTAGCGATATAACTGAAAAATTGTTAAAGCTACGTTAAAAATCCTAATCAAACAAACAAACAAAAACTGAAAGTAATCAAATCCTGCTCTGTAGAAAGTATTCCAAGCGTATAATACTTAAAGTGTTCATAGCGTGCTATACTTACATTAAATTATGCCGTACTGAGAGTATTCAAAAAGTCCCATACTTAAACTATTTAAAGCGGTCACACGTAAATTAAATCTTGCCATACTTGAAGTATTCAAATCTTGCCAAACTGAAAGTTTTCAAAGCGTGCCATAATAAAAGTGCTTCAAGTGTCCCACACTTAAATTTAATCGTGCCATACTTCAAGTATTCAATGCTTGCACTACTTAAACTCAATCGTGCCATACTTAAAGTATTCAAAACGTGCCATATTTAATTTAAATCGTGCCATACTTAACGTATTCACAGCGTGCATACTTAAAGTATTAAAAGCGTGCGATACTTCAATTAAATCGTGCCATATTAAAGTATTCAATTCTTGCCACACTTAAAGTTAATTATCCCATACTGATAGTAGTCAATGCGTGCCATACCTCAAAATGTTCAAAGTGAGCCATACTTAAATTAAATCGTGAAATATTAAAGTATTCAATGAGTGCCATACTTAACACTAATCATGCCAAACTTAAAGTATTGAAAGTGAGTCATATTAAATGTATTCAAATTGTGCCATAAAGAAAGTATTCAATGCGTGCCATACTGACAGTATTCAAAGGGTGCAATACTGAAAGCATTCAAATCGTGCCATGCTAAAGGTATTTATAGCGTGCCATACTGAAAGTATTCAAAGTGTGCCATACTGAAAGTATTCAAGGCGAGCCAGAGAGAAGGTATACAAAGTGTGCAATATTAAAATCATTCAAAGCGTGCTATACTAAAGTATGTATAGCGTACAATGCTCAAAGTATTCAATGCGTGCCATACTGGAAGTATTTAATCGTGGAATAATGAATGTATTCAAATCGTGCCATACTGAAAGTATTCAAATGGTGCCATACGGAAAAGTTTCAAAAGCGTGCCATATTTCAAGTGTTGAAAGCGTGCCATACTTAAGGTAAATCGAGATATCCTTAATGTATTCAAAGTGTACCATACTTAATTTAACTCGTGCCATTATGAAAGTATTCAAAGCGTGCCAAAAATAAAGTATTCAAAGCGTGATATACGAAAATTAAATCGTACCATACTTAAAGTATTCAAAGCGTTACACATTGAAAGTTTTCAAATCGTGCCATACTGAAAGTATTCAAAGCGTGCCATACTGAAAGTATTCAAAGCGTGCAATACTGAGAGTATTCAAAGCGTGCGATATTGAAAGTATTCAAAGCGTGCCATACTGAAAGTATTTAAATAGTGTCATAATGAAAGTATTCTAAGTGTGCCTTACAGAATGTATTCAAATCGTTCGATACTAAATGTATTTAATTCGTGAAATCCTCAAAGTATTCATATAGTGCGATACTCAAATTATTCCAAAAATTAACGTTTTTAAGGCGTGAAATACAGAATGTCTTCCAGTCGGTCCGTACTGAAAATATTCAATTCATGCCATACTTAAAGTATTCCAATTGTGCCATACGGGAAGTATTAAATTCCTTTCATGCTGAAAGTATTAAAAGCGTGCCATACTTAAAGTATTCAAAGCGTGCCATACTTAAATTAAATGGCGCCATACATAAAGTATTCGAAACGTGCCATCATAGAAGTGTTCAAATCCTGACATACTGAAAGTATTTAAAGCTTGCCATATTGATAATATTTATTGCGTGTACTGATACAATTATTCAAAGCGTGCCATACTGAAAGTATTCAATGCGTGCCATATTGAAAGTATTCAAAGCGTGCCATACTGAAATTATTTGAATCGTGCCCTTCTGTAAGTTTTCAAAGCGTGAAATATTGAATGTATTCAAAACGTGCCATACACAAAGTATTCAAAGCCAACCATACGTAAACTATTCAAAGCGTGCCATACTTAAAAAATCGCGCCTTTCTCAAAGTATTCAATGCTTGCCATTGTTAAATTAAATCATGCCATACACAAAGTATAAAAATCTTTCCATACTGAAAGTTTCCAAACCGTGCCTTATTTAAAATGATCAAATCGTGCTATACTTACATTATTCTATGCCTGCCATACTGAAAGTATTTAAATCGTGCAATAATGAAAGTATTCAAAGCGTGCAATACTAAAAGTATTCAAAGCGTGACATACTGAAAGTATTTAAAGCATGCCATACTAAAAGTATTTATAGCGGGCCATGTGAAAGTATTCAAAGAGTGTTATACTGAAGGTATTCAAAGCGTGATATATTAAAATTATTCAAAGCCAAGCATTCCATGCTGAAATTATTTAAATCATGTCATACTGAAAGTATTCAAATCTTGCTGAACATCAAGTAGTAACATCGTGCCACACTTAAAGTAATCAAATCGTGCCATGCCGAAAGTATTCAAATCGTGCTATACTGAAATTATTCAATGCGTGCCATACTTAACTTGAATCTCGCCATACCTAAAGTATTTAAAGAGTGCCACACTGAAAGAATTTAAATCGTGCCATAAGGAAATTATTCAATGCGTGTCATAGTGAACGTATTCAAAGACTGCCATGCTGAAAGTATTCAAAGCGTGAAATATTGAAAGTATTCAAAGCGTATCATATTAAAATTAATCAAAGCGTGAAATATTCAAAGCGATCCTTATCGAAAGTGTTCAAAGCTTGTTAAACTGAAAGTATTTACATCGCGCCATACTGAAAGTATTCAAACCGTTCCATTTTGAAAGTATTTAAATCGTGCCGTACAGATAATATTGAAAAGGTGCTATACCTAAGGTATTCACATCGTACCATACTAAACGTAATCAAATCGTGACATATTTAAAGTATTCAAATCGTGGCATACTAAAAGTATTCAAATCGTGGCATACTAAAAGTATTCAAATCGTGCCATACTGAAAGTATTCAAATCGTGCCATACTGAAAGTATTCAAATCGTTCTGTAGATAAAGTGTTTAAAGCGTGCCATACTTAAATTAAATCGTGCCATAGTTAAAGTATTCAAAACATGCCATGCTGAAAGTATTCAAAGCTTGCCATAATTAATGTGTTCAAAGCGTGCCATCCTTAAGTTAAGTCGTACTATACTTAAAGTATTAAAAGCGTGCCATACTTAAGGTACTCAAAGGGTGCCATACGTAAATTAAATCGTGCCTTATTAAAGTATTAAATGCGTGCCATATTTAAAATTAATCATGCCACACTTAAAGTTTTCAAATCGTGCCATACCGAATGTATTGAAATCGTGTCGTTTTGAAAGTATTTAAATTGTTCCATACAGAAAGTATTCATAACGTGCTATAATTTAAGTATTCATAGTGTGCCATACTTCAAGTGTTGAAATCGTGCCATACTTAAAATATTCAAAGCGTCCAATTTTGAAAGTATTCAAGATGTGCCATAACGAAAGTATTGAAAGCGTGCCATGCTGAAACTATTAAAAGCATGCGATATTGAAAGTATTGAAACCGTGCCATACTGAAAGTATTTAAATCTTGTCATACTGAAATTATTTTAAGCGTGCCATATTGAAAGTATTGAAAGCGTGCCATACTGAAAGTATTCAAAGCGTATCGTACTGAAAGTAATTTAAGCTTGCCATATTGAAAGTATTCGAAGCGTGCCTTACAGAAAGTATTAAAATTGTGCCATACTGAAAGTATTCATATCGTGCCTTACTCAAAGTATTCAAATAGTGATATAATTAAAGTATTTAAGGCGTGCCATACTGAAAGTCTTCCAATCGGACCGTGCTGAAAATATTCAAATCGTGCATTACGTAAAGTATTCAAATCGTACCATACTACAAGTATTCATATCGTGCGTTACGTAAATTATTCAAATCGTGCCATAGATAAAGTATTCAAAACGTGCCATTCTGAACGTATTCAGTATGAACGTATTCAATGCGTACCATATTGAAAGTATTCAAATCGTGCCATACTAAAAGTATTCAAAGCTTGTCATATTTGAATTACATCATGCCATACATAAAGTATTCAAAACGTGCCATACCGAAGGTATTTAAATCAAAGCGTGCCATTCAGAACGTATTCAAAGCGTGCATAATGAATGTATTCAAAGCCTGCCATATTAAAATGATAAAGTATGTCCTGTACGATTTGGTATACATGGAAATAATACAGCAGAACACGTTCCAATAATAACATGTTGAAATATTAAATTACAATGATTTCAAAGTGAATTAATGTTATATTTAGTTTGATAACCACTTTTGATTTGCTTGAATTATAACCTAAAATAGTACGCATTATATTAGGTAATGCAGGATAAGCATCAAAGTTTAGTTCTAATGATTTTTCGAGATCACTGTTTAATTTGTCCAAATAGTTCTCAATGCTGGCTGGCTGGATTTAAATAATGTATTTTGTTCATTTTTGCATCCTTAAGTTTCTGTTAATTACTCTTGAGTTATTTGTTAATTTCATTTTGATTTTATGGTAATAAAGTAGAATTTATTGCCTTCAGCAGTTTTATTTCTTCTTCAGGGGATATGGTGATATTCTCCTGGTTTGGTTTTGATTCCGGTGTTTGACTTCCTTTTTGTTTTTCAATCTCTGCGATGTTTGCGGCTCTGTGTATAGTTCATCTGTTTGACATGTGTTTCTCCTTGTGGTATACTTATTGTATTGCTAATGTTGATTTCTCTTCCTATTGTACTTCGTTAGGTAATGATTTTGTTTTGCTCTTTTGTATCGAAATTAAATTTCACGTAACTCGTCTCCATTTGATGCTTCTCTAGATCATGTCGAATATAACCATGGCGGATTATGGAATACAAAATATGACCGTGAAAATATTATTTCATTTGATATGGTTGCGTGTTATCCATGGAGTTTTCTTGGGTGCGGAGAAGCCGCTGAGTACTTCAAGCAATTTGAATACGATTTTATAATCGCGGATGTAACATCTAAGGGTATATATGTCAATCGCAAAGATGCTTTCTTGTCCGATGGAACCAAATTGGGTACAATTGTTACTTACAACGATGAATGCAGTCTTCAGTATACACATTTGAGGGCATCTATGCTGGCTTATGCTTCTATTAATTTTGTTTCGATGATAAATAGATTTCCTGACACCGCAGTTAGAGTGGCCACTTATTCATTCTATATAGACGCGAACCACAGCAGCACAATGGATAAATTTACTAATTGTGACGAGAGTTGGGGATCATGGAGAATTAAAAAATAAATGCTGCATGATTATTCTAAATCAGCAGATGTTATGATTGAAATCAATTACTATAAAAATGAACAGATATCAGAACTATATAATGCACCGCAGATATCTGATCCAATATGTAGATATAAAACAGTTTATTTAAACGGTTGTGGTTGGTCAGGAAATACGACTCGAGCAATTGAATTATTTCGTGGGAAAAATCTTACGGATTTTCACGCTAGCGTTTCCAAATCAAACATGATAGTGTTAACACCGACCCACAGACTTGCAAGAGAGATGAAAGAGCTAGGGGTGAATGCTTGCACTTATCTCAGTTTTGTTCGATGGAAAGGTGACGAGTGGACTCCTGATCGAATAAGTGAGAAATTTATTCCTGAAATCATCATTTGGTATGAGATATGCACGGTGTCGTTAGATATATTACCAAGATTTATCGATTGGTTGTTACTATCGAATACAGCAGTGATAATGTCCGGCAATCATGGTCAACCACCACCATTTGTCGGTTTGTCTCCACGTGATTGGCTAAAGAATTTTGTAAACTATTACGAAGAAATTAATACTGATCATAGAGCACTTGGTGAACAATTACGCGAGTTCAAACAACTAATCAGATTACAACCTGCTAGAATCCAATGTGAAATAGCCCGTAAAATAATTTCGGAAACATCATTAAACGATTTCTGGGAAGCGTGGTGACCAAATGATATGAAAGTGGCAAGTAGAAAAATAGTCAGAGACACACTTGAGATGAAGTTATTTCATTTGCATAAAGAAAATTTTGCAACACTTCCAGTACCGTTGTGTTATAGACCCAAGGATACACGGCGACAAAATATTGAAGTTGATATTCCTGGCCTGACATAGTCACGAAAGCAAATTCTCGTGCCAAATGATATTGTGCTGGTTGATATCAGCGTCGTCGAAGATGCATTACGCGCTGATAAATCCCCATGAACGCTAGGATACGCAGCGACAATACACTCTTCACAGGGATTGACTATATCCGATACAATTGATTGGATGGTAGATAATCGCATCGAGTGGTCGAATTTAGTTTATCTTGCGGTGTTCAGAGTACGAAGAATAAATCAGCATCGAAGAGTTGTTTTAGATGCTAATGATACAACAATCAACGATATTGTCAACGATGATATGTTCAGAAAAAAAATCTCTGGTTATAAACAACAGGATAACAAAATAACAGAGAATTTGATATTGATGCCGAATTAATAATTACACTAAAAGAATAGCAGAATAATCACTGCGCGAGTTACAACTGTATAATGAGTTGGTGTTGGTCGGATAAAGATCCTCCCCAATTTATCGTAGATAGAAAGAATAGCAGTGTTGGCCATACCAGAGATAATGTGATACTGACTTGTCTTGAGTGCAACAGACGAAGAGGTGGTAGTTAAGACCACGCGGTGGTAATTGAGTATCATCAGGTATCACTTGTAGTTGTTCACTAGTATATCCACGCTCAGGAGCAGTTGAATCCAACCTATAGATTGCTGGTCTACCCGTAGATCGTGTTATACTAGATATGTTATGCGCTGTAACGCTCCAAATAGGATCAGTAGCCATTTGTTTACCACCTTCAAGATCTCCTGGTTCATATAAATACCTAACAGTGACATTGCCGAGTATTGGTTGTTTTGAAAAATCGTTTTGTGGTTTTACTGGTACATACTTCTTTTTAATTGCGTTATTAAGTTTCATGTTGATTGTTCGAGTAATCTCATTATTCAGCGCGGTAATTACGCCTGGTAATCTCTTGACCCATTCACGAGATCGTTTATCCTGAAAAAATTCTTTCGCGTATTGATATCCAAATAATCGCTCAACAAGTGTCCGATTAAATCGTTGAACAATTGCCTGATCGTGATGTAGTGCAATATGTCCTCGTATGATGGTGACATTATGATGCTTCATTGTTGATAGAACCTCACCCTGAAATTCCTTGCCAGGATCAACTTTTAATAGATTTGGCCAATGCAGAGGGCCCCTTCGATTAATCCTTTCAAATGCAGAAGCAACTTAAGTTGATGATTTTGTTTTTAATGGCTCTGCTTGGTTATATGGACTCGCAACATCAACTACGGTCAGCGCGTATTTGTAAACACCATCATGTGGCAGAAATAATATATCAGCTTGATGAGCTTCATTAGGGACAGTCACATCAAAATGCAAGTAGTTAATTTGTTTAGGCGGTGGTAGATAAATCTGCCATATCGCCTGTTTGGATAACCAATCCGATGCAGTGGTATATTTCACCGCTGCAGCGCTAGCGAATTTGCCGATTGCAGCTTTACCCCTCCAGTATCCTTCTGGAGAATAATAAATAGATTCCTTGTTGTTATTAATTAGCAGCACCTACCATCAATTTACCTTTCATCTCCGATTTTACTAACCATGAAGCCAATTTTTCTTTGAATGATTTATCAGTGATATAATCCAACGCGTGAATTAATTTCACATCTGCGAGATGTATGTGTTGCAGATTACTGCTTTCATAAGCAACATCATGAGCATGACACGCCTTATCAATGGCGTTTATTGGGTTTTCACCGGGTCGGGGTTGGTTTTGATCATCGAGTCTGATATCGCGTCTAGACCCAGGTCCACAATAACTATATCCTGGAAGGTGTTTTTCTCCTGAGTATTTTGCCCATGGTTTTCCTGTGAGTTTAGCTAGCTTGGCTGTATTATCACCTCCTCGCTTTTTTTAAAACATCTCCTGATTTCATAGAAACAAATCTAAATTTTTTTGTACTACATTGTACACACTTACCAGAAAATGCTGATCTGTTATTGCTAGTTTTAATCGTCAACAAGTCATCTGTGCCAGTACACTTCTTGCATTTCACACAATATAGATCCATAATATTATTATAATAATATGAATGTAATTGATTATTCAGCTACCGGACGACGGAAACCTATTAAACACCATGCGATGTTGCCGAATTCAATTAGAATGATTATAATCGGACCATCTGGAAGTGGCAAGACACAATTGCTACTTAATTTGATAACGAGATGGATGAAATGGAAAAAGTTTTATTTAATAGACCCGAGTGTAGACGATCAGCGATGTTACCAGGTGTTAAAGGATTTTAACGAGAAAGCAAAATTGGAAATCGATGAAGATATTATTGAGTTTGTCACAGATATCGAGGAAGCACCGAGCATTGATGATATTGATGGAAGTATTAAAAATTTAGTCGTATATGGTGATGTGATGTTAGACAATCAAAAGAATCCAGCTAGGATATTTTCCAGAGGCAAGCATAAAAACACTGACGTGATGTATGTTACTCAACGATACACTCAAATACCAAAAATAATCAGAGATAATTGCAATATTCTTGCGGTATTCAACGGAGGTGATACACATACGCTACGAAATATTCACCAGACTTGGTGCGGTGGTGATATGGATTATAATCTTTATAGAAATTTCTTTAGTCATGCTTAGTCAATCCCACATGTATTCGTAACGATAAATTTGCATGATCCTAGATCAAGATATCGTATAGGACTTGATAAAATATTCGGCTAACCCCATAGCAGCAGAAGGGGTGTGAGACAACGACATTGGCATATAGGTTGTTAGATTTGTTTTTCGTTTTTTGTAAGAGGTTTTTGCTTTACAAATATTTGCCTAAAAAGTTTGTCCGATGCACCCCCTCTGCTGCTCGTGTAGAAGATGGCTCAATGACGAAAAGAAAATAGATCAATAATAAAAAGATGATGGATCAATGAAAAATAGATATAGATTAGTGTCATTGATAAGCTAGGTCAATGACCAAAGATAGATCAATGACAACATAGGTCATAAGAATTTTATTTGATGGCTAGATCATCAAAATTGCAATCAACATAATAAGGTGTGTGTGTGTGTTTTAAATATCTATTTTGATGAAAATCTTTGGATAAGTTGTCATGCACCAATGTGCTCTCTTTATTAGATGTCCAACAGGTTCCCTTCAATGTAACAGTGACCAATGTGAAACAAACAAGCCTGACAGTACAGTGGGCTGCAGGATATAATGGTGGACTAGAACAGACATTCCATATAATGATTACAGATGGTGACATCAAACGAAGTGTGTATGCACCTGATCCTGGATACAGGTCATATGGTACTCAGACAATTGAGGACCTCATGCCCAACACAAAGTATGGCATATACATGTCAGCCCACAACAATTTGGGATCAAGCAATATGACTGTAGTATTTCAAACCACACTGCAAAGTATTCTGTTTTATTTTTTTCCTGACTTTTTTTGGGCGTTTTGTAAAATGAATTAAGGGAAACCTATTTCTAACTCTTAATTTGCGTTTCAGATTGTATAAACCTTTGAGAGCTAGAAGTTACGTCTTTACTTCTAACCTTGTTAGAATCCCATAGATCTGTCTTTCTACGTATGCTAGGGTCCCATAGATCTGTCATTCTAGGTATGTTAGGGTCCCATAGATATGTCATTCTAAGTATGTTAGGGTCCCATGGATCTGTCATTCTAGGTATGTTATGGTCTCATAGCTCTGTCATTCTAGGTATGTTAGGATCCCATAGCTCTGTCATTCTAGGTATGCTAGGGTCCCATAGATCTTTCATTCTAGGTATGTTAGAATCCCATAGCTCTGTCATTCTAGATATGCTAGGGTCCCATGGATCTGTCATTTTAGGTATGTTATGGTCTCATAGCTCTGTCATTCTAGGTATGTTTGGGTCCCATAGATCTGTCATTCTAGGTATGTTAGGGTCCCATATATCTGTCATTCTAAGTATGTTAGGGTCCCATATATATGTCATTCTAGGTATGTTCGGGTCACATATATATGTCATTCTAAGTATGTTAGGATCCCATAGATCTTTTGTATTAATATTGGTATGGTCCCATAGATCTGTCCTTCTGAACCTGTTAGTATCCCATATATATGTCTTTCTAGTCTTGTCAGGATATCATAGGTCATTTTGTCTGTTAGATTTAGACAGATATGTTTTAACCATGATAGGGTCCGATAGATCTGTCATTCTAGGTATGCTAGGGTCCCATTATATCTGTCATTCTATGTTTGATAGGCTCACATAGATTTGTCATTCTAAGCCTAATATTTTGTTTGTAATTTCTTCTACATGGTTGTATTTCTTTTTGTTTACTTTACTTTTGTTGCATTTCTGGTTGGCTAGTTAGGTCACATGGTAGAGTACTATGATGTGGGAGAGGGGTCACAATGTGCATAGTTGGAAATTATATTATAGGACCACGCATATGTATATAAGGAGAGAGAACTGAGCAATTATTTCATTACTATTTCAGATTCCTATTTTATTTGTCATTGTTTCAAAATCAGTCTGCAGGTGTGTTTAAAGTTGTGTTTAGATATAATTTGAGAGGAAACATTTGTTTGGATAAATATTTGGAACTAGAAAGTGTTCATTTATTCTGGACTAAATATAATAATTTGATGTTATGTAAATCTGCAGTTTTCTTAAATTTAGGTGCATGACTATATCTATATTGTGTGTAATTGTTCTTCACAAATGTTAATTGCTGTGGGTGTCTATAGAGAAATTATGTCATTATTTTTTGTCCTTGGGTATAGATGTTATTTTTTTAAAGGTAATAAGCTATACGTATGTGTTGCCAAGTAAACTTTGACCTATATGTTCAATCATAAATGTTTACAAGTTTATTTCTCATGGTCTGTTTGAATTAGGTGAATTACATGATGAATTCAGTTATTTCACATTGGCTAGGTTTGGTCACATGAATATTTTTAAATATTTGATTAACTAGTAAGGTCTGTCACATTTTATGACATATAGTTATAATAGACACTTGCAGATGTATTTAAGGAGGAAACTGAGATGTTAATTCATTCCTGGTTTGGATTCATTCTTATTTCTTGTGTTAAAATGAAGTCTGCAGATTTTGTAATTAGAGTAAAACATTTGATTAAATTATTGATTGAAAACAGAATCTCCTCAACGGACTATTAAAAATATTGTTCTGGAACTGTTGTGAATTATTTAGAGGAGTACTGGACAATGCAGATTTAACATGTCATGATTCATGATAGCAGCAGAGGGGACGAATCAGACAACTTTGTAGAAGCGTCGACGAGGCAAACTGAGACTTCCTCGAAAAAGCGTCGATTCGGTAAATTGAGGCTTCCTCGAAGACGCCAACGTCGTTGTCATTCACCCCCTCTGCTGCTATACGCTAACTGAATATTTTATCAAGTCCGATACGATATCTTGATCTAGGATCATGCAAATTTATAGTTACAAATCCATGCGGAATTGACTGAGCATGACTAAAGAAATTTCTAAAGAGATTATAATCCATATCTCCGCCGCACCAAGTCTGGTGAATATTTCTAAGAGTATGTGTATCAACTCCGTTGAATACAGCAAGAATATTGTAGTTATCTCTGATCACCTTTGGTATTTGAGTGTACCGTTGATTGACATATATCACGTCAGTGCTTTTGTGTCTGACTCGGGAAAATATCCTAGCAGGATTCTTTTGATTGTCTAACATGATATCATCATATACGACTAAATTGTTAATATCGCCATCGATATCATCAATGATCGGTGCTTCATCGATATCGGTTATAAACTCAATAATACCCTCGCCGGATTCTTCTACCGCGCTGTCGTTCAAATCTGTTAACGCATTGTAACATCGCTGATCATCAAGACTTGGAGCTATCAAATACAACTTGTCCCATTTCATCCATCTCGTTATCAAATTTAGTAGCAGTTGTGTTTTGCCACTTCCAGATGGTCCGATTATAATCATTCTAATTTTATTCGGCAACATCGCATGGTGTTTAATAGGTTCTCGTCGTCGGGTAGCTGAATAATCAATTAACATTCATGTTATTATATATAAATTATGGATCTATATTGAGTGAAGTGTAAGGCGCGTACTGGCCCAGATGACTTGACCCCTATTACAACTAAAAATAACCGATCAGCACTTTCCGGTAAATGCGTACAATGTAGTACAAAAAAGTTTAGATTTGTTTCCCTTGATAAATCAAAGGATTTTAAAAAAAACGAGGAGGTGATATTGCAGCCAACCTAGCTAAACTCCCAGGAACACCATGGGCAAAGTATCCAGGAGAAAAATACCTTCCAGGATATAGTTATTGTTGACCCGGAACTAGACTCGACATCCGACTTGATGATCAAAATCAACCTCGACCGGGCAAAAACAATAACCGATATTTATAAAGCGTGTCATGCTCATGATGTTGCTTATAAAAACAGCAATCTGCAACACAGACATCTCGCAGATGTGAAATTGGTTCATGCGTTGAATTATATCACTGATAAATCCTTCAAAGAAAAATTGGCTTCATAGCTAGTAAAATCGGCAATGAAAGGTAAATTGATGTTAGGCGCTGGTAATTAATATCAACAAGGAATCTATTTATTATTCTCCTATAGGATACTGGAGGGGTAAAGCAGCAATTGGTAAACTCGCTAGCGCCGCGAAGGTGAAATATACCACTGCTGTTAATTGGTTATCCAAACAGGCGATATGGCAAATTTATCTACCACCGCCTAAACAAATTAACTACTCGCATTTTGATGTGACCGTTGCTAATGAAGTTCATCAGTCTGATATATTATTTCTGCCGCATGATGGTGTTTACAAATACGCGCTAACCGTAGTTGATATTGCGAGTCGATACAAACAAGCAGAGCCGTTAAAAACAAAATCATCAACTGAAGTTGCTTCTGCATTTGAAAAGATTTATCGAAGGGGTCCTCTGCATTGGCCAAATCTATCACAGGTTGATCCTGGAAAAGAATTTCAGGGCGTAGTTTTATCAATAATGAAGCATCATGATGTCACCATCAGACGAGGGCATACTGCACAACATCGCGTTTAAATAAACTGTTTTATATCGACATATTGAATTAGAACACGGTGGTGCGATAGATAGTTCTGATATCTGATTGCATTTCAAGTAATTATCTTCAATCGTAACATCTGCTGATTTGGAATAATCATGCGGTATTTCCCGCTTAATTCTCCAACACCCTCAACTCTCTTCACAATTAGTGAATTCAGCCACTGCGTTGCTGTGTTTTATGTCTATGTAAAATGAATCAGTGGCGACTTTAACTGCGGTGTCAGGAAATCTATTTAGCATCGACAATAAATTAATAGAAGCATAAGCCAGCATAGATTCCCTCAAGTGTGTATACTGAAGACTGTATCCATCGATGTAAGTAACAATTGTACCCAATTTGGTTCCATCGGACAAGAAAGCGTCTTGACGATTTAGATATATACCTTTACTCGTTACATCCGCGATTATAAAATCGTATTCAACGCTATCTATAATCAACCGTGAAGAATATCGTTTATTGTCGTATTTTCCACCCCGAGTAAATTTACCGATTATTCTTCTACCGAGATCTTTTGCGTCTTGTTTTCTAATTTCAAATAGCTGTTTGGACCATTTCACGATGTATTCTTCGTCGAGATCGGGAAATTGTTTTCGTTGTTCGCTGATTATACTATCTAGATCAGGTTCTGGTAACTAAACTTCAGTCTGTGCTCGATATAATACAATTGCTTCACTGACAATCAACGATATCAGCATGCCACAATCAATCATATATCGTAATAGCACTATTGGCATCCAGTATTTTTCAGAGATGTGTCTACCAAGCCTAACATAACAGCACGGATGAAGTCCTGTAGCCAATTCAAATGATACCACACGATCGAATCCGGTTAAATCATAATCAGGCAACGGTCCATTAATAGCAGCACGGGCCATCTCGTGTGTGGGATATCCGAATCGCTTGAAGTACTTAGCGGTTTATCCATACCCGAGAAAACTCGCCGTATAACACGCTACCATATCAACTGAAATAATAGTTTCACGGTCGTATTTTGTATTCCATAATCCACCGTGGTTAAATTCTATACAACTTGATTTGATGTCTGTGAGAAACACCTCGCATTGGTTTCCACGAGTTTCTCTTTCTCGCAAAATGAGCCGCAATCGACGGAATTTTAAAACAGTTTCTTAATAATTGTTCGTCGTCGAAACTCTTCGGGAAACTACTAGCTAGTTTTTTCATTGCCTGTTGGAGGGTTTCAGTGCGGTATGATTCTCCATTGGGTCTTACAAATTGATCGAATCCACCCTCGGGGTTTTCAGCGAGGTGAAGTAACTACACTGACACGGGATCGTTTTTACTCAACTGGTAAATAAAATAAAATGGTTTCTCTTCAGTGATTTCCTCGGGTATATATTTTACGGTTTTATCCCGTGGAAATATTGTTACTGCAGGTGTCCATGCGTGTTCGTTATGATCAATAATTTTGATTGGAGCTCCTTGTGATTTATATTTCGGTTCTTATAATATCTCGCCGGTTATCGTCGCTACGGTTATTGGGAATCTTAATGATGTTTCTAATTTAGCTATATCCTGGATCGTTGCTCCGTTCTTCCTAACTGTTCAATCCCATTCATTTATTTTTTTACGTCTTAGATCAGTCAATTTGTTACCCCGGGATGAATTTGTGAAGTGATCTAATATTCGTTCTGCTACACAATTCATTCTTGACGACAGTTTCATTGGTGCTAGTTTTCCAATACTCGGTTTATCATTTACCGGATATATCCCATAAACAACTGCTGTTACAGGATAATATCTCTCGTAATACGGTTTGTCAATTCCAGTCAGAATTCCTGGTTTGGAATCTTGACTCACAACGACGGGTTCTTTATCCATCAAGATGAGTTCAAATTCATCCCTGATAATCCAATCTCCAGTGTCTGTACGGATAATGAATTTTATTCTAAAAAAATACCTTTTCCGCGTAAGATGTGAGATTATCTTGGCTGCGTTTTCATCATTCATGGTAGCATCAACGATACCATCAATTCGAAATGTTGACCAACAGTGAGATGCTCCATCACGCTTGAATTCATTAAAAAAATCACGAATTCTACTTATCATGGTTATATCACGAATTTTACCCTTTGGTGTATCAGAGACTCTATCGAGATTGAATTTAGCATTTTTCCAAGGTGTAATTTTCGATAATGTCTCGAACTCCTTCATGCTATAATTAAGTCAAGTATTTAAATAGAGAATTTATTGTATAATGAATCATTGCAAATGGCTTATGATTGGATCAGTAACCCCGTGTAACAAATCATGCAGAAAGGAGTTCTGTGGGTATCATATGCAAAGCGTTCGCAACGGGAGTCTTGGCCCGCTACCCTGCTTACGATGTGGGGTAGGGTTTAGAGGAATATCACAATATGTCTCGGTTGTGGTGGTAAACGATACAGAGAGCTGAAGCGTTATTATGATAATAGAAATAAAAACTCCATCAAAGATTCCACTAAGAATTTCATCAATGACTCTACTTCTGACTGTGTCAGCGTCCTTGACTTTGTCAAGAACAAAATCATAAGAACTCCTCAAGATTACATCAATAGATTTCCAAATGTAACAATTCAACCAAATAATTAATTAGACAAACAATAGTATAGTATATAAATGAACCAAGAATTCAGACTGTATCTCGTGATTGCAAACTATGAAGCGTCCCTTGATGGGATGGTATTATCAGAAACCGTAGACTGAAGAAGCCAGTTGGGTGGGATAATGGTGTGGGGTATTTGATGTTTAGTGTTGGAAAGAAGAAATATTACTGTCACAGATTCGTCATCGAGGTGTTTAATGGATTGATCAAGGATGGTCTTGTTATCGATCACATTGATTCCATTCCACATAATAACAAATTGGATAATCTAGAAGCTGTTACACAGAGTGAGAATTGAAAACGAGGATTAACTGGTACTTATACATCAATTAGGAAAAGACATATAAAATCCTTTAATACAGCAACTAACGAAGAAATTATAGTCCAATCTATTTATGAAGCCGGTAGATATTTTGATATTTGTAGTGCCTCAATACGAACCGTTGCAGAGAATATAACCAAGACAGCGATTTCCAAAAGAAATGTACAAAAAATTCAAATTATTTACGTATAAAATCCATTTATTACCATTCTATATAACACCAAAGAGAGATACCTCGTTTAGGTGTGTTTACGGCCTGTAAAAGAGTTATCTCCCTTAGATTTTGTCACCTCGTTGATGGGTTATCTCCCTTAGATTGTGATTCAACGGATATAATTATTATCTATTTTGTAAGGAAACGAATCAAATCCGCAGTGTTTACAAACAATTGTATTCTTTGTTTTGTGTTTTAGTCAATATTTGGTCTCATTTAAATACTGTGAAACATCATTGACAAGTATTCAAGGAAATAAAATAACACACCCTGTGGATTGACGCTGCTGTATTAGTCACCTTATATACCATATGAAAGGTATTAATTAAGCTTTAGGCTTTCAAAAGCCAATCCGACCGATCAAAACTAATCCACGCCATTGACACGGGCGCGGTTGTCTTTTGTCAATCATGCAACCGGGTTGATTTCATGGGTTGCTTTTGATTGGTCGGATTGCCGTAGAAAATCCACCGCGTCGTTTCATATCTGTATCGTCTAGTGCTGTCCCATCATTGTATCATATATCATCCTTAATTAAGTTAATTAAGTACATGTAGTGATATCCCCATGCGTATCTTCTGGGCGGTCTAATATGGCGTTTGTTACGTTAGGCCTCCCGCCGAAGATTTATGTTTCGGGTCCCTTTTGGGCTTACTTGGATGTGAAGGCAACCAAGGAGTTCTAAAGATGTGTTGTCGTATATGTAACATCTGGGTCTCTTTCACGTTATTTGACGCGAAAGGGGTTTCCAAATGGGGTTTTCATGTATGTGCTGAACTTAATTAAGTAACCTCTGGGAGTCTCCGATGAAATCACACCTGATGCGCCCAAATGGGGTTCATCGGATAATATCTCTGAACGTGCTAAGATGACAAACACTTTATCACGGACAGGGTTCACATATCTTTGTATAGAGTTGTATAATATTTCTGAACGTGCTAAGATGACAAACACCTTATCACGGACTGGGTTCACATATCATTGTATATAATTGTATACAAATATCTCTGGACGTGCTGAGATGACAAACACCTTATCACGGACTGAGTTTATTTTTGAAAAATGAATTAGAAATATATATAATTATATAATATGAATTTTGAAAATATGAATAGGATTATATCCGAAATTTAAAATTCAAAAGCCAAGATATTAAATTGTCAGATGGTTTAAATTGTGATCAAATTATTTCAGATTTTCAAGATATTGAATATGGTATTATAACTAAAAAAGACATGCTACCAAAGAAGTATGCGCTGTTAAAAAAAAATCCAGAATTCTATTCGGGACTCTCTTGCATTTCCCAGTGACGTAAGTGTGTTTGTCCCGTTATTTACTATCGTAGAGGGAATACGAAAAGAATTGGGCCGAGATTATGAATTGAAAAAGGAGGTTAATTCGAACATTAGAAATATACGGGCGTTAATTAAAGAAAATGAAATAACCCAGCTGGATACAACTAACAATTTGACAGTGTAGCGCGTTAGTATAAATACAATGGTGTATATAATTGATCAAACAACACGGAAATAAATTAACTGAAAAAAAAATTTTCTATTTGTTAATTCCTGAAATACTTTTTTTGGGGTCATTTTTTGACTGATTTTACTGATTTTAGTCGTTTTTTGACTGATTTTAGGTGGTCTTATTCGGGTCAAATGGTCGATTGTCTCTAAATGAATCAATTAGAGGTTTTCTGATTAAAAATCAATTTTGCTGTTTTTTAACTAAAAAATTCACAAAAATGACCAAAAACGACCACAAAACGACAAAAACGACCAAAAATGACTGTTGGTGTCAGTCGGGTCAAATGGCCGATTCTCTCTAAATGCATCAATTAGAGGTTTTCTTGTTAGTGTGACTTCGTCATATATTTAGAATGAAATCTCTGGAAAAATTTTGATTTTCAAAATCAAATTAAAAATTGCTTTACTGTTTCAATAATAACAAACGAAGCATTAACGACTAAACTAGCGAGAGAAAGATTGGTCGCGATTAGAAAATATATTCCCGTGCGTGATTCCGTACGTGAAAAACTTCAAACTCGACAGAGTCTTCAGACCAATTTTACTGTAGGAAGTGAAGAATTGTTTAGACTGATTTCTACGGCAACGAAGGGGGTAATATCAGCCACTGAGCGTGCTATATACGGAGA
The DNA here is from genome assembly GCA_030141615.1 of Unio pictorum. Classification (NCBI taxonomy): domain Eukaryota; kingdom Metazoa; phylum Mollusca; class Bivalvia; order Unionida; family Unionidae; genus Unio; species Unio pictorum. The sequence goes on along the minus strand of JARLTB010000005.1, from coordinate 2,202,655 downwards.
TGTCCCTGAAACGGGAACAAGAAAAGAAGAGCCTCTTCTTCCTGTGCTTGAAAAAATAGCAGAGCGATCTAAATAAGCAAAAAAATCTTTAAAAACACTTCCTGGTGATATAATAACCGCAACAATACAACAAAAACAACGAGAACGAGAACAACAAGAACAATAAGAACGAGAACTTCTTGAAGAACTTGAAGAAGAACTTGCTAGAAGACCACTGCTCATCGCACCACCTGAACCTCAACAAAAAGAAAAGGGTAAAAAAGAAAGAGTTTAATTCAAAGATAAATTTTTTCCGGATAAACTCGATGAATTAAAAAATAAAAGATTTTCCAGTATAGAAGAAATGGCTAAATTCGTCGTTGATAGTTTTAATCACAAACAACAATATCTCGGCGACTATTATAAAACCGTAGACAAGAAAACGTGGAAAGATGGATTATTTCGTGTGTTTACAAAAACAGAACAAATAAGAGATAAGGATGAAAATGATATATATATATATATATATATATATATATATATATATATATATATATATATATATATATATAAGGATTATATCAAAGCAATAGAAAAAATTGAAACAAAAACAGAAGATGATCCTGGATTTCTTCATTTACCACAACAATCAAAACTTCTTGATATAACACAAGGTGCAACTGGTATCACTGGCGAAAAAGAACAATCAGGACATGGATATTCCAGTAGTTCAAGAGGGATTTCAGGTAGTAGTCTTATTCAATGCCCTGGAAATATTCTCAGCGATATAACACGATTAGAAGTTCTCATCGGAGGAAAACAAGCTGGAAATAACTCACCGGAAATAATTAATGAAGCAGCTGATATCTGCAGGCGGTTATTTCAAGGCAGTATCATGGATATCAAAACATACCGAGATTTCATTGACGAGTTAGTGGAAAATCCTACGGCTGGTTATCACAGCGACTGAAAATCCTACGGATTTTTCATCTGATGACGAAGTCATTGCATTAGATAAATATTCATTTAGAAAACACTAGTGTTTTTATAGTAAGAATGATCATACACTACAACCATGATAAATCAACCAGCGTCTATGTAGTAAACTCACGGTTTCCAGTTTATAGCGTGTACTATGGTGATGGTTTCGGTGATACAATTGCAGGGTTATTTGCAAGAATAACTCCAAACGTAGCGCCGCTACTAAAACAATTATCAATGAAAGCCATTGATGTTATTCGTGATAAGGGTATTATCGCTGTTGGAGATCTTGCTGGGAAAGCGTTTCCAGCCGCGAAGGATAAATCAACAGCGCTAGTTCGACGGCGAAAGAAACCACTATTGACGACTCCGTCGTTACCGTTACCATCTATAGCGGAAATGCCCGCGAAAGGTAGTAGAATAATAAATAACGCAGTGGATCAGAAATTAGCGTCGCTTGTGACTAATGCCCAAGATAACATAACCGCAAATATGATAGCGGGAAGTGGCTTAAAAAAACCACGACAACGACAAAGTCGTCGTCGATGATTTAGACGCTGATAAATATAATAAAATGTTCAAACGATCACCTGATCCAGCGTTTGATATGGAAGCCCCAGTGCTCAAGGATAATTCCGTACGTGATTATCAATTGTATGCCTATCACGCAATACAATCAGATCTTCGATCAAGAATCGAACTTCAAGTTCATGATACCAGCAAATACTTTCTACCGTGTGAAGCGTTTATTGAAGTAGAGGGAGAACTTGTAACAGATGTTGCACTTAATACACTATACGCAGATGACCCAAATGTCAGAGTGGGTTTTGTCAATAATGGTATCATGGCGTTATTTAGTAGCGCTAGATGTCTCATTGATGGAGAAGAAATTGAAACAATTGAGAACGATGTTGATGTTGCTACAACTATAATAGGGTTAGCAAGATATTCTGACGATTATACAAGATCGGCAGGTCCATCTATGATGTTCGATAAGGATATTACTGATCACGCTGATCACTTCCCACATATTATAATACGGACAGCGGCGGCTACTGCAGAAGCCCCACCAGCTAACTCTACTGAACACAGAGCTAGACCAGGAGCTGCGTTTGATATTATACATGTTAATGCAGAATACAATTTAGGATATGCAACACTCAAAACAATGCTACAATGAGAGAGTCGACGATTCTCATGCGCGATTCCACTGCATCATATATTTGGATTCTGCAGAAATGTCCGAAAAGTCATCTATGGAGCAAAGCATACGGTAGTACTCGTGCGAAAGGGTACTGATAATGATGCAATTTGGCGAGGTGCTGGTGTTGCTGCCGGTAAATTTAAATTATCAAAACTATCAATGTGGATGCCAGTGTTGACTCCATCAATCACCACGGAGAAGCGATTACTATCATTTATGGAACAAGGAGGAAAATCGTTGTTAAGTTGGTTATCGGTGTCTACAGATACTATAGATTCTAATATCAATGATACATTTACATGGCACCTGGCAGCGCGACAAGGTGTTTGAAGTCAGCGTCATATATTTGTTGCGCTACAGGATAGAACGCGATTAGACAATCAAGAACGTAGTCATATGATATTTGATAAATTAGGTGTTAAAGAAGTCTCGCTGAGAATAAACGGCCAACAGGAACCATCCGAGGATATACAACTTGATTACAACAACAATCATATTGCACGCGTGTGTCATCGTCTGTTGACATATATAGCGCGCGATCAAAACGTTGATACAGGTCTACAAATATCACAATATGATTTTAAAAATCTAAATCCGATTTATTACTTTTTGCTGGAACATCTTGATTTAAAAAGACAATCTGTCGTTGATATACACTTTAGAGCTCGTATAGATCGTGGTGGTATTGCAAATTATAGAGCGGTTGCTGTCATTCTCAGCGATGAATCAATGCTACTCGAAGGTGTTGGCGGAAGAATGAGAGTGGTAGATGCGCCAGTAGAAAACATGTAACTGAAAATCCTTCGGATTTTTCCATTAGAATCAATATGTTTTTGTATAATGTCATATAGTCATATTAGTGTTACGTTAACTCCCGGTCAACTCAAGGAATTGCAATCGGAATCAGCTAAAAATGCGGAACCACAATAACACTGAAACCCAATCAGATGACTGGCGGGGCGAATAAATTATTGGTGACAAATCGTCAAGTAAAACACTTCAATGATACGTTCAAAGATAAAAAAGGCGTTCAGATCACTCTCTCTGCGGCTGCTATTAAAAATATGATAAAATCAGGTGGTATATTTAAATTGTTAGCTGCATTACCAGCGTTAATTGCGGCAGCGACCCCAGCGGTGGCTAAAGCGGCGGCGTTATGAGCTGTTGGTACCGCGGCAGGGATGGCATTAGAAAAAGCAACTGGGAGCGGGTATAAAAAAAGGGAAAGTGTCTAAGACTACCAGGAACCCCGTATTCATGGAACCCACTGGGTTGCATACGCGATTGATCCACGTGCAATTGTTTATTTCGATTCATATGGATTAGCGCCGCCTAAAGAATTTAACCGCTATATAAACCGCTTAAAAACTCCTCGTTGGTATTCTACGCTACCCATACAACAAATGAATGATCAACCAATATGCGGTAACGAAGTATTAAATGTCCTCAACGCTATTTCAACATCTGAAAAACCACCTCATGTTGTTGTAAATGAATACACTAGTAATCGCTTTTTAGAGAGAGATTATATAGAATAACATGATTGATATTTGGGGGAGATCTTTATCAGCGCTGAAGAAACCTGGACCTGATGGCGTTGCAACCGGTGATATAAAAAAATAATAAAAGATGAAATAGCTGAGACGTTGAACCTAGCAAGTGTTGATCCCGATGAAATAGTTGTATTTCAAGATCGTCAGGGTAATTTGAAAGCGAGTAATGTTTCCCTTGATGATATATTAGTTAAACAACGCGGTGTAACCGAGAATACCGTTGCGTTATTTTCGGATCAGGGTAAACTCAAACCCGGTATACTCGTTTCGACTATTACAGATAGATTAAAAATTCTCAACGATGAGTTAAAATTCATACAAAGATTTTTTGGTGATTCAGCAACAACATCACCGAAGCTCACAGAAATAAAATCTTCTATGCTGGAACTAGCAACACTTCAACCTAAAATTGAAGAATACGGAGAACAGTTTTCAGTTTTTCGTAAAAATATTATTGATAAATTTATTGGAACCACGCTGGATAAAATTGAAATAAAACTCCCGGATATTAAAAAATCCATCGATGAGACGAAAAACTTCATCGAGGCAACCAAAAATGATTTTTCAAGGATGCTAACAAATATTGAAAAAACAAAAATTCCTCATGAGAAAACCAACAACGTAGTATACACGATCCAACACGGATCATTTACGTGGACTCCTACAGACAATATACTAAGTATCACTGCATCCGTCAAAGGTATTTATCGATTAACACTAGTAACACCGACTCAGTTTAATATATCATCGTCGAGATCATCTGGGGTCAATAATACGATATCAACAATCATCGACAAGGATACAACTGAACAGTTCACGATAACAACGAATGATAATAATCTAGCTAGGGTTTCAACAATGTGGTATGTGGAATTCGTAGCGGATTTAAGTAAACAATTAAACTGAAAATCTTTTATTTTTACTAGCGGTTTCAATTGAAATCATAAACGATTTGAGAATAAAATGACGTCAGCAACGGTACCTTCGGTATCTCAATATCGCTATGATCAGGCCAGAGAATTTTAAATGAAACTCAAAGCGTTCACCGAGGAGTATCAAATAAAAATAAAGAAATACCGACGAAGAATCACCGTAGTTGATGTTACCATGTACTCGGTGTCAGGCGTTCTCGCTGGCGCCGGAATAATACTCGCATCGGTTACAATGATTGCCCCGGTCGTAGTTCCAATTTGCATTTCTGCGGCGACTACAATCGCGGGTATATCAACCGGGATAACAAAAAAAAATATCATCATGCAGCCAGAGTAAACTGCAAGATTACTTAATTAAATTTCATGTTGTATCAACCGCGTGCTCGCAATTATCCTCGATGATATCGTCGTCGCTCGATGATACATTAATATCAGATAATGAGTTCTCAGCGATGGTATTTATGATTCCGCGATGTCAAAATTAGAAATACAATATAATAACGATGACAACACCGCAGATATAGTGGAGAACACAAACCCAGTATAAACCAGCATGATCTCAATAACCTCAACCAATCCTGAATTCAGTGTGAATTTCCCTACTCCGATTCCCGTGAAGGAGATCGCGTTAGCAAAGTTACGAGTATACCATAGTTGGCCTAATATCAGATCGGTAGCATTTGGCGGTCAACAACCGAATAATTCTTTAGTGTTCGTGAATAAAAATCGTGAAGACGGGACTCCAGACTGGAACGTTGCTTCGATACCATCTGGCTCATACCAAATCGGACAAATCAATGATGAATTTCAGCGTAGAATAAAATCTATTACTGGAGCAGAATCAAAAATCGCTATAACGGTTCATGAGCCGACGTTATCATCCGCGATCGAGATAAACTCACATAATTATGTCGTAGATATCTATAACAGCTCGATAAGGACAATACTAGGATGGCCTGAAATACCACCTCGATAGGTTAATATACCACCTGAACCACAAAAATCCGATTATGTCACCGACAGGATAAAACCCGATAATCCAGTAAAAGTTATAAAGATTACGACAACCCTCTAAGATTTTTTGGTATTCTAATCCAAGGAACAACAGGATATAATATACCCGACTACACTAAAATTACTGAAAATTTCACGGCGATGAATAATGATTTTTCATTGTTGTTAATATCTCTTAAATCCGGCACTCTCACCCGAGATGAATTTATCAGCGTTGCAGAAACATGTAACAAAATCATAGATGATATGGAAACATTTAATTTACAAATTATTCAAGTGATATTAAAGGCAAATTATCCTAAAACAAAAATCGACTTTGCAACAAAATATAATATCCGCGTAGAAGATATTCCCATGCTAAAACTACATGGATATAATGTCCCGGTGATAAAAAAAATCTCTCAATGATGCCATCGATGAAGGTTTAAAAAAAATCCATGACGCATGGAAAAAATTAACAGAAAAAAAACAACTGTACTGAGATATAATAACGACCCAGATGGTGGTGGTAGCCATATCGCTCCTCAAAATGTAAATATATCCTCGGTGATTGCGCTAAATTTAGTATGTGATGTTATCGAAGGAAGCTATCAAATAAATCTCGAGCGATCAAATCAAGCTCAGCAGGGATATATTGTATATTCTTTTGCACCAACAGCTCCTCCAGGATTTCTAATCGTTGAGGACCCAATTAATCCAGTCTACATGCGATGTCATAATGATTCACTGACGAGAATTAATTTCAGACTCACTTTGTCGGTATTTCATTATTCATGACATATAGGTACAAGTATTATTCATGACGTTAGGCACAAGTATTATTCATGATATATAAGTACAAGTATTATTCATGACATATAAGTACAAGTATTATTCATGACATATAGGTACAATTATTATTCATGACATATAAGTACAAATATTATTTATAGAACATATAAGTACAAGTATTATTCATGACATATAGGTACAAGTCTTATTCATGACGTATAGGTACAAATATTATTCATGACATATAAGTTCAAGTATTATTTATAGAACATATAAGTACAAGTATTATTCATGACATATAGGTACAAGTATTATTCATGACATATAGGTACAATTATTATTCATGACATATAAGTTCAAGTATTATTTATAGAACATATAAGTACAATTATTATTCATGACATGTAAGTACAAGTATTATTCATGACATATAAGTACAAGTATTATTCATGACATATAGGTACAATTATTATTCATGACATATTAGTACAAGTATTATTTATAGAACATATAAGTAAAAGTATTATTCATGGCATAAGTACAAGTATTATTCATGACATACAGGTGCAAGTATTATTCATGACATAAGTACAAGTATTATTCATGACATATAGGTACAATTATTATTCATGACATATAAGTACAATTATTATTCATGACATATAAGTACAATTATTATTCATGACATATAAGTACAAGTATTATTCATGACATATAGGTACAAGTATTATTCATGACATAAGTACAAGTATTATTCATGACATATAGGTACAAGTATTATTCATGACATATAGGTACAAGTATTATTCATGACATATAGGTACAAATATTATGTATTGCCATGTAGTTACAGCTATTGCAGGTATTATGTACAAATATATAGGTACCTGCATTCTTCATAGGCAGCCAATAAATACAAGTAAAAGTCATCTGGTGAACTGCGACATCAGCCATTAAATTAAAGTAAAAACCATAGGGTGAGCTGCGAGTTCTATGTACAAATTAAATTGTTAAATAATCAAATATTTTTGATACCAGAAGGCAAACAACGAGGATTAGTTCCAAGAAACTGATTTCATCATCTACTTCAAAAGGTGTTTATTAGTATTATTATTAGTAATAGTAGTAATAGGAGTAGTAGTTATAGTAGTAATAGTAGTATGAGCTACTGATATTTTGTTTTTTAACAGTCTGAGATTGAAACAATGCCTGCTATCAAAGAAAATGAAGTATGAAGATAGTTAAAATTTTAAATTAGGTCTAATTAAGATCATTTTATATCAAAAATACTCAAAACACAAATTTGCTTACATTATATCTTCTGATATTTTATGTTAATTATTTCGGTGCTTGAGAACTTAAAGTACTTTACAAAGGTGTTTATTGATCTTTGTGTATATTATTGCATTGTAATTACAGCATATATTAAGCGTAGTTGTTTGACACTGTAATTTTCACTGTGTCTGTAATTACATGTTGTCTTTAAGGTGTTGATAATACCATTGTTCTATTATTTTATTTTTCTGAATAAAATGAGTTGAAGATGGGGAATAATTTACTATTTTTAATTTTAGCATGTCCTTTAATTTTAAAATGCTCTTTAATTTTAGCATGCTCTTTAATTTTAAAATGTTCTTTAATTTTAGCAAACTCTTTAGTTTTAGAAATGCCCTTTAATTTTAGCAAGCTCTTTAATTTTAGCATGCTCTTTAATTTTAGCATGCTTTCTAATTTTAGAATGCCCTTTAAATTTATCATGCCCTTTAAGTTTAAAATGTTCTTTAATTTTAGCATGCTCTTTAATTTTAGCAAGCTCTTTAATTTTAGCATGCTCTTTAGTTTTAGAAATGCCCTTTAATTTTATCATGCCCTTTAAGTTTAAAATGTTCTTTAATTTTAGCATGCTCTTTAATTTTAGCAAGCTCTTTAATTTTAGCATGCACTTTAGTTTTTGAAATGCCCTTTAATTTTAGCAAGCTCTTTAATTTTATCATGCTCTTTAATTTTAACATGCTTTTTAATTATTTTAGAATGCTCTTTAAATTTAGCATGCTCTTTAATTTTAACATGCTCTTTAATTTTAGAATGCCCTTTAAATTTAGCATGAACTTTAATTTTAAAATGGCCTTTTAAATTTAGCATGCTCTTTACTTTTAGCATGCTTTTAATTTTAGAAATGCTCTTTAATTTTAGCATGCTCTTAAATTTTAGCATGCTTTTTAATGTTAAAATGGCCTTTTAATTTTAGCATGCTCTTTAATTTTAGCATGCCTGTTAAATTTTAGCATGCTCTTTAAATTTAGCATGCCCTTTAATTTTAGATTGCTTTTTAATTTTAGAATGCCCTTTAAATTTTAGCATGCCCTTTAATTTTAGGATGATCTTTAATTTTAGCATGCCCTTTAATTTTAGCATGCTTTTTAATTTTAGCATCTTCTTTATTTTGAAAATGCCCTTTATATCCCTCTTTTAATGTCATTACTTTTTTCCTTACAAGCAGTAGGCAGAGAGCTTGAAGTAAAGGGAGGTGCAAATGTGGCAGCAATTGCAGGAGGTATTGGTGCTGCTGTGGTGGTAGTTGTTATTCTTGTGGCTCTCTTTTTTATATGGAGAAGAAAGGCATCTATGCTGAAGAATTCAAGTGGTATGTTTTCAGGGTATATTTGCATGTTTTGCTTATCCTTTGCCTAAAGTTTAGAAGCAGTTAAAATATCTTCAACGTGAATCTAATCTTGTTTCACAAGTATAATGCATGTTTCTACATTGTTATGTCAACATTAGAATTTAACATCATTTCACAAGTATTAATTAGGGTTATACCTTTTGCTATCAGTGTTAGACTTTAAAATCACTTTGTAAGATTTGGCTTATAATATTTTTTTTTTCATGTTCAATGCTTGGAGCTATAAATGTCATATATGGAATTATTGAATAGATTCATATAGCAATGGTTTTATTTTCTGGAGTTTGATGCCATTTTTCAAAACAAGATAGACTGTAGATGGTGTCCAGTTTATTTGGTGGAGGACAAACCTGGGAAATTATTGGAAGATCCATCAACTCAAGGAAAGCTACTGACAGACTTTCTGACATACCTGCAATTGGCAGAATCAAGACTTGAACTGTTTTGGAAAGAGATGATTTGCAAAAACAATCGTCTTAAATCTCCTGGCCACCTGAGGTCCTAAGAAGATAATAAGAATTTATCAATGAAAATAAGAGTTGATCAATGAACAAGTTTTATCACTAAGGACCTTGTTGTAGTATGTACATCTATCCACTTCATTTTACACATGATGTTTTGAGGAGTTACTCTGGATAAAATGTCTTTGCAATATTTCATCTTATTCTTACATAAATTATTTAATATATATATATATATATATATATATATATATATATATATATATATATATATATATATATATATATTTTGAATGGCACTGACGTTTAACAAACAAAAAAAGCTTCACTTATCAACATACTTGTTCTTCAGGCTTTTAAAATGGAGGAATTTAATAGAAGTATAAATAAATAAGGATGGAGAAATATTTTTAAACTATGCTTTTAATCCCAGTCTGATTAGTAATTTTAATATTTTAATCGGATTTCAGGTTTTGTTTAAAAACAAGGCATGAGCCTGAAAAATGTGTCATGAATAAACTCGTTAAAGGCCATTATATATAATAATAATGTGTCATGAATAAACTCGTTAAAGGCCATTATATATAATAATAATGTGTCATGAATAAACTTGTTAAAGGCCATTATATATAATAAAAATGTGTCATGAATAAACTCGTTAAAGGCCATTATATATAATAATAATGTGTCATGAATAAACTCGTTAAAGGCCATTACATATAATTTTAAAACTGATTCACTTAAGTTGAAATCACACTGGATAAAGGTAAATATTGCAATGTCTTTTATAATGATACAATAGATAAAGGTAAATGTTGCAATGTCTTTTATAATGATACAATAGATAAAGGTAAATATTGTAATGTCATTTATAATGGTACCATAAAAACTTTTACAGCATACTGTCTGTTAATAGTAATGACTACACTTACTAGTCATGGAATAATTGATGAAACAATCCTTCTGTCCTATACTGTTATAATTTCCAATTTTAATATTTGCTTGTGAAAAAATATTTTATTAAAAATTGACTTTGATTTCCTAACCTTTAATTATAAAAACTTATTAATACAAGTATCATGAATGAAGACAATCTGACTTATCTACATCAATCAAGGTATATAACTCCTAATCAATTAGTACCACCAATCACATAAATTACTTTACATCAATCAAGGTAAACAACTCCTGATCAGTCAGTACCACGAATCACATTAATTACTTTACATCAATCAAGGTATATAACTCCTAATCAATTAGTACTATCAATCACATTGAAATTACATTGGTATTTATTAACTGTCATAAATTGCCCTAGGTCAACTGATGGTCAGTGTATGTGTGTGTTTATGCGTACGATTATGGTCAATTGAAGGGCAAATTGCAGTGATTTTTTTTTTATCAATTTAAAATGAAATATTTATACAAATATTATATGGTATGTTGGCTTGATAAAAGATAATGAAATATAAGTTAAGCTAGTTTCTAACCAATTATACTATTTATTTTTTAGATGAAGGTTTCAGCAACAGTGTTCAAGGGAGGTAAGTCATCTTTTTCCTCTCTGTATTATAGAGGCTTTGGTGGCTGAGTAAGTGCTTAACCTACGATTAGTGATGCGTGAATTTAGCATGGTTGCAGACCAGTATCACCCCGTAGCTTGAACTCAACAAATATGACAGTATGACATTAATGAAGGGTCTCCATCCCTACACAGTTTTTCCTCCTAGACTAGTATGCCGGTTTTCTCAACCACAGTAAAGCAGTTTATGTTACTTCCCATTTTCTATGACGATAGGTAGTTCGTGTCACAGAATTAGGCGAAAATTGAACTGATTTTTGTGCTTCTTGAATTGCAAACGAAACTCACCATTTTCTTGATTTCGTCGTACACGCATTACCTGGGGTGATTAAGTGGCGTGTAACGATTTGCATGTGCCAATTTGTAATTTACATGAAATCCGAAATACTAGTTTTACGTGGTGCACGGCAAGCTCGATGTGATTTATGTTCACCTATTGAGAGTATATAAGGCGATATATTTCTCATAATAATTACGGGAACCAAAATATCTAATCGAAGGATAGATAAGCTCGTCTTTCATTTCTCCAGCCAAAGGGGTGAGTGTTAAATTTACATTTTCGTTTTATTGTGAATTTTATTCAGATTATCATTTCGTATAATGATGCTTTTATTGCAATTAAACGTGGAATATTTGGAATTACTAGTCACTATTAGTCTTTAAATGCAATATCGTAATCTGCGGCTTAGATTATTTTTGAGACAACTATTATTAGTCTGGTTTTGTTTATTGTAGCTGTTATCGTGTTTCTGTTACCGTGTTTCTGATACCGTAGCTGTTACCGTGTTTCTGATACTGTAGCTGACAATCGCTGTTACCATAGATCTGATAATCGCTGATACCGTAGATGTCAATCTGATACCGTAGATGTCAATGTTTCTGATACCGTAGCTGCTAACGTAGTTGATACCATTTCTGATACCGTAGCTGTTAACACATCTGATACCATCTTTTGATAAACGTCTTTGATATCGTCTGATTTGTTGTGGAACATCTCTGTATAAATATCTGAATGTGATTGTGCCGTTAATTTGTGCAAACGGAATTGAAGTATCTGTCTGTGTGTCGAACTGTCTGTTCGTCAACATCTGTGTAACGTGTAAATATCCGGAAAGCTAGAAGTCCGAGTGTCGGAGCTGTCTGAGTTGTAAAACATCCGGGTCGACATCTAGGGTAGTGAGGAACCGTTGGTTCTGGTAGATGTTGTATGTTGTCTGAACGTATAACTGTGGTGGATCCGTGAAGGGAAACGTCCGATAATAGTATTGGTCAACCCTAGGTTTTCGGGGAAACTGGGAGACGATTCAACTGTTGCTGAATCGTGCGGTTATACAGGGTCGAGACACATATGTGTATTGAAATTGTAATACAATTTAATACATTGTTGTATTTGCATGCTTATGTCAGATCACAATAATATTTCAAGTGATCGCATAGATATCAATAAAAGCTAGCAACTTGATTGAATACAAGTATATGGTCGTGCTAGTTATCGCAATCCATCGTGCGATAGTATAGTTTGTCGTTTGTGTTCATTTTTCGTAATTTATACTTGCATTAATTTAACTTTCGTAAAGGATCCTTGGATCTGTGTATAATCCAAGAGATCCCTTTACATCTGAGATTCCTTTTGTATTAATATTTAATTTGTTCATGTATTGTGAATGGTTGTGAGTGTAATTGTGGGTTGAGTGCATGAATTATTGTGTTGTTACATCTGTATTTTTTCATTTATAATTTGTTACATAAATTTATATTTTTTTTCACAAATTGTGTTTGTATTGTTCATTTGATCCACCCTCCTCTCGGTAACAATTCTGTTACAATGGTGTCAGAAGTGGGATCGTTGGATTAAGTGAACTGTCAATCATTTTTGTGAAGGTATACATTTAATGTTTATATTTGAGCGTGACCTTCTGTTAAGATAATACTCTAGTTGGAGTTTATTTTTGTTTAGTTTACCTAGGTCCGTGTGTCCAGTATAAACGTGTTTAAAGTATTGGTTTGGTTATATATCTATATTCATATTACAATTGTCATGTCATCCCTTAAGGACTTGGTTGCCTTAGGCAAATAATTTGGATATGAAGGTGAAAGCTTAAGGAAATTTATTCAAGAAGAACAAGCCCGGGAAAGGGACGAAAGTGTAAGAGCAAGGGAATTAGAAAGGGAAGCCGAAGAAAGGAAAAGGGAATTACATAGGGAATTAGAAAAGGAAAAGGGGGAGGCCGAAGAAAGGAAACGGGCATTAGAAAGGGAATCTGAAGAAAGGAAATGGGCAATTGAGAAGGAAAAGATAGAATTAGAGAAGCAGGCCCAAAGGGAAAAGATAGAATTAGAGAAGCAGGCCGAAAGGGAAAAGATAGAATTAGAGAAGCAGGCCGAAAAAGACAGGATAGAGTGGGAAAGGGAAGCGGATGAAAGGCGAATAGGGTTAGAAGAAAAAGCAAAGCAACGGGATCATGAGCGTAAGGTAGAATTAGCGACATCTGGAAGAGAACACGATTCTGCCTTTAGCAAATTAAGGGGCCCCAAATTACCTCCCTTTGACGATGAAAAAGATAACATGGATAGTTATCTTCATCGGTTTGAGCGGTATGCCGAAAACCAGAAGTGGAGTCAAAATGACTGGGCATTGCATCTGAGTGCTCTATTAAAGGGTAAAGCGCTGGATGTATACTCTCGACTTCCTAGGGACGATGTGTTTAAGTACGACGTCCTAAAGGAAGCACTTCTCAAAAGGTACGAGCTTACTGAACAGGGTTTCCGTAAAAAGTTCAGGTATAGCAAACCCGATAAGGGAGAAACCTTTGGTCAGTTCACCGTCAGAATTGCGAACTATTTTGAGCGGTGGATTGAATGCGGCAAAGCGGTGAAAACGTTTGAAGGGTTGACTGATTTCTTGCTCAAAGATCAATTATTTAATACAGTTGGGCGAGAATTAGATCAATTTCTGAAGGAGAAAGTCTTCACGAACGTAAAAGATATGGCTAAGCAAGCCGATTTATTTGCCGAAGCTCATGGGGGAACCCAGAACGTGGTTTTGAAAGATTTTAAGTCTGGAAACCAGTCTGTAAGACCTATGCCTAGGGAGCCTGTAAAATCAGCTGAGGTAGAAAGGTCAGTTAGGAATCCAGTTTTTCAGCGTGTGCAATGTTTCTTGTGTAATGCATGGGGTCATGTTCAAAAAGACTGTCCTAAAAGAAAGGCACTTATACATAAGGTAGCAGTGGCTATACAAAGTAAAGGTATATCTGATAACATCGTACAGGTAGAACCTTGTATTCATTCGCTTGGCACGTGTTTATTTCCTGAAGCGCGTGTACCAACCGCGAGAGGGTTTGTCAACGGTCGAGAAGTCGTGGTATTGCGTGACACTGGTTGTACGGGCGTAGTGATCAAACGTAGTCTCGTGCAGGATAACCAAATGCTCGGGTGGGAATCCCCATGTATGTTACTTGATCAGACGATGGGTCGCATTCCCGTAGCAAGGACCACAGTACAAACACCATTCTTAACGGGAACTGTTGATGCCCTTTGTATGGACAATCCTATTTACGATCTGACGATCGGTAATGTTGAAGGTTCCCGTCTTCCAACCATGGCCGATTTTACAATACCTTTGGCCCAGGCAGTCGAAACGCGAGCGCAAACACGGCGAGAGAAAACCGCGTTTCGTAAATTAATAGTCCCTGAATCGATCTCAGGAATTTCCCGCGATGATTTCAAACAAGAGCAAGAACGTGATGAATCCATCAGAACAATTTTTGAGAAAATCACGTCCGGCGCGATTAAACATTGCAAGAGTGGAGGTAGCTCGAGATTCGTTCGCAAGAACGGATTAATTCATAGGGAGTTTAGCGCTCGGGAGGGTAAGAAGTATTGGCAAGTGGTCGTACCCCAGAGATATAGATCTCAAGTACTTAGGGTGGCGCATGAGTCAAGCATGGCAGGACACCTAGGTAAGGCTAAGACCACTAGCAGGGTAGTCGCTGAATTCTACTGGCCCGGTGTTAATGGCGATGTCACACGGTTATGTAGGTCGTGCGACGTATGTCAGAAAACCGTCTGTAAGGGAAGGGTCACAAGGGTGCCCTTAGGACAAATGCCATTAATAGATACACCGTTTAAAAGAGTGGCAGTAGATATTGTAGGACCAATACACCCGGTTACCGAAAGAAAGAATCGGTACATACTTACTCTGGTTGATTACGCAACCAGATACCCCGAAGCCGTAGCGTTACCAACTATTGAAACGGAAAGGGTAGCTGAAGCATTAGTTAATATCTTCAGTAGGGTAGGGGTGCCAGAGGAAATCCTCACTGATTGTGGTGCCCAATTCACCTCTGACCTCATGGGTGAAATAAGTAGACTGTTATCCATCAAACAGCTAAACACTACCCCATACCATCCGATGTGCAATGGACTGGTAGAGAAGTTTAATGGTACCCTGAAAAGCATGCTGCGAAAGATGTGCGCGGAACGTCCGCAAGACTGGGACCGTTATTTAAACGCTGTTCTGTTCGCGTACCGTGAAGTACCGCAGGAAAGTTTAGGGTTTTCACCTTTCGAACTGTTGTACGGTAGAACGGTTCGAGGCCCGATGCGGATACTACGCGAACTATGGACTGGTGATGTCGCGAACGAGGAAATAAAAACGACTTACCAGTACGTGTTAGATCTAAGAAACAAACTTGAGAGTACATGCCAGATGGCACGTGACAAATTGATTAAATCGGGGCGCAGATATGCCAAGTATTACAACCGCAGAGCGCGTGATAGGAAATTTCTTGTGGGAGATCAGGTGATATTGCTTCTTCCAACGAGTTCGAATAAGTTATTAGTCCAGTGGAAAGGTCCATATGAAGTTAAAGAAGTAAAAGGTGACATGGACTATAAAATTGACATGGACGGTAATGTAAAGACATTCCATGCAAATATGCTCAAGTTGTACATCAAGAGACAGAGCGACAATTTCAATAAGGGGAGTTGAAAATGTAGGCACAGACTACTTGAGTAGGGCATGATGGGAAATTTGTATGAATTTGCCCAGTAATAAAATCCAGTTTGTAGTATAACCAGTGTAAATGTTGTAAGATATCATCAGTAGTTATTTTTCTTCTATTCTGTGTTAGTTTTAAAAATGTGTACATTTTTATTCTTAGGGGGGAGGTATTGTCACAGAATTAGGCGAAAATTGAACTGATTTTTGTGCTTCTTGAATTGCAAACGAAACTCACCATTTTCTTGATTTCGTCGTACACGCATTACCTGGGGTGATTAAGTGGCGTGTAACGATTTGCATGTGCCAATTTGTAATTTACATGAAATCCGAAATACTAGTTTTACGTGGTGCACGGCAAGCTCGATGTGATTTATGTTCACCTATTGAGAGTATATAAGGCGATATATTTCTCATAATAATTACGGGAACCAAAATATCTAATCGAAGGATAGATAAGCTCGTCTTTCATTTCTCCAGCCAAAGGGGTGAGTGTTAAATTTACATTTTCGTTTTATTGTGAATTTTATTCAGATTATCATTTCGTATAATGATGCTTTTATTGCAATTAAACGTGGAATATTTGGAATTACTAGTCACTATTAGTCTTTAAATGCAATATCGTAATCTGCGGCTTAGATTATTTTTGAGACAACTATTATTAGTCTGGTTTTGTTTATTGTAGCTGTTATCGTGTTTCTGTTACCGTGTTTCTGATACCGTAGCTGTTACCGTGTTTCTGATACTGTAGCTGACAATCGCTGTTACCATAGATCTGATAATCGCTGATACCGTAGATGTCAATCTGATACCGTAGATGTCAATGTTTCTGATACCGTAGCTGCTAACGTAGTTGATACCATTTCTGATACCGTAGCTGTTAACACATCTGATACCATCTTTTGATAAACGTCTTTGATATCGTCTGATTTGTTGTGGAACATCTCTGTATAAATATCTGAATGTGATTGTGCCGTTAATTTGTGCAAACGGAATTGAAGTATCTGTCTGTGTGTCGAACTGTCTGTTCGTCAACATCTGTGTAACGTGTAAATATCCGGAAAGCTAGAAGTCCGAGTGTCGGAGCTGTCTGAGTTGTAAAACATCCGGGTCGACATCTAGGGTAGTGAGGAACCGTTGGTTCTGGTAGATGTTGTATGTTGTCTGAACGTATAACTGTGGTGGATCCGTGAAGGGAAACGTCCGATAATAGTATTGGTCAACCCTAGGTTTTCGGGGAAACTGGGAGACGATTCAACTGTTGCTGAATCGTGCGGTTATACAGGGTCGAGACACATATGTGTATTAAAATTGTAATACAATTTAATACATTGTTGTATTTGCATGCTTATGTCAGATCACAATAATATTTCAAGTGATCGCATAGATATCAATAAAAGCTAGCAACTTGATTGAATACAAGTATATGGTCGTGCTAGTTATCGCAATCCATCGTGCGATAGTATAGTTTGTCGTTTGTGTTCATTTTTCGTAATTTATACTTGCATTAATTTAACTTTCGTAAAGGATCCTTGGATCTGTGTATCATCCAAGAGATCCCTTTACATCTGAGATTCCTTTTGTATTAATATTTAATTTGTTCATGTATTGTGAATGGTTGTGAGTGTAATTGTGGGTTGAGTGCATGAATTATTGTGTTGTTACATCTGTATTTTTTCATTTATAATTTATTACATAAATTTATATTTTCTTTCACAAATTGTGTTTGTATTGTTCATTTGATCCACCCTCCTCTCGGTAACAATTCTGTTACAGTTCGGTGTAAATATAGAAAACACAGCATGCTTCAAATGCATAAACAAGTTACGGTAATGTTTTAGGCTGATCACTCCAAGTCACTTGTTGATTATGCAATAATAAACTACTAGGAGGGTTTACATACATACATACATACATACATGCATGCATGCATGCATGCATGCATGCATACATACATACATACATACATACATACATACATACATACATACATACATACATACATACATACATACATACATACATACATACATACATACATACATACATACATCAGAGTTTAATTTCCAAACTTACAAGCTTACTGTCAGAAGAGACGTACAGTGTATCTTTGTTGTCTCCCAGTACTCTGTACATTATACTAACATCAAAGTGGTATTTCCTGTACTATCTCATCTTATGCATGTCTTCTTTCAGATGACAGAACTATGATTCCATGATTCAGACATTTTCCTCTTTCAAATTTCAGGTCTAACCAAACTGCCAATTTATATGCCAACACATCATATAGTGGTGATGTTAGCAACACAGGATATGAAAGTCTGCAAGCATGTCAAACAGAAGCAAGTCCATATGAGACACTCAGCAGTGGTGATACTGAAACCAGTGGTAAAATGAAAAATAATATAAATTACAACATTTGAAATTATGATAAATTTGAAAGACTTTATCATTAGGTTCTTTTAATATATACTTACTGTAATTATGTCTGAATTATATTCACTTATACAACAGTACATAGAAAAGTTTTGTATTTTGTTCCTTTTGGTAAGCAGGATGCACTTTATTTTTTCTTCTTAAAAACAAAGCACATTAAACATTAAACTTTTAAAAACTCTTTAAAACCTAAAGTACTGCATTATATACATCTCATCAACATTAATTTAAATTCAGCTGTGTCAGTTCAGTTATGCAAGATCACATCATCACATTTTTGTATTGTGCATTTTGAGAAACAAGTAATAAATATTATTTGTATTGTACCCCATAAAATGTAGAACAAGTATTCCTATCCTGTCCCATGATGACTAGAACAATAAATATTTTTCTTATCATGTCCCATGATAACTAGAACAATGAATATTATTCTTATTGTCTTCCATAATAAATAGAACAATGAATATTAGTCTTATCATGTCCCATGATAACTAGAACAATGAATATCATTCGTATAATGTCCCATGATAACTAGAACAATGAATATTATTCTTATCATGTCCCATGATAACTTGAACAATGTATATTATTCTTATCATGTCCCATGATAACTAGAATAATGAATATTATTCTTATTGTCTTCCATAATAACTAGTACAATGAATATTATTCTTATGTAGTCCCATGATAACTAGAACAATGAATATTATTTTTATTGTCTTCCATAATAACTAAAGCAATGAATATTATTCTTATCATGTCCCATGATAACTTGAACAATGAACATTATTCTAATTGTGTCCCATGATAATTTGAACAATGAATATTATTATTATTATGTCCCATAATAACTAAAACAATCAATATTATTTTTATTGTCTTTCATAGTAACTAGAACAATGATTATTATTCTTATCATGTCCCATGATAATTAGAACAATTAATATTATTCTTATCATGTCCCATGATAACTATAACAATGAATATTATTCTTATCATGTCCCATGATAACTAGAACAATGAATATTATTATTATCATGTCCCATAATAACTAGAACAATGAATATTATTCTAATCATGTCCCATGATAACTATAACAATGAATATTATTCTTATCATGTCCCATGATAACTAGAACAATGAATATTATTCTTATCATGTCCCATGATAACTAGAACAATGAATATTATTATTATCATGTCCCATAATAACTAGAACAATGAATATTATTCTAATCATGTCCCATGATAACTAGAGCAATGAATATTATTCTTATCTTGTCCCATGATAACTAGAACAATGAATATTATTCTTATTGTCTTCCATGATAACTAGATCAATGAATATTTGTTTTGTATCTCATGATAACGAGAACAATGAACATTTTTTTTATTGTATCCCATGATAACTAGAAGAGTGAATATTATTTATATTGTATCCAATGACAACTAGAAGAAAAATAAATAACAGGTACAATTACTAATCATTGTCACACATGCATCCATTGGTATAAATCGTACCCTAATGTAAGATACAAAATACTCCTGAGGTTTAGAAGACAAAAAATGTTTTCAAATGATTTTATACTTTTATGATATTTTTCAAACTTTAATACTTTAATTTTCTTATATTTTTAGATCAAAATAAAGATTGCAGTGCATCTATGACCATCGGGTACCAGCTTAGCATCTGTCTGTCTATTTAATATGTGATCTCTCTGTTTTATATCTGTCTATCTATTTAATATGTGATCTCTCTGTTTTACTATCTGTCTATCTAACACATGATCTCTCTGTTTATCTATTTACCTTGCATTCTCTCTGTTTTTATATCTGTCTGTCTATTTAACATGTGATCTTTCTGTTGTAATATCTATCTATTTAACACCTGATATCTCTGTTTTAATATCTTTCTATCTATTTAACACGTGATCTCTCTGTTTTAATATATGTCTGTCTATTTAACATGTGATCTCTCTGTTTTTATATCTGTCTGTCTATTTAAGATGTGATCTCTATGTTTCAATATCTATCTATCTATTTAACATGTGATCTCTCTGTTTTAATAAATGCCTCACATTGATCCTAAGGATTAAATAATTTTATCTTTTTAACCTATTGTTCTTTTTGTTTCCATTTTTTACTATTCATCAACTTTCTTTAATCTCCATATATATTGATTTATCATTGATGTATATATTTTCATCCACAGTGATTACTTATTTATCTTGCACATACATACATACATACATACATACATACATACATACATACATACATACATACATACATATACATACATACATACATACATACATACATACATACATACATACATACATACATACATACATACATACACATACATACATACATACATACATACATACATACATACATACATACATACATACATACATACATACATACATACATACATACATACAACTTTCTTCCAATATATGCATTTTATGCATTATTTGACAACACAATAAAAGTACTACAGTATGTAAATGTCATGTATATTTTGTTTGAATATCAAAACACAAGTTACTGAAGTAGTGAGTATCTTTACTAAAATAGTTTCTAACTAAATTTATTTAGCATTCTTCAAGGATCCACGTGACTGGATTTTTAAAATATGATAAAGAAAAACATGGCTGTGGAATCTTGATGTGTTATTTGTTTTCCTGTATAATCAGGATTTTTTTTACGATGTTAGCAATTTTGCATGAAATTGATATTATTCATAGTATGTTCTCACAGATAACTTCAAGAACTAATTCGGTTGTTGGTTGGTTGGATTTTGTTATGGCAGCTGGGTCATTGTGTTCACATTGAGTGATGCAAACTACATTTAAACACCGGAGTGTACCAAAGTAGCCAAATGCAAGTTATTATTCAGGAAATGTTCTTGTATGTTGCTCCGAAAAGATAACATAAACTCAATCCATTATGTAAAGACAGATCTCAATCACTTGGTGTCACAAACTGCTGCATGAAAATCAATGTTTGCACTATATATATATATATATATATATATATATATATATATATATATATATATATATATATATATATATATATATATATATGGTAGTCAATGTGTTAGCTCAAAGAGAAACAAGAAAAAGACCCGTTATAAATAAAGAAAATAAAACATAATTATTTATAAAATATAAACGTTTTTTTAAAAAGATGAAAATAAATTGGACAATTAATAACAGAGTTGTATTGAACATCCATTTTCATCACATTCATGAAAAAACAGGAATGAAGTTAGAAATTATTCTGTTTTTATAATGAACATGTCATATTTTTATATTGCCCTTTTTACGTGCTTGTAATGATGAAGTTATGCTATTCAATCAAGTCATGAAATTATAGAAATATGCTGTTCATATAACAGACATGAAATAAAGGTTTTCACAAAACAAATATGAAACTGTGCATTTATACTGTTCATATAATAAAATGAAAAAAAAATGAATTATGCAGTTCAGTAACAGACATAAAAATGGAATTTGTGCTGTATACATAACACATGAAATGCACTATTACAATATTTCAGAAGGACCAACAGTGAAGAAATAAATACCAACATCTTACTACTTTTCTGCTAGAGAATGGTTTGGGTCTCCCTTACATGCAAAATCTAGAAAATAATTTAGTCTCTCTTAGATGCAAAGGCTATAGAATGAATTAAGTCTCCCTTACAGGCAAACAATTATTTGAGAATGTACTGTACTCATACATGCAAAGGTTTGAGAATGATTTGAGTCTTTCTTACTTGCAAACAAAGGCTAGAGAATAACTTGAGTCTCCCTTACATATAAACAAAGGCTAGACAATGACTTGAGTCTCCCTTACATGCAAACAAAGGCTAGAGAATGTTGTCAAAATTATGATCAGTTTGATTATATGAAACTCCAAGATTTAGGATTAATACCAGTAAGTTATTTCATATAGGTAGGATCCAATAGCCACAACAATACACTACAGACTTCAGAGTGTTTGCAGTTGTATAGCAAATTGACAGTCTGATTTTTGTATTGCTAAATAAAGGGTCTGTGTCCATCTTTAAGATATTAAGGCGACCCTTATAACTGACCTGTGGTCATCATATTAAGCACAGAGAGAGAACAGAATGCAGAGTATTCATAATTTTTAATGCTTGTAGTCTAAGAGTGGTGTAGGCATTCAGTGTAACAGACAGGATAACTTGCTGTCTAAACATAAGCAGAGTTGAATGAAAAAAAAAAAAAAAACTTCATATACTCTGACCGATTTAACAAACTTCTACATGTAGAGTATCATGTAGCTTGACAAGTCAGAATGCTGATCCTAGCCATATAAAAGGTAGAATCTGTCAAAATGTGATCATAGCCATATAGATGGTAAAATTCATCAAAATGTGATCCTAGCCGAATAGATGGTAAAATTCATCAGTATGATTATGGCCGAATAGATGGTAAAATTCATCAATATGATCATAGCCATATAGATTTGTCAATTTTCTATCTTATCTTACACATTATTTTTCATCTCTGGTGTTAAATAATTTTCTTAAAATTTCAGATCTGCTGGAGCTGGTAAAATATACATGAACATTGCAATTACAAGTCCTCTCAGTGACGAAGAATATGAAAGTCTGCAATCAAATCAAATAGAAACAAATCAGTACCAGGTACTCAATGGTAAGGGAAATATAGTTGTGTTGAATTAATAAATAATGAATGATAGAAACAAATTCATACCAGGTACTCAGTGGTAAGGGAAATTTAGTTGTGCTAAAATTATACACAATGAAAGATACTATATGAAAAATTATGATACTATTACAAGTCTGTGCTTTTAAAATGGGTAACAGAAAAGAGTAAAGACAACAAAATTTGCAAAATTTAACAAATAATTTATTTTCTTGGAATAAAAAGTGAAAAATGAAAATTTATGAAATTTCAAATTAAATCCAAAAATAATCCAAGAATTAAGGACACAGGTCCTAGTAGTAAAATGTCCATAATAGAACTCAGTTCAAGTCACTAACATATGCAAAATTGAATGCAATGAAGTGTCTGTCATGGTCTGTGAAATATTGATGTCTTAACAGTCTCTTGTTGAATCACATAAATATTATTAAACGTTTGAATTCAATATAAAATCTAGTAAATGTCTTTCTCCAAGAATTTTAAAAGAGCACTTTGTATTTCAAGATAAAATAATCACTTAAATTCGGTAATTTGAAGGAAATACATTTCTGCTGAACCTGTTACAACGTAATACAACTTAAAGTGCTAGATTTTTTGCATGGTCTGTAAAATCCTCAATCACATGATAATATAGTTATCTTCTTGACCTCAGGTTATAATTAGCATTTTCTAAAAACAAGCATTACCTAATGGAAAATAGCCTTCTAGAATGATATAATGAACCTTGTTTATTTCCAACACCATAGCCTATAAAACTGACATAGGAATACACTAGTCCTGATAATAAACTCAAACACGGAGAGAATAATAAATATATTATTAGTTTACATAAATGATATATAAAGTCATAACAATGTCAATCAGGTCAAGCAAAAATAAACTTAATTTTGGACATGGTCAAGTCCAGCAAACAATGTTGCATTACATAACATGTAATGAAATACAAAATAAATTTAAACTAACAGAAAAAACAATGCTGCATTACATAACATGTAATGAAATGCAAAATAAATTAAAACCAACAGACAAACAATGTTGTATTACATAACATGTAATGAAATGCAAAATAAATTAAAACCAACAGACAAACAATGTTGTATTACATACCATGTAATGAAATACAAAATAAATTAAAACCAACAGACAAACAATTAAATTAAATAAAAATAGCAATACATTCTCAAAGACATTATCAAACACCTCATGAAAATGTGTTCAATCTGTTATTGAATTTCTTTCACAAATCTGAATATTAAATGAAGAATCTGGTTATGAGCCTCATTAGATAATTATTATTTGCTTTGTCTTGTATGGTAATTTGTGTCTTTCTGTTTGAGAACAAGGCAAATAAATTGTCATCATTAACCAATGACACTTATGCATGAGAACAAGGCAAACAAACTGTCATTATTAACAAGTGATACTTATGCATGAGAACAAGGCAAACAAATTGTAATTATTAACCAGTGATACTTATGCATGAGAACAAGGCAAACAAACTGTCATTACTAACCAGTGACACTTATGCATGAGAACAAGGTAAACAGTCATTATTAACCAGTGACACTTATGCATGAGAACAAGGCAAACAAACTGTCATTATTAACCAATGACACTTATGCATGAGAACAAGGCACACAAACTGTCATTGTTAACCAGTGACACTTATGCATGAGAACAAGGCAAACAAACTGCCATTGTTAACCAGTGACACTTATGCATTAGAACAAGGTAAACAAACTGTCATTATTAACCAGTGACACTTATGCATGAGAACAAGGTAAACAAACTGTCATTATTAACCAGTGACACTTATGCATGAGAACAAGGCAAACAAACTGTCATTATTAAACAGTGACACTTAAGCATGAGAACAAGGCAAACAAACTGTCATTATTAAACAGTGACACTTAAGCATCAGAACAAGGTAAACAAACTGTCATTATTAACCAGTGACACTTATGCATGAGAACAAGGTAAACAAACTGTCATTATTAAACAGTGACACTTAAGCATGAGAACAAGGTAAACAAACTGTCATTATTAACCAGTGACACTTATGCATGAGAACAAGGCAAACAAACTGTCATTATTAAACAGTGACACTTAAGCATGAGAACAAGGTAAACAAACTCTCATTATTAACCAGTGATACTTATGCATGAGAACAAGGCAAACAAACTGTCATTACTAACCAGTGACACTTATGCATGAGAACAAGGTAAACAGTCATTATTAACCAGTGACACTTATGCATGAGAACAAGGCAAACAAACTGTCATTATTAACCAATGACACTTATGCATGAGAACAAGGCACACAAACTGTCATTGTTAACCAGTGACACTTATGCATGAGAACAAGGCAAACAAACTGCCATTGTTAACCAGTGACACTTATGCATTAGAACAAGGTAAACAAACTGTCATTATTAACCAGTGACACTTATGCATGAGAACAAGGTAAACAAACTGTCATTATTAACCAGTGACACTTATGCATGAGAACAAGGCAAACAAACTGTCATTATTAACCAGTGATACTTATGCATGAGAACAAGGCAAACAAACTGTCATTACTAACCAGTGACACTTATGCATGAGAACAAGGTAAACAGTCATTATTAACCAGTGACACATATGCATGAGAACAAGGCAAACAAACTGTCATTATTAACCAATGACACTTATGCATGAGAACAAGGCACACAAACTGTCATTGTTAACCAGTGACACTTATGCATGAGAACAAGGCAAACAAACTGCCATTGTTAACCAGTGACACTTATGCATTAGAACAAGGTAAACAAACTGTCATTATTAACCAATGACACTTATGCATGAGAACAAGGTAAACAAACTGTCATTATTAACGAGTGACACTTATGCATGAGAACAAGGCAAACAACCTATCATTATTAAACAGTGACACTTAAGCATGAGAACAAGGCAAACAAACTGTCATTATTAAACAGTGACACTTAAGCATGAGAACAAGGTAAACAAACTGTCATTATTAACCAGTGACACTTATGCATGAGAACAAGGTAAACAAACTGTCATTATTAAACAGTGACACTTAAGAATGAGAACAAGGTAAACAAACTGTCATTATTAACCAGTGACACTTATGCATGAAAACAAGGCAAACAAACTGTCATTATTAAACAGTGACACTTAAGCATGAGAACAAGGTAAACAAACTGTCATTATTAACCAGTAACACTTATGCATGAGAACAAAGTAAACAAACTGTCATTATTAACCAGTGACACTTATGCATGAGAACAAGGAAAACAAACTGTCATTACTAACCAGTGACACTTATGCATGAGAACAAGGCAAACAAACTGTCATTATTAACCAGTGACACTTATGCATGAGAATAAGGCAAACAAACTGTCATTATTAACCAGTGACACTTATGCATGAGAACAAGGCAAACAAACTGTCATTATTAACCTGTGACACTTGTGCATGATAACAAGGCACACAAACTGTCATTGCTAACCAGTGAAACTTATGCATGAGAACAAGGCAAACAAACTGTCATTGTTAACCAGTGACACTTATGCATGAGAACAAGGTAAACAAACTGTCATTATTAACCAGTGACACTTATGCATGAGAACAAGGCAAACAAACTGTCATTATTAACCAGTGACACTTATGCATGAGAACAAGGTAAACAAACTTTCATTATTAACCAGTGACACTTATGCATGAGAACAAGTCAAACAAACTGTCATTATTAACCAGTGACACTTATGCATTAGAACAAAGTAAACAAACTGTCATTATTAACCAGTGATACTTATGCATGAGAACAAGGTAAACAAACTGTCATTATTAACCAGTGACACTTATGCATGAGAACAAGGCACAAAAACTGTCATTATTATCCAGTGACACTTATGCATGAGAACAAGGCACACAAACTGTTATTGTTAACCAGTGACACTAATGCATGAGAACAAGGCACACAAACAGTGATTGTTAACCAGTGACACTTATGCATGAGAACAAGGCAAACAAACTGTCATTATTAACCAGTGAAACTTATGCATGAGAACAAGGCAAACAAACTGTCATTATTAACCAGTGACACTTATGCATGAGAACAAGGCAAACAAACTGTCATTATTAACCAGTGACACTTATGCATGAGAACAAGGCACACAAATTGTCATTGTTAACCAGTGACACTTATGCATGAAAACAAGGCAAACAAACTGTCATTGTGAACCAGTGACACTTATGCATGAGAACAAGTCAAACAAACTGTCATTATTAACAAGTGACACTTATGCATGAGAACAAGGTAAACAAACTGTCATTATTAACCAGTGACACTTATGCATGAGAACAAGGCAAACAAACTGTCATTACTAAACAGTGACATTTATGCATGAGAACAAGGCAAACAAACTGTCATTATTAACCAGTGACACTTATGTAAGAGAATAAGGCAAACAAACTGTCATTATTAACCAGTGACACTTGTGCATGATAACAAGGCACACAAACTGTCATTGTTAACCAGTGAAACTTATGCATGAGAACAAGGCAAAGAAACTGTCATTATTAACCAGTGACACTTATGCATGAGAACAAGGCAAACAATTTGTCATTATTAACCAGTGACACTTATGCATGAGAACAAGGCACACAAATTGTCATTGTTAACCAGTGACACTTATGCATGAGAACAAGGCAAACAAACTGGCATTGTTAACCAGTGACACTTATGCATGAGAACAAGGTAAACAAACTGTCATTATTAACAAGTGACACTTATGCATGAGAACAAGGTAAACAAACTGTCATTATTAACCAGTGACACTTATGCATGAGAACAAGGCAAACAAACTGTCATTACTAAACAGTGACATTTATGCATGAGAACAAGGCAAACAAACTGTCATTATTAACCAGTGACACTTATGTAAGAGAACAAGGCAAACAAACTGTCATTATTAACCAGTGACACTTATGCATTAGAACAAGGTAAACAAACTGTCATTATTAACCAGTGATAATTATGCATGAGAACAAGGTAAACAAACTGTCATTATTAACCAGTGACACTTATGCATGAGAACAAGGCAAACAAACTGTCATTATTAACCAGTGACACTTATGCATGAGAACAAGGCAAACAAACTGCCATTATTAACCAGTGATACTTATGCATGAGAACAAGGCAAACAAACTGTCATTATTAACCAGTGACACTTATGCATGAGAACAAGGTAAACAAACTGTCATTATTAACCAATGACACTCATGCATGAGAACAAGGCAAACAAACTGTCATTATTAACCAGTGACACATATGCATGATAACAATGCAAACAAACTGGCATTATTTACCAGTGACACTAATGGATGAGAACAAGGCAAACAAACTGTCATTATTAACCAGTGACACTTATGCATGAGAACAAGGCAAACAAACTATCATTATTAACCAGTGACACTTATGCATGAGAACAAGGCACACAAATTGTCATTGTTAACCAGTGACACTTATGCGTGAGAACAAGGCAAACAAACTGTCATTGTTAACCAGTGAAACTTATGCATGAGAACAAGGTAAACAAATTGTCATTATTAACCAGTGACACTTATGCTTGAGAACAAGGCAAACAAGTTGTCATTATTAACCAGTGACACTTATGCATGAGAACAAGGCACACAAACTGTCATTATTAACCAGTGACACTTATGCATGAGAACAAGGCACACAAACTGTTATTGTTAACCAGTGACACTTATGCATTAGAACATGGCACACAAACAGTGATTGTTAACCAGTGACACTTATGCATGAGAACAAGGCAAACAAACTGTCATTATTAACCAGTGAAACTTATGCATGAGAACAAGGCAAACAAAATGTCATTATTAACCAGTGACACTTATGCATGAGAACAAGGCAAACAAACTGTCATTATTAACCAGTGACACTTATGCATGAGCACAAGGCACACAAATTGTCATTGTTAACCAGTGACACTTATGCATAAGAACAAGGCAAACAAACTGTCATTGTTAACCAGTGACACTTATACATGAGAACAAGGTAAACAAACTGTCATTATTAACAAGTGACACTTATGCATGAGAACAAGGCAAACAAACTGTCATTATTAACCAGTGACACTTATGCATGAGAACAAGGCAAACAAACTGTCATTACTAAACAGTGACATTTATGCATGAGAACAAGGCAAACAAACTGTCATTATTAACCAGTGACACTTATGTAAGAGAACAAGGCAAACAAACTGTCATTATTAACCAGTGACACTTATGCATGAGAACAAGGCAAACAAACTGTCATTATTAACCAGTGACACTTATGCATGAGAACATGGCAAACAAACTGTCATTATTAACCAGTGACACTTATGCATGATAACAAGGCACACAAACTGTCATTGTTAACCAGTGAAACTTATGCATTGGAACAAGGCAAACAAACTGTCATTGTTAACCAGTGACACTTATGCATGAGAACAAGGTAAACAAACTTTCATTATTAACCAGTGACACTTATGCATTAGAACAAGGCAAACAAACTGTCATTATTAATCAGTGACATTTATGCATGAGAACAAGGCAAACAAACTGTCATTATTAATCAGTGACACTTATGCATGAGAACAAGGAAAACAAATTGTCATTATTAACCAGTGATACTTATGCATGAGAACAAGGAAAACAAATTGTCATTATTAACCAGTGATACTTATGCATGAGAACAAGGCACACAAACTGTCATTATTAATCAGTGACACTTATGCATGAGAACAAGGAAAAAAAATTGTCATTATTAACCAGTGATACTTATGCATGAGAACAAGGCAAACAAACTGTCATTATTAATCAGTGACACTTATGCATGAGAACAAGGAAAACAAATTGTCATTATTAACCAGTGACACTTATGCATGAGAACAAGGCAAACAAACTGTCATTATTAATCAGTGACACTTATGCATGAGAACAAGGAAAACAAATTGTCATTATTAACCAGTGATACTTATGCATGGGAACAAGGCAAGCAAACTGTCATTATTAACCAGTGACACTTATGCATGAGAACAAGGCAAACAAACTGTCATTATTAACCAGTGACACTTATGCATGAGAACAAGGCAAACAAACTGTCATTATTAACCAGTGACACTTATGCATGAGAACAAGGCAAACAAACTGTCATTATTAATCAGTGACACTTATGCATCCATGGATATATGTAGTGCAATATTATAATTTTAAAATACAAATGTAGTTTGCAAGAAAGAATTCTTTAGATCATTTTATTTTTCTTTCATTTTCTATTTTAGATTGCAGTCAACCTAACAACGTAAGGTACTAGAAGAGTTATGCTTTATCAATCAGTCCGCTTGTTTGTATCTATTTGTCAATCTATCTATCTATCTATCTATCTATCTATCTATCTATCTATCTATCTATCTATCTATCTATCTATCTATCTATCCATGAATAAATGTGCTATATGAAATGGATGCTCATAATTTATTTTATTACTTTTCAATCAAATTTGTTGTTGTCTAGGTTGTTTTATTTATCTTATTGTTATGGCTTGCTTAGAATTTCTGTATATTGATATTTCTGTTATTAATTACCTACCTATCAATCCCCACACAAAAATACATTTACCTATCTATCCCCACACAAAAATACATCTACCTATCTATCCACACACAAAAATACTTCTACCTATCTATCAACACACAAAAATACATCTACATATCTATCCCCACACATAAATAACATCTGCCTATCTATCAACACAAAAATACATCTACCTATCTATCCACACACAAAAATACATCTACCTATCTATCAACACACACAAATACATCTACCTATATATGCCCACACAAAAATAACATCTGCCTATATATCCTCACACAAAAATAACATCTGACTATCTATCAACACCCAACAATACATCTACCTATCTATCCACACACCAAAATACATCTACCTACATATCCCCACAAAAAAATAACATCTGCCTATCTATCCACACACAAAAATACATCTACCTATCTATCACCACACCAAAATAGCATCTGCCTATCTATCCCCACACAAATATAACATCTGCCTATATATCCACAGACAAAAATGCATCTGCCTATCTATCAACACCCAAAATCACATCTACCTATCTATCCACACACCAAAATACATCTACCTACATATCCCCACAAACAAATAACATCTGCCTATCTATCCACACACAAAAATACATCTACCTATCTATCCCCAAACACAAATACATCTACCTATCTATCCCCACACAAAAATAACATCTGCCTATCTATCCACACACAAAAATACATCTACCTATCTATCCACACACAAAAATACATCTACCTATCTCTCTCCACACAAAAATAATATCTGCGTATCTATCCATACACAAAAATACATCTACCTATCTATCCACATACAAAAATACATTTACCTCTCTATCCCCACATAAAAATACATCTACCTACTTATCCACACACAAAATGTATCTACATATGTATCCCCACAAAAATATACATATACCTATTGTTACGTGCTTAGGCTCAAATAAACAGTAACATAGAAAGAGTGAAAACAACAAGCTTGTTAAACTTAATAAACAATTTATTGAGTTCAAATATTTTTCAGAAAAAAAAATAAACTTACGGTTTTAAGAATCAATTCCAAAAATTAATCAAAAATAATTCAAAATATTATCCACTAGAGAAATAGCAAAATTCCTGGTAATAAAATGTCCAAATAGTTCTAAGTTCGAATTCCAGTGAAGTATCCAATATGGAAGACGATGTCTCTTGATGAAGTCAGTTCTTGTTAATGAAAATCTATGAGCACTTATTCTTTTCCAGATAACTAACAAAATAATTCCTCTTGATCCAAACAAATTGACACAATTTCCAGTACACGGTAATTAAAAATAACTAAAAAAAACACACACAACTTAGTATTCTAAAAGCCCAAATTTCTACTGAATAACTCACTCCAAAACATAGTTTATATACCTGTTTTTACATAAACAAGGGGTCACGTGATCTTCTAGAAACTATCAGAACAAATTTAAGTTCAAAAACTCACGTACCCAGCGTATGACCCATCTAAAATAGAAAGATGTTTATACAAAACCTCCATAATGTCCTTGGAACTTACCAATCATTTTAAAAGCCTGTTTACAACTCAGAAACCATGTCAGAAATGAGGTCAACACCTGGTGTTTACTCAGTAAAAGTACAGGTCACCCCCCTTTCAATGAATGAATCTTAAAACTTAAAATGCCAAATTTAAATCTAAGAAACAAATATAAAAATAAATATAAATGACTTATATCAAATATACGTAAAACTATCAATCACCACATGAAAATACATATACCTATCTATCCGCACACAAAAATACATCTACCTATCTATCCACACACCAAAATACATCTACCTATCTATCAACACAAAAGAATACATCTACCTACCTATCCACACACAAAATTCATCTACATATGTATCCTCACAAAAAAATAGATCTACCTATCTATCACCACACAAAAATAGATCAACCTATCTATCCCAACACAAAAATAGATCTACCTATCTATCCCAACACAAAAATCCATCTACATATCATATTCATATCAATATATTGTGTACTGTATGGGCTGGAAATACACATCACTATATTCTGTACTCTATGGACTAGAAATTCATATCACTATATTGTATACTGTATGGACTAGAAATGCACATCACTGTATTGTGTACTGTATGGACTAGAAATACACATCACTATATGGTATACTGTATGGACTAGAAATACACATCACTGTATTGTATACTGCATGGAATAGAAATACATATCACTGTATTGTGTACTGTATGGACTAGAAATACACATCACTATATTGTGTACTGTATGGACTAGAAATACACATCACTATATGGTATACTGTATGGACTAGAAATACACATCACTGTATTGTATACTGCATGGAATAGAAATACATATCACTGTATTGTATACTGTATGGACTAGAAATACACATCACTATATTGCAGAGGCGTAGCGATGATATTTTGCGCTCGGGGACAAACTATAAAATTGGCACCCCAGCGATCTTGTGACAGATTTATTACCCTTGTTTTCTTATTATAATGTAACGTTGCAAGCCTCATTTTGGCACCCTGTACCTTGGCGCCCGGGGACATATGTACCCCCCCCCCCTGCCCTATATATATTTGTGTATGTACTTGTACTTCCAGATTGTCAGCTGGTGACAACCAACTTAATCCTTACTATAATGTCAGACAGGCAGCCCTTTGAATACATAAAGAAACAGTGGAGGTGAATCATCATAATTCAGAAGTGCTGTTTATGTCATGAAATTAGCTTTATGTTTCAATAGATACTGGAATGGGTTTGTATTCTGGTATGTTATGGTTAAATTTTAGCATAATTACTAAAGTATGGCTAAAGATTGGAATGGGTTTACATTCTGGTATGTTATGGTTAAATTTTAGCATGATTACTGAAGGATGGCTTAAGATTGGAATGGGTTTACATTCTGGTATGTTATGGTTAAATTTTAGCATGATTACTAAAGGATGGCTAAAAATTGGAATTGGTTTGTATTCTGGATGTTATGGTTAAATTTTAGCATGATTACTAAAGTATGGCTAAAGATTGGAATGGGTTTGTATTCTGGTATGTTATGGTTAAATTTTAGCATGATTACTAAAGTATGGCTAAAGATTGGAATGGGTTTGTATTCTGGTATGTTATGGTTACATTTTAGCATGATTACTACAGGATGGCTAAAGATTGGAATGGGTTTGTATTCTGGTATGTTATGGTTAAATTTTAGCGTGATTACTAAAGGATGGCTAAAGATTAGAATGGGTTTGCTTTCTGGTATGTAATTTAAGGTCAGAGTATGCTGCCCCTTTCATCAGATTTATTAACATGACGAAGAAGAATAATTTCTTTATTGGCCATGACTGATAGTGTACTTATCAACAGTCATGACCCATTTTTAATATTTTCTGTGTAATCATATCTTATCAACAGTCATGACCCATTTTTCATGTTTTCCGTGTAATTATATCTTAACAGTCATGACCCATTTTTCATGTTTTCTGTGTAATTATATCTTATCAACAGTCATGACCCATTTTTAATAGTTTCTGTGTAATTATATCTTATCATCAGTCATGACCCATTTTTAATATTTTCTGTGTAATTATATCTTATCAACAGTCATGACCCATTTTTAATATTTTCTGTGTATTTATATCTTATCAACAGTCATGACCCATTTTTAATATTTTCTGTGTAATTATACCTTATCAACAGTCATGACCAATTTTTCATGTTTTCTGTGTAATTATATCTTATCAACAGTCATGACCCATTTTTAATATTTTTTGTGTAATTATATCTTATCAACAGTCATGACTCATTTTTCATATTTTCTGTGTAATTATATCTTATCAACAGTCATGACCCATTTTTAATATTTTTTGTGTAATTATATCTTATCAACAGTCATGACTCATTTTTCATATTTTCTGTGTAATTATATCTTATCAACAGTCATGACCCATTTTTAATATTTTCTGTGTAATTATATCTTATCAACAGTCATGACTCATTTTTCATATTTTCTGTGTAATTATATCTTATCAACAGTCATGACTCATTTTTCATATTTTCTGTGTAATTATATCTTATCAACAGTCATGACCCATTTTTAATATTTTTTGTGTAATTATATCTTATCAACAGTCATGACTCATTTTTCGTATTTTCTGTGTAATTATATCTTATCAACAGTCATGACCCATTTTTAATATTTTCTGTGTAATTATATCTTATCAACAGTCATGACTCATTTTTCATATTTTCTGTGTAATTATATCTTATCAACAGTCATGACCCATTTTTAATATTTTCTGTGTAATTATATCTTATCAACAGTCATGACTCATTTTTCATATTTTCTGTGTAATTATATCTTATCAACAGTCATGACCCATTTTTCATATTTTCTGTGTAATTATACCTTATCAACAGTCATGACCCACTTTTCATGTTTTCTGTGTAATTATATCTTAACAGTCATGTTTCTTAAATCATTAGTGAGTAGCAATATTTTGCAACAAGTTACTTGTATAAAAGTACAGAGTTCACCTTTCAACTTACAAAATGATTCCCATGAACAGCGCTTTCATGGAATATTAAATCTATGTGTATACTTAAATATTTATTGTTAAACTAACCTAAAAGAAATAGATTGGAATAGCTAAAACAGTACACAATATATATTAGATGAAAATTAAAAAGCTGCAAAAAATGAATTAAATATTTCAAAATGTTCAAAGGAAAATGACCAGCAAATACCCATAACAAGAATTCATGTATACATAATTAAGACACGAAATGGATTTTAAGCCTGAAAATACCCATGACATGAATTCAAGTATACAAAATTAAGACACGAAATGGATTTTTAGTCTAAAATACCCATGACAAGAATTCAAATGTACAAAATTAAGACACGAAATGGATGCTTAAAAATACCCATAACAATAATTCACGTGTACACATTAGGACATGAAATGGATTTTAAGACTTAAAATACTCATAACAAGAATTCATGTGTACAAATTAAGACACGAAATGGATTTTAAGCCTAAAAATATTCATAGCAAGAATTCATGTGTACAAAAATAAGACATGTAATGGATTTGAGCCTAAAAATACCCATTACAAGAATTCAAATGCAGCAAATTAAGACATGAAATGGATTTTAAGCCTAAAAATGCTCATAACAAGAATTCATATGTACAAAATTAAGACATGAAATAGATTTTAAACCTAAAAATACCTATAATACAAATTCAAGTGTACAAAATTAAGACACAAAATGGATTTTAAGCCTCAAATACCTATAACAAGAATTCAAATGTACAAACTAAGACATGAAATCGATTTTAAGCCTAAAATTACCCATAACTAGAATTCAAGTGTACAAAATTATGACATGAAATAGATTTTAAGCCTAAAAATACTCATAACAAGAATTCAAGTGTACAAAATTTTAAGACATGAAATGGATTTTAAACCTAAAAATACCCATAACAAGAATTCATGTGTACAAATTAAGACATGAAATGGATTTTAAACCTAAAATTACCCATAACAAGAATTCATGTGTACAAATTAAGACATGAAATGGATTTTAAGCCTAAAAATACCCATAACAAGAATTCATGTGTACAAATTAAGACATGAAATGGATTTTAAACCTAAAATTACCCATAACAAGAATTCATGTGTACAAATTAAGACATGTAATGGATTTTAAGCCTAAAAATACCCATAACAAGAATTCAAGTGTACAAAATTAAGACATGAAATGAATGCCTAAAAATACCCATAACAAGAATTCATGTGTACAAAATTAAGACACGAAATGGATTTTAATCCTAAAAATACCCATTACAAGAATTCAAGTGTACAAAATTTTTTAAAAGCTTTTATGATTATTCTTTTTGTTGTTTTTTCCATAAAGGTTTGTCAGAATATACAAAATATAGTTTATATATATATATAGTTTTAATAGTTTTAATTGTTCCAACTGAAGCAAGGTTGTTCAACATTAAATTAACTTTCAGGTATATAGAACTCATTAAAAGGATGTTGGGTTTTTATTGAGATCGACCAAATTTTGTGTTTCAAAGTCTATATTCCATACCATTTATTTCTGATCATAATTAACATGCTCTTTTATTTTTTAGCACCTTTCTTTTAACAGTTGTATTTAATGATACTAACAGCTTCATATTACAAGTCGCTCATGAATTTTTAAATTGATATCATGCGTAATATTTCATTTTAATGTCATATTATGTTTATGCATCTACAAGAATGTATTGACTTTATGCATCTATTCAAATATATCAAGTTTATGCATCTGTTAGAATATATCGAGTTTATATATCTGTTAGAATATTATTATATCCCATGTCAATATATTTGTAGTGTTGATGAAATTATACTAGTAATTTTAACTTCATTTATTTCAGGTGAAAATAAACATAAAATGCTTTGAAGAGAGCACCCAAGAAAAATATCAAAATTAATCAAATGTTTTGAAAGTGATTACATGAAAAACAAAGGAAATGGAACTCTCTAGATTATCAGCAAACTGTATTTTTGGTAGAACTATATAATTGTAAGGAATTGACTTTAATAACAATATGTGAGTGATGAAAGGATATAACAAATATACATCAATAAATCAACAAGATAAATGTTTGATCAGAATGTTAGAATGGTGACTATTTTAAAGAGTTTCAAACATTTATCTGCAGTATAATTTATAGTTTACACGTAGCCACTGTACCATCAAAGCATTCCAGTATATATAATTAGTCTGTACACACTCTACTACATATAATGACTTCCAGTCCTCTTTAATAAGTCTGTACACAGTTTCTCTATTATAAATAATTGCTTTCAGTCTCTTTAATCAGTCTGTACACAGTCTCTCTACTACATATAATGGTTTCCAGTCCTTTAATCAGTCTGTACACAGTCACTCTACTACATATAATGGTTTCCAGTCTCTTTAATCAGTCTGTACACAGTCTCTCTACTACATATAATGGTTTCCAGTCTCTTTAATCAGTCTGTAACCAGTCTCTCTACTACAAATAATGGCTTTCAGTCTCTTTAATCAGTCTGTACACAGTCTCTCTACTACATATAATGGTTTCCAGTCTCTTTAATCAGTCTGTACACAGTCTCTCTACTACATATAATGGTTTCCAGTCTCTTTAATCAGTCTGTACACAGTCTCTCTACTACAAATAATGGCTTTCAGTCTCTTTAATCAGTCTGTACACAGTCTCTCTACTACATATAATGGTTTCCAGTCTCTTTAATCTGTCTGTACACAGTCACTCTACTACATATAATGGTTTCCAGTCTCTTTAATCAGTCTGTACACAGTCACTCTATTGTACATAATGGCTTCCAGTCTCTTTAATCAGTCTGTACACAGTCACTCTATTACATATAATGGTTTCCAGTCTCTTTAATCTGTCTGTACACAGTCACTCTACTACATATAATGGTTTCCAGTCTCTTTAATCAGTCTGTACACAGTCACTCTATTGTACATAATGGCTTCCAGTCTCTTTAATCAGTCTGTACACATTCACTCTATTATATATAATGGTTTCCAGTCTCTTTAATCAGTCTGTACACAGTCTCTCTACTACATATAATGGCTTTCCATCTCTTTAATCAGTCTGTACACAGTCTCTCTACTACATATAATGGCTTTCCATCTCTTTAATCAGTCTATACACAGTCACTCTATTATATATAATGGTTTCCAGTCTCTTTAATCAGTCTGTACACAGTCTCTCTACTACAGATAATGGCTTTCCATCTCTTTAATCAGTCTGTACACAGTCTCTCTACTACATATAATGGCTTCCAGTCTCTTCAATCAGTCTATACACAGTCACTCTATTATATATAATGGTTTCCAGTCTCTTTAATCAATCTGTACACAGTCTCTCTACTACATATAATGGCTTCCAGTCTATTTAAGCAGATAGTAATGCCTTCCTAAAACTTGTTGAACACATTCAAGTCCAGGAGATGGATGAAAAGTGCTTATAATCACTAAAAAAAATTAGCAATTGTACTGTCATATTAACTTGTATAACTAATTATGCATGTTTTGCATTCTCTAAAGTTAAGGGCAGTAGTTAGAGTTTATTATGTTTTCTATGAAAAATGCTGAATATACAAACTTACAATGAATACAGATAGTTCCCTTTACAATGCTTGTTCATACAGTAAGAAATGAAATAATCGAACCTTTTGGCAATGTCTTCAATATGTGTGTATGTAAAGTGTCTTCGTTTTATATTTGTATCAATATTTAATTTATATCCAGTGCTTTGACCATTGTCCATAATTGAGGGTAATGCCTATTTGATATTTATCATTATTCTAAGAAGTCAACACTATGTTAATCTGAATTGAAGTTTAAGGAGGCTTGAGTTTTTCTCTTTGAAATTATATTGTATCTTAGGTCAAGTGAAAATAGTATGCATATGATTTGGTAAACAATTGTTAATTTCTGTTTTGTTACTGTCTTTGGGAATCTATATTCAGAATTATAGTTGTGTTTGGATATAATTTGAGAGCAATCACTTATTTAAATGATTCATGGAGCTACAAAGTACTTATTGCCATTTTGAACTAAGTCACTATATTAGGATTACTGAGAACTCATTAAAAATGTACAGTAATATTGAGAACTCATTATAAAATGTACAGAATTATTGAGAACTCATTAAAAAAAATTTAAAAGATTATTGAGAACTCATTAAACAAAGTACAAGATTACTGCAAACTCATTCAAAAATGAACATAATTCTTGAGAACTCATTTAAAAATGTACAGCATTATAGAGAACTTATTAAAAAATGTACATAATTATTGAGAACTCATTGCAAAAAATGTACAAGATTACTGAGAACTCATTAAAAAATGTACAGAATTATTGAGAACTCATTTTACAAAATTTACAGAATTATTGAGAACTCATGAAAAAATGTACAAGATTATTGAGAACTCATTAAAAAATGTACTGGATTACTGTAAACTCATTCAAAAATTTACAGAATTATTCAGAACTCTTTACAAAATGTACATAATTATTGTGAACTCATTTAAAAATGTACAGAATTATGGAGAACTTATTCAAAAATGTACAAGATTATTGAGAACTCATTAAAAATCTACAGGATTATTGATAATTCATTCAAAAGTGTACAAGATTATAAAAGAACTTTATTTAAAAAATGTACAGGATAATAAAAGAACTTGTTTTAAAAATGTACAGGATTATTGAGAATTCATTAAAAAATGTACATGATTATTGAGAATTCATTCAAAAATGTACATGATTATTGAGAATTCATTCAAAAATGTAGAGGATTATTGAGAATTCATTCAAAAATGTACAGGATTATTGAGAACTCATTCAAAAATGTACATGATTATTGTGAATTCCTTCAAAAATGTACAGGATTATTGAGAATTCATTCAAAAATGTACAGTATTATAGAGAATTCATACAAAAAGGATTTTATCATTATGGCTCATCAAAAATTTCTAGACTTGTACATCAGCATATTCAAGACTTCTGAAATTCATTTGAACCATTCTGTAATTTTGGACATGTGATAGAATATTTAGGATTATTTGTGATTTAATTCACAATATTGTAAGTTCTACTTATATTTTCACTTTGTAAATTAGAGAATTAAATTATTTTTTGATTTTACTAAAACTGTTGGTTATGCTTCTTTCTGTTACCCTATATGCTCACTTAAGAGTCAACCATTTCATTTTGGGTTAGGGTTAACCCTAACATGCCAATTTCTCTTTGACCCTGCTCTATGTAATTTTGCAAGATAGATAGGAAAAATGAAGATATAACCAATGTACAATGTATCCATCTTTGTGTTATAAAATCCATTAAGATTCATAACGCTCAGTAATTAAAATCCATTTATGTCATAAATCCATGAAATCAGTTATAAATCAGATATTGGTGTAGAAAATGTAGTTCAGAATGATCTGATATACAATATCCCTTACAATTATTTCAAATTGTCCTGCAAGTTAGCAATGAAAATTAATATCCCTTACTATTATTTCAAATTGACTTGCAAAGTTAGCAATGAAAATTAATATCCCGTATTATTTTTTCAAATGGTCTTGCAAGTTAGCAATGCAAATTAATATTAATATTCTTTAATATTATTTCTAATTGTTTTGCAAGTTAGTAATGAAAATTAATGTCCCTTACTATTTTTCAAATTGTATTGCAAGTTAGCAATGAAAATAATTAATATCCATTACTATTATTTCAAAATGTCTTGCAAAAGTAATGCTGAAAATTAATATCCCTTACTGAGAAAAAAATGATATGGTTAAGAGATTATAAAGCAGGACAGAATCTTGTTATACAAGAAAATGAAATGGATAACAGAATGCTGGAAAAATATGCAAATCAGATACAATTTGTCACTGTGGACGAAGACTATATTTTTCCAAATTGTTTTTGATGGACAGAAATTTTAGTTAAATGGGTAGGAACTTTGCATAGAAGTTTAGGGTTAGGGAGAATCCTAACCCTAACCTTATACAAGTTTAGCTGTAAACTTATTTCATAGTAAATTTGAAATTAATGATGTTGGATGATATACACTGGTTTTATAATCTGATGTTTAGTTGGGTAGATAAGTGTGGGTT
This sequence comes from Unio pictorum, assembly GCA_030141615.1. Taxonomy (NCBI): domain Eukaryota; kingdom Metazoa; phylum Mollusca; class Bivalvia; order Unionida; family Unionidae; genus Unio; species Unio pictorum. The sequence goes on along the minus strand of JARLTB010000005.1, from coordinate 2,160,945 downwards.
TCCCTGCTGCTATAAAGCACTTATTTTGAAAGACACTGGGGTGTTGTTAATACAACAACTAAATTGATGATTAGTGACCCAAGTCTATCTCCTAAGACATTTGTCAAATAATGGGTTTCATTCTACAAATTTGAAAATCAGTGACCTAGATGTGCAAATGAGTGGACAATATATCTATATTCTGAAAGTCAGTGCCCTAGGTTCTTTCTAAAAATTCTGAAGACTAGTGGCCTAGGTTATTTTTTAAAAATAATTATGAATAATGGCCTTGAGTAAAGGTAAAGTATTATCAGACTTATAAGCTGAACTTTATTTGTCCCACAACTTAGGTCACATTCAGAAAAGAAAGTGACAAGAAGATTTACAAGGTAAACATTATGGCAGACACATGGGATATTCAGGATGGACATTATGACGGACACATATGATATTCAGGATGGACATTATGACAGATACATGTACATGGGATATTCAAGATGACATTATGACAGACACATGGGATATCCAGGATGGACGTTATGACAGACACATGGGACATTCAGGAAGGACATTATGACAGTCATATGGGATAATCAAGATGACATTATGACAAACACATAGGCTATTCAAGAGGGACATTATGACAGACACATGGGATATTCAGGATGGACATTAAGACAGTCATATGGGATATTCAAGATGACATTATGACAGACATATGGGATACTCCAGAGGGACATTGTAATAGACATATGGGATATTCAGGATGGACATTATGACAGAAACATGGGATATTCAGGATGGACATTGTGACAGATTCATGGGATATTCAACATGACATTATGACAGACACATGGGATATTCAAGATGGACATTATGGCAGACACATGGGATATTCAAGAGGGACATTGTGACAAACACATGGGATATTCATGATGGACATTATGACAGACACATGGGATATTCAGGATGGACATTATGACAGACACATGGGATATTCAAGATGACATTATATCAGACACATGGAATATCTAGGATGGATATTATGAAAGACACATGGGATATTCAAGATAGACAATATGACAAACACATGGGATATTCGAGATGGACATTATGGCAGACACATGGGATATCCAGGATGGACATTAAGACAGTCATATGGGATATTCAAGATGACATTATGACAGACGTATGGGATACTCCAGAGGGACATTGTAATAGACATATGGGATATTCAGGATGGACATTATGACAGAAACATGGGATATTCAGGATGGACATTATGACAGACACATGGGATATTCAAGATGACATTATGACAGACACATGGGATAATCAAGAGGGACATTGTGACAGACAAATGGGATATTCAGGATGGACATTATGACAGACATATGCGATATTCAAGGTGACATTATGACAGACATAATGAGATATATAAGAGGGACATTGTGACAGACACATGGGATATTCAATAGGGACATTGTGACAGACACATTCAATATTCAAGATGACATTAAGACAGAAACATGGGATATTCAAGATGACATTATGACAGACACATGGAATATCTAGGATGGATATTATGACAGACACAGGGAATATTCAAGATAGACATTATGAAAGACACATGGGATATTCAAGATGGACATTATGGCAGACACATGAGATATTCAGGAGAGACATTATTACATACACATTGGATATTCAGAATGGATATTATGACAGACATGTGGGATATTCAAGATGTACATTATGGCAGACACTTGAGATATTCAGGACAGACACTATGACAGACACACGGGATATTCAGGATATACATTATGACAAACACATGGAATAGTCAGGATGGACATTATTGCAGACACATGGGATATCCATGATTTACAGTATGACAGACACATGGGATATCCAGGATGGATATTATGACAGACATGTGGCATATCCAAGATGGACATTATGACACACTGGATATTCAGGGTATACATTATGACAGACAGATGGGATATTCAGGATGGACAATATAACAGACATATGGGATATTCAAAATTACATTATGACAGACACATGGGATATTCAAGATGGACATATTGTCAGGCACATGGAATATTCAAGATGACATTATGACAGATACATGAGATATTCAGGATGGACAATTTGACAGACATAATGGGATATACAAGATGACACTATGGCAAACACATGGGATATTTAGGATGGACATTATGACAGACACATGGGATATTCAGGATGGACATTATGGCAGACACATGGGATATCCAGGATGGATATTATCACAGACATATGGCATATCCAAGATGGACATTATGGCAGACACACAATATATTCAGGATATACATTATGACAGACACATGGGATATTCAAGATGGACATTATATCAAACACATGGGATATTCAAAATGACATTATGACAGACATAATGTGATATTCGAGATCACATTATGGCAGACACATGGGATATTCAAGATGGACATTATAGCAGACACAAGTGATATTCAAAACGGACATTATAACAGACAAATGGTATATACAGGATAGACATTGTGACAGACATAATGGGATATTCAAGATGACATTATAGCAGACACATCGGATATTTAAGATGGACATTAGGACACACACATGGGATGTTCAAGGATATTTCCAAAAGTAAAATATTTCATTTATGAGGATCTAAATTTTGTTTATTTAAAATAATATAGTGGTTCAACCATCTATTATGGAGTATTGATAAGATTCTCAATATTAAGTCTATGATTGCCATAATGAATATCTGAGTGCAATATTTTATAATCCTATCCAAGAGTCAACATTTTTGTATAGGAACATTATAACATCATAATTAATGTACGAGTGCATATCCACAGGCAACATTTATATTTAGTATGAACAACACACTGTAATGAATGTCTGAGTATATATTTTAGCAAAAGCATATATTTTATAAGTTTATATATTCGTGTTTTAAATAGGCAGAAGTGTGTATTTTATTATTTTATCTAATTACTGTTTTTGAAAGATGAGTGAAATAAAATCATCAGTTGCAATTAGTGTTATTATCATTTTTTCACATATACAGCCATTTAGCCAACCTTGAACCAGGATTACCTATTGAGTTTTGTTCACTCTGAGCAATGAAGGTACCCTGAGTGCTGTTCATGCTGGGTTGTTCTATAGCATGACAAGTGGTAAGTAACTTTCTGATTGGTTAGTTTGCTACTTGTCTGTATAAACAGTATAGCATGGGCAGCAGGTTAGTGGTGGTCATTCCATATGAGTTGCTGAAGGGTGCTGGTCATGGAATTCAATTAAATGTGCTTCTGATTCTGTTGGACTTCAAGAAGATGTGACAACCATTGTCCCATATAATAAGGTAAATAGATTTATAATATAATTATAATATAGTCAATGGAAATGGTTATTTTACGTAGTCTGTATATTTATCTGAAATGTATATTGCATTTTAGTACCTTTAATAGGTTATTAACCCATAGTCTTTTCTGAACCTATCAGTATGTCCATACGCTTGTCTGTCTGTATTTCTGTTCTGTTTTGTGCAGTGCACACTGATTGATGTGTTTAGGTTCATTTGGTCAACTATCTTTCTAGATTGATAAGTAATAAATAAGTGGTGGTAGTTATTCATATTAAATATACTGTAAAAGAGAATCGATGTAATGCACTGATGAGGGCCCCGAGTGGCCGAGTGGTCTAAAGCGCTGTCTGTTACGGACCACTGCCATCTCACCTCTGTCTGCGTGTGTTCGAGTCTAAGATTCGGCAAATGTAGTTATGTGAGAAAGCTTGCCAGTAGCTTCTCGTGGGTCGGTGGTTCTTTCCGGGCTTTGTCCGGTTTCTTCCTCCACCATTAATACTGGCCGCCATGTTTAGCCTATATTGTGCTGAAAAATGGCGTTAAACCATTAAAAAAAAAATAAAATGCACTGATGACGGTATTTATAGTTGTAGTAAATGTATTTTATTGTATTTGCAGGTTGGGTTGAATAAAACAGGAGCTAGATATATTTAGCTAATGTTGCCAACCTCATGCACAATAAAGTCGTATAACATATACTGGACTTGTCAATTGTCTATTATAAGAGTAGACAGGAAAGAACGGTATCATATTCAACAGTCAACATTTTCATATTGGACCAAGAATACACCATAATGTTTTAATCCATATATAACATGCAACATTTTCATTTAAGACGAACATAACTCCATAATGTCTGACTGCAAATCCGACATGGAACGTTTTACATTTAGGACTAACAATACACCATAATGAGGGGCCATGAGTGGCAAAGTGGTCTAAAATGCTCTTAATTACAGATCACTGTCATCTCACCTCTGACTGTGTGGGTTTGAGTCTCATATTTGACCAATGTGGGTCTGTGAGAAAGCTTGGCAATACTGGTCTGTGTATTTTTCTGTGGTTTTCCTGGGTTCTTCCTCCACTATTAATACTGGCCACCATGTATAGCCTATAGCCTATCGTGTACTGAAAAATGGAGTTAAACACTACAACAACACCATAATGAATGTCTGAGTCCATATCCAACAAGCAACATTTTCATTTATGACCAACATAATATCATAAAGAATGTCTGAGTGCATATTCAATAGGCAACATTTTCATTTAGGACTAACAATACACCATAATAATTGAGTGCATATCCAACATGCAGCATTTTCATTTAGAACCAACAATACACCAACAAAAATGTCTGAGTGCATATCCAACAGTTAACATACTATACTGGCTACCCAATCACTACTACTTTCATTTAGGTATGAAGGATACACTGGGTGTCCACTCAGTAACTACTTTGGTCATTCAGGTTTAGATGCTACATTGGCAGTCCTTTCACCACCACTTTTATTTAGGTATGGAAGCTACACTGGCTGTACAAATTGCTTTCACTTTTATTTAGGTATGGAGGCTATACAAGGTTTCAAATCACTACCACTCTCATTTTTATATGAAGGTTATACCGACCATCCAATTTAAGCCAGTCTAATTTAGGTATGGAGGTTACACTGGCTGTTCAATAACTACCAATTTTATTTTGATACAGAGACTATATCCGATTTGCAATTAGCACCATGTGTTTTAGTTTTGGAGGCTTTTTCTTGTTGCTCAATCGCTACTATGTTTACTTAGATACAACTCATTATCGTAGAAAGACATTAGTCTTAATCTCATTAACTTTTAGTCATCATACAAGACATCAAGTCTTAATATCATTAAGTCTTAATCATCATACAAAGACATCAAGTCTTAATCATCATACAAAGACATTAAGTCTTAATAATCATGCAAAGATATTAAGTCATAATCTCATTAAGTCTTAATCATCATACAAAGACATTAAGTCTTAATAATCATACCAAGACATTAAGTTGTAATCTCATTAAGTCTTAATCATCATGCAAAGACATCAAGTCTTAATCATCATATGAAGACATCCAGTCTTAATCTCATTAGGTCTTAATCATCATACAAAGACATAAGTCTTAATCTCATTTGGTTTTAATCATCATACAAAGACATTTAGTATTAATCTCATTAAGTCTTAACATCATGCAGAGACATCAAGTCTTAATCTCATTAAGTCTTAATCATCATACACAGACATTAAGTCTTAATAATCATACAAATACATTAAGTTGTAGTCTCATTAAGTCTTAATCATCATACAAAGACATTAGGTCCTAATCATCATATGAAGATATTAAGTCTTGATCTCATTAGGTTTTAATCATCATACAAACACATCAAGTCTTAAAAATCATACCAAGACATTAAGTTGCAATCTCATTAAGTCTTAATCATTATGCAAAGACACTAAGTCTTAACCATCATATAAAGATATTTAGTCTTAATCTCTTTAAGTCTTAATAATCATAAAAAGTCATCAAGTCCTACTCATCATATGAAGACATTCAGTCTTAACCTCATTAGGTCTTAATCATCATACAAAGACATCAAGTCTTAATCTCATTAGGTCTTAATCATCATAAAAAGACATTTAGTATTAATCTCATTAACTCTTAACATCATGCAAAGACATCAAGTCTTAATCTCTTTAAGTCTTAATAATCATACAAAGACATTAAATTGTAATCTCATTAAGTCTTAATCATCATACAATGACATTAGGTCTTATCATCAGATGAAGACATTAAATCCTAATCTTATTAGGTCTTAATCATCATACAAGCACATCAAGTCTTAGAAATCATACCAAGACATTAAGTTGTAATCTCATTAAGTCTTAATCATCATGCAAAGACATTAAGTCATAATCATCATATGAACACATTTAGTCTTAATCTCATTAAGTCCTAATAATCATACAAAGACATCAAGTCTTAATCATCATATGAAGACATTCAGTCTTAATCTCATTAGGTCTTAATCATCATACAAAGAAATCAGTCTTAATCTCATTAGGTCTTAATCATCATACAAAGATATTTAGTATTAATCTCATTAACTCTTAACATCATGCAAAGACATCAAGTCTTAATCTCATTAAGTCTTAATCATCATACAAAGACATTAAGTCTTAATATCATTAAGTCCTAATCATCATACAAAGACATCAAGTCTTAATAATCATACAAATACATTAAGTTGTAATCTCATTAAGTCTTAATAATCATACAGAGACATTAAGTTGTAATCTCATTAAGTCTTAATCATCATGCAAAGACATTAGGTCTTATCTATCATATGAAGACATTAAGTCTTAATCTCATTAGGTCTTAATCATCAAACAAACACTTAAAGTCTTAAAAAATCATGCCAAGACATTAAGTTGCAATCTCATTAAGTCTTAATCATCATGCAAAGACATTAAGTCTTAATCATCATATGAAGACATTTAGTCTTAATCTCTTTAAGTCTTAAAAATCATACAAAGTCATCAAGTCTTAGTCATCATATGAAGACATTCAGTCTTAATCTCATTAGGTCTTAATCATCAAACAAAGACATCAAGTCTTAATCTCATTAGGTCTTAATCGTCATACAAAGACATTTAGTATTAATCTCATTAATTCTTAACATCATGCAAATACATCAAGTCTTAATCTCTTTAAGTCTTAATAATCATACAAAGACATTAAATTGTAATCTCATTAAGTCTTAATCATCATACAAAGACATTAGGTCTTAATCATCATATGAAGACATTAAGTCTTAATCTCATTAAGTCTTAATAATCATACAAAGTCATCAAGTCTTAATCATCATATGAAGACATTCAGTCTTAATCTCATTAGGTCTTAATCATCATACAAAGACATCAAGTCTTAATCTCATTAGGTCTTAATCATCATACAAAGACATTTTGTATTAATCTCATTAACTTTTAACATCATGCAAAGACATCAAGTCTTAATGTCATTAAGTCCTTATAATCATACAAATACATTAAATTGTAATCTCATTAAGTCTTAATCATCATACAAAGACCTTAGGTCTTAGTCATCATATGAAGACATTAAGTCTTAATCTCATTAGGTCTTAATCATCGTACAAAGACATCAAGTCTTAATAATCATACAAAGACATTAAGTTGTAATCTCATTAAGGCTTAATAATCATACAAAGACATTAAGTTGTAATCTCATTTTATCTTAATCATCATACAAAGACATTAGGTCTTAATCATCATATAAAGACATTAAATCTTAATCTCATTAGATCTTAATCATCATACAAAGACATCAAGTCTTAATCTCATTAAGTCTTAACCTCCATGCAATGACTTTAAGTCTTAATCTCATTAACTCTTAAACATCATACAAAGACATTAGGTCTGAATCATCATATGAAGACATGAAGTCTTAATCTCATTAGGTCTTAATCATCATACAAAGACATTAAGTATTAATCTCATTAACTCTTAACATCATTCAAAGACATCAAGTCTTAATCTCAATAAGTCTTAATCATCATACAAAGACATTAAGTCTTAATCTTATTAAGTCTTGATCATCATACAAAGACATTAAGTTTTAATCATCATACAGATACATTAAGTCTTAATCTCATTAAGTTTTAAACATCATAGAAAGAGATTAAGTCTTAATCTCAGTAAGTCTTAATTATCATACAAAGACATCAAGTCCTAATCTCATTAGGTCTTAATCATCATACAAAGACATTAGTTCCAGTCATCATATGAAGACATTAAGTCTTAATCTCATTAGGTCTTGATCATCATACAAAGACATTTATTCTTAATCTCACTTAGTCTTAACCTCATTAAGTCTTAATCTCACTAAGTCTTAATCATCATACAAAGACATCAAGTCTTAATCTCATTAGATCTTAACCTCATTAAGTCTTAATCTCATGACAATATGATCATTTTTTAAGTATCAATATTTTAAAGACCATCGTCATGGCAGCCATATTGTCATACTGAAATGCGAATGACTGTTATTTAGTGTAAATGACTTATTTAGTGTAAATGACTGTTATTTAGTGCAAATGACTTTTATTTAGTGTAAATGACTGTTTATTAGTGCAAATGACTGTTATTTAGTGTAAATGACTGTTATTTGGAAGCAGCTTGATATTTGGATGATTGTGCACAGAGTGCTGATTGATTACATGGTTTTGCTATACATTCAGCGATTGGTTGAATTGTGTTACATGGTCTATGGGGTAGTTATAAATATGGATGCACTGTCATTATAACACAAAAATGATGAGTACAATCAATGCCTTGTCTCAAAGGTTCTGAGAAGCAAATATTCTGAATGTAGATAAATGAAAGACTAAAATGTTGAATTAACTGAAACCTAGATTTATTCAAAAGTTAGATTTTCAAACCAAATCCCGGACAGATTCAATCTCAGCAGACTATATCAGAATTACAGGAAACAAAGTAAAGAAACAATAAATACAGCTTTTGTTAATAAATTTCCATTCCTTAAATATTGTTTAATTGTTCTTGGCTGTGTTGATCATCTAACACTTGTCCACCCAAGGACATTAAAACTTTTGATTCATCTTATCAAATCCAATCCTCTCCCTTTTTAAATAAAATGATATGTATTTCCCTTAAGGGCCAGTATGGCTTGAGACTGTTTAATCTTGTGTGTGTTGGTCAGCACAAAGATAATTTTCTTTAAATTAAATTATACTTGTGTTAGAATACTTACTTGATTACACTAAGATTTGGTAACATCTGGGATATCGTAAACACGACTCACTCAAATGAAGCAAAGCTCTAAATAAGAATATACAGGAACTCAGGATCAGGTTTTTTTTTCTTTTTCTGCTGAATTTGTTTTTTACAGTTTCATGTTCTTCATCAAGTACCAGATTTTCAAATTAGTTTCTTTTGTGGCTTTAATAATAATAATAATAATATTAATAATAATAATAATAATAATAATAATAATGCTATTTTAGTAGAGGGTGACTCATTAGTCAAGGACTATTCTCCCTTGAGGCCCTCTTAATGAGAGTATAACAAATGCACATTGTGAAAAAAACAATAATTAGTGCTTATTTTAGCATGATTAGTATTAAAATACTAAATTCCATTATCTATTAGAAACACATGCATGCTCATTATATCTCTTCTTAAATACTCTAATATTTTCAGCTGATTCTTACATGTAGTGGAAACTTATTCCACAGAACTGTACCAGAGTATTGAAAACTCTTTTTGAATTGCTCTGTTCTTGGTTTTGGTACTATCCATGTGATATTGATCTCAACTGGTATTGTGTTGAAATGGGCCTGAATAAGTTCTGAAGATACTCTGGTGCAGTTCCATGTAGACAGTTATATAAGAGAACTGCCTTGTGAAAATCTATCCTGTCATATATTGTGACCCATTTGAGTTCTGTAAATAATCCTTTTGAGGGATGATCAACAGATGTATCTAAAATTACATGTGCTGTTCATTTCTGGAGTTTATAAATCCTGTCAAGCTCAGATTTTGCACAGTTTCCCCATACATTAGAACAGTAATCCATTGTTGGAAGAATATACGTCTTGTAGTATAGATTGCGAGTTTCCATAGGTAAATATTTCTTGATTCTGCTGAGAAGGGCAAATTTAGATGATAGTGTTTTACAAAGCTTATCAATATGGTCATTCCATAATAAATGATTATCTATGGACACACCTACAAGCCTTTCATGATTGATATTTTCTAATGGATGATTATTTATTGCAAGAGATAGTTTTGGGTTCCCTGACTTGAGTAGCTTTTGTGTCATCCCCAAAAACATACATTTTGTTTTACATTCATTAATTACCATCCTATTTTGTTGTGCCCAGTTTTGGACTTTAATACGTTCTGAGTTTAATCTTGTTTGGATAACTTCAGTATCAGAACTAGATGTATACAAGGTTACATCATCTGCAAACAAATCTGTATTTGTGGATTCATTATTTAATCGTAGATCATTGATATAGATAAGGAAGAGGAGAGGGCCCAAAACTGAGCCTTGAGGGACTATTGAATGAATAGTGTGAGTCTGAGAGCTAATATTGGCAATGCTTAATTGTTGAAACCTTTGGTTTAGGTAAGATCTAAACCAGTTTAAAGAAGGATTGTCAAACCTGTAACAGTTCAACTTTTGCAACAGAATTTCATGATCAACAAGATCAACAGCATTCTTGAGGTCAAGGAAAACAATCCCAGTCATATGTCCATGATCCATTTCCATCAGTCAAAGATCAATTAACTTGGTAAGTTCAGTTTGGCATGAGTGGTACTTTCTAAATCCTAACTGTGTTTTATGAAATAGAGAGTTTGTTTCAAAAACATTTACAGACCTGAATGGTTACATGCTTTTCAAACAGTTTTGACAATACAGGTAGAATGGATATTGGTCTGTAATTTCCTGTTTCCTCCTTTTCTCCTTTCTTAAAGATAGGTGTAACCTTCAAATATTTCAGTTTATCTTGACAATTACCACTCATTATACTTAAATTTATGATATGTGTTAGTGACTTTGTTATTACTGGTGCAGCAATTTTAAAAATTCGTGGACCAATAGCATCCAATCCAGAGGATTTATTAATATTCAACCTAATTAGCATATCAAAAACATCAGCTTCACTAACATTAGCTATTGAAAAATAATTATCTTCAGGAATTTTAGCTATTATAGAGCATAAAGTTCAATCGGGATGTTAGTCTGGTTCTGAATACTGTTACTGGAGATGCTTATGAAGAAATTGTTGAACATTTCCACAATGTCTTGTACAGATGTTGCTATATCATCATTTTTGCCTAAGTCTAGGGGGAAGACAACTGTTATTGGGTGGGTTCAGCTCTTGTAGATGCTTCCACAATGTTTTGTTACTGTTTCATTAATATCCTGTTTATAGTAGTTCTGTTTTGTCTTATCTATCAGTTGCTTAGTTTTATTACTCCATTTTCTATAGCTTTTCATGTCTTTTTTTCTTGTGGAAATTATCTCTTAGGTGCCTAGCCTCATTGATCACAGGGGTTATCCACTTGTGTGTAATTTGGTGTTTAACCCTTTTTGTTTTAATTGGGGCATGCTTGTCTAAGGCTGCATTGAACATTTGATGCCATTTGTCTAAAGCAGTGTTGACATCAGCTATATTGCAGACTAATTGAAAGGGTTTGCAAACTAAATCATTTAAGAACATTTTCTCATCAAACTGTTTAAAGTCCCTGTGTTGTATTTCAATGTGTTGCCCATTTTTAGATGATTTTGGAACATATCTAGTTGTACAGACTGGGTAGTGGTCACTCAGTGCATACACTGGCACATTTATTTCACTTATGTTTTCAGGTTTATTAGTACAGACATGATCAATGATAGTAGCACTTTTATCTGTTACTCTAGTTGGGGTGTTAATTAATTGAGTAAAGTTGTAAGTTTCAAAGTTATTTATCCATGTTAATGGTTTGAGTTTTCATGTAGTCAATGTTAAAATCACCTAATATGATAGTTTCTAAATCTTCCTTTAGTGATGCTTTTTGAATTTGAGCATCAAATATATGAATCCAATCAGCTGTGGAACTAGGTGGCCTGTAAACTGAACATAAGAGTATTGGCTTGGATTGGGCAGTGGTTACTTCGATCCAGATACTCTCTACCCCAACTGTCTCTAGATCAACACGTCTGTTATAACTAATGGAACTGTCTACATAGAGAAGAATACCCCCACCACCCATGGAGTCTCTATCTTTTCTTTCAAAGTGGAAGCCCTGTATTTCGAGAGCCAAATCATCAGTATCATCAGAAAGAAAGGTTTCACATAGACCTAGAATACTGACTGATCTAGTTTGCTGTAATATTGACTTTATCTCATCCGTTTTGGGAGGATGTGTTGAATATTTAGGTTGATTACATGCAGACCTCTTTTGAGGTGCCCAAACACATCACAATTTTGATCAGAGGATTGATTTGCAGACAAGGCAGTATGCCATGTATTGTTTGTGGACTTGACAGATTTCTTTTTATTACCTTGATTATTTACATCAACACATAAAGAAGATAACATATAAGATCCATCTGTCGTACAATGACCACATGTAGTGGAGATGGGAGAATATTCAATATGAGACTGATTTACATGCAAACAAGAAGACATTGACATATTAGACACTTTGGGAACCTCAGAGGGAGAAGTAACTTGAACAGTATCGCATAGTTGTTTACAAGTTAATAAGCTGCACTTTGTACACAAATCAGATAGTGCCTGAAACCTGTTCACAGAATTATAATTATTACATTGGTCAATGTCAGATTAACACCTTTTCATTTAGAACAAAGTAGACATCACTAAAAATTCATTCATGAAAGCCCATGTTCAGGAGGATAAATGACAAGATGTTGAGGATGGTCATTGTGGCAGCCATATTGTCAACCAGTTATCATAAGAAGTCTTTTGGTGAAAACCTTGTTGAAATGGCCATGCATTTAGACGGAATAAATATAACAACCTGGGAATCACCATGTTGGAAGAATTAAGAGCCAGTTTTCATTTCTGTATGGATTGATCTGATGAAAACCTTATGTCAGAATATCTTTCTATTTAAGAGGATTTGCCCTAATAAGGTTTTCAAATTGGTCACTATGGCTACCTTATTAAACATCAGAAACTGTGATATCAATTTGGACCAACATGACATCATACAAAGTCTTCGGCTGAAAACAGCATGTTGATTTGTCATTTTGTTTTGGAGGAGTAATATTAATAAGAAATTAAGATGGCTCCCATTATGGCTACATTGAAATTAGATTAGCACTGTTACATGTAGTATTAACTATACATTTCTATGAAAGCATACAGTAATTCGTATGTGACCAGCAATCCAGGAAAAGAAGAAATACAATAGATTATTAAGATGGCCATTGTGGTGGCCATATTGGAGGTCAGATGGGAACCATTGTAATTTAGATCCAACTAGAAATCATCAAATGTTTTTTAGTGTGAACCCCACATTAAGATGACCATCCATTCAGTGTGAACCCCACATTGAGATGACCATCCATTCAGTGTGAACCCCACATTGAGATGACCATCCATTCAGTGTGAACCCCTTATTAAGATGACCATCCATTCAGTGTGAACCCCACATCATGATGACCATCCATTCAGTGTGAACACCACATTGAGATGAACATCCATTCAGCGTGAACCCCACATTAAGATGACCATCCATTCAGTAATAGATTTTCAAAATGTATATTGTTGTGAAGATATTGGATGTCCACGATTTAGGATTAACTTGATCACTAATGATTGTGTTTAAAAATGATTATGACAGTCAACTAAGTAAAAGTAATGTTAATGAACTTGTACTAATATATGGATGAATAACAAATAATTGGCAACATACCATCCTGCAAGTAACCCTGACGTTTTGAAATAAAACGATTATTGGTTGGACCCATATTGTTGTTCTCCACTCTGTTTGGTGTAATTCTCTTACTCTTTCTTCTACTATGCATTGCACTAACGTCAAACGTTCCATCTCACCCAAGTTACCTTGGAAACTAAACCTGCATTGGTTTACACCGAGTGTTTGTTTACACCAATTTTACTTTTTACACACTGGACACAAAGACATTACTGGTATTAAATATTGCTCTAGGACAAATGAAAGCCAAAATCCACACTTTTTGAAATAGAAAGTACCATTGTACTGCATCGAGTTACTACTGTGAATGACGTTTTTGGAGATACCGGTAGGTGTCGACTTAATTGAAATTTATTGTTGTCCTATAACGTTCTAAACTACTGTGACTACTGAGGCTGTGTTCAATCACTGCCACTCTCATGTTGGGCTACATAGCCACTATAGATGCTGCACAACCATCAACCGGGTCATCTCTCATGGATGCGCTTCCATCATCTCCCATGAATAACGGATGCCAATAACTGTCACCACTAGGTTATTTCTTTTAAGAAAAGAAATGCATATCAAATGCAAAAATGACACATTTTTCATTTAGCATTTTTCTGTAAGATCAACACTGTAATCGCAAACTGTTGGTTATAAATGTGATTGTATACTTTTCGAAGAGATAGACAGAGAACAATGTTTCTGTGGAGTTCAATATATGTATATATATCCATCACAAAATGTCCTTTGTTATTGGTGAATTTAAATTTTTAAAATGGAAATGAAACATGTTGATCAGATCATAGATTAAATGAAAATTGGCATAATCTCTTTCTACATTACTAGTTGTCCTCTTTATTATATAATCATCTTTTATATTATTCAGTGTTATCTGGATTATTGTAATGTAATTCAGTGTTATCTGGATTATTGTAATGTAATTCAGTGTTATCTGGATTATTGTAATGTAATTCAGTGTTATCTGGATTATTGTAATGTAATTTAGGGTAATACCTCTAATTCAAACACGTTTAAGTTTTCAAAAAGTACTTGCCACTTAATTCTTGATCAATTAATAGACAATTTCCAGGATGCAATTAATAATATAACTAAGTTAACAAGAAAGAATATTTCTTAGAATTGATGTACAAAGTATTCAGAAAAGTCACTCCTGTCTATCTAGGCAATATCATTCTGTAAAGAGATTTTGATGGAAGTACAAAAAGTAAGGTCTACAAGAAGAAAAAAATTACATTATGCCATTACCAAAGAAGGATTTTTTAAATAAATATACAAGTTCACTGGTATGAAACCAAACTGACATAAGTTAGGCTTCTATCATTTCTTCTTTTCATAACTAATATTTTAAATCGATGAAATATTTAGAAAACTTAAGTTATATTAAAATATGTACCATCTGCTTTATGTAAACTGGCATCATCTTTCAGCTGAATTTTTGTTTATGTGCATATGTTCCAGGCTTGATACTTTTTAGTCACTTAATTATTTAGTGTTGCCAGATTTTTCACATGTTGTATATACTGTATATATTGTACATAACAGATAGAAGGTCTCAACGTAGATTAGTTCTGTAATTGAGTTACCTTCTCTAAATAAAGTCTTTGTTATTATTATTATTAGTAGTAGTAGAAGTAGAAGTAGTAGTTATCTTACAAATGTCAAGACTAGTTGTCTGTAAGGCCCAGATAATACAAACCATACAGTATTACTACGATTGCAACAGAATCTCTAAAAAAAAATTAAATAGATAATTAAACGCCAAAACGTGTGGAACAATGCATTGCAGGGATGGGATGGTGTTCCACATGAAACGATGCGGTTTCAGTCAAGATCCGGTCTGTTTCGGACTCGGCAATTTAACTTTATACGTAACTATAATTTAACTGCTATAAAAAACTGAAAACCATTCAAATCAGTTCCGAGTTAGGCTGTTTCATTTCGAAATTAGATCTAAAACAAGAATATGCATCAACGAAGCATTGTATGACACTATTCATTTATTGTCTTTTCGCATGTATAATTCTTAAATATAGCATTGTTACACGGCAAT